>OZ014513.1:43141276-43464776 GCA_963966075.1 Aphodius sticticus | reverse complement strand
CGGGACGAAACTTCATATTTAGAAGATTCACGACCAAACTTAGAGCTGAAAAGCTTTCTGTTGAAAAGGGTCCAAAGGAACTGGAGGTTTAGTCTTAGCATTTTTGAAAGATTTTGCAAATAAGCGGCTATTTCTGGAATTTCGTCGAAATAGTTAAATAATAAATTAAACTAGAGGAAATTCTGAATAATTTATGACTATGACATTTTTTGGTACAATCAATAGTTTAGCTGTATGAGCAAATTCTATTTCATCGAGATCGGTGGTACTGCATTAAAACTAGTAGCCAGGATTTGTCAGATATTTTGATTCTACTGACAGTAGGTAGTGTCAAACGCTGATATTTTGACAATATAATCAAAATATCTGTCTAGTTCTATATAGTAGTTTTATTTTAATGCAGACATGGCCGATCTCGATCAAATAGAATCTCATGCAGCTATTAATTTTACAGGATGTTCCTAAATATCATGTAAATACGAATAGGGGTAATTCTTTGGCTTTTTTAATGACTAAAAATTCATATAAACATAGGTCCGCAAACGCTTCGTTGCCGATCTACAGGGCGTTGAAATTTCAAGATTTTTTTAGTTTTTTCTTTATAGCTCTTGTTACCTAGTTTTAATTTTTAACAGTTGGTGGCAAATAAAATGTCAAAATAAATACAAACAAAAGGTTATCTAAATCAAGCCAAGGCATACTAGACTAATTATTTAAAAGATATTAATTTCATCTAGCGAAACACGAAAAGCTTTTATTTTTTTTCTCGATAACGGTGGTAAATAAGAAAAAACTACAAGAGATTAAAATGCTTTAGAACAAAACAAAAAATGCATTTTGTATTTTAGAATCCACCAGCGGCGCACCGAAAAAAAGTTCATGGGGAGAAAAGGGGGCATGACCCCTGAAAAAATATCTCCCTGTAGATTCTTAAAACCATTTGGTATGCCCAATGATGTAAGTCCTACAGCATAAACCATATTCCAAATTACAGCTAAATATCTCAAAAACTACAAGAGCTATAAAATAAAAACTAAAAAAATCTTGAAATTTCAACACCCTGTATGTAGATCGGCAACGAAGCGTTTGTGGACCTATGTTTATATGAATTTTTAGTCATTAAATAAGCCAAGGAATTGCCCCTTTTCGTATTTACACGATATTTAGGAACATCCTGTATAGTATGATAAAGTCATGTGCCTGGCTACATCAGATTTTTTATTTTAATTTAAAGAATTATAATTCTTCCAGTCATCACAATCATAATTAGTTGAACTAAATAAATCTCGTTCGTTATAATATACAAATTGTACTATTTGACTGAAAACATAAGTAGAAAGCAAATGCTGTTTTATCCGCAAAGAAATATTTCTTTGTCTCTATTGAAACACCAGATTTGTTTGAGTCAATGCATTTATTTGAATTAAGCAAAATTTTCTATCTCTTCGGCTGCTTCCCTTGCTGATCGCGCATTATCACCGACTAATCTTATTATTTCCACCTTTTCAGCGAGTGTAAGCATTATTATTCAGACAATATTAAATATGACAAAGCACTTTGACAGTTCAGATTGTATTTCAAAAATTTTCCACAGCACACTTTTTTAAGCGTAGCTGCCTATGCAAATAATATTTACGGACTATTTTTGAGGAAAATTTCAATATTTTTGAATTTTCATGAAATTTTGGATTTACTAGTAAAATTTTTCGATAAGAAAATCGTTAAAGTGATTTCTTGATTTTTGCCATTTATTTTGCCATCACAAAGTGCTTTGCATTTAAAGAAGGCAATTGGTTTTTTGGCAGTAAATAGAGCAGTATGTGTTCTATTTTTGAAAGAAAAAATTACTAAAATTGGACTAAAAATAAAAAAAGATATGAAGGTGCTACACTCTTAAGTGGGACACACTGTATCTAATTATGTACTACAGGAGAAACACCGCTTTGTGTGTTACCGCTACTTCGGTTTATGTTATTCTACCAGTTAATATTTGTTTAAAACATGTTTAAAATAATGCGTTAAAACATAATGTTTTAAACATAAAACATACTGTTTTAAACAAACTGTTTAAAAGCATGTTTAAACAAAATGAGATAAAACAAAAATATTTGTTTTAAAACATGTTTAAAACAATGTTTTAAAACAAATGTTTTAAAACATAACAACCCTGATAATAATCGTCTCTATCCCGTATAGTTTTCTCGTAATGTTACAAAAATGAAATTAATAGCATCAACGCTAGAGTAGACAGAGGAAAATAAATAGAAACAAAAATTCTGCTTTCAAGACATTTTATTATAATCATCATACTAACAAAATATACAAGCTTTTTTTAAATAACACATAATTACGTATTTAAAATCGGTAGGTAATAATTTAGATATGTGATTTTATGTAATTCGTCCACAGTAATCTAGTTTCCTTATCAAAAACAACGTAGAAAGCAAACAGAACAAAACCTTGCAACGTGGCCGTCAAACAAAAGAGGTACACGAAAATAATCTCGAACCAAACGTCGCGCAACATCTCCGCTAAAATACCAAAAATCCAAGGGCAACCTAACATGAAAAACAACAAAATCGCCAAATAAGTCTGCCTGCGCAACATATGCCCACTTTTATCGTATTGTACAGCTTTGCTGCGAGAAATACTAATCATAATCATTACGAAAACTAACACGTTCGATGTTATTATCAAGGCTACGGGTAATAGGAGACCAAAATATAAGGAATCGTCTTTGGGGTAGCAGAAGTTTTGTATGCCAGCTGTGTAACTATCAGGGCTTGAAAAAGATGTGCATAATACTGGTAGAATGGGAAATATCCAACCGATTAGTATTGATTTTAGGAATAGTTTTTTGGGCATTGCTCCTAGAACTTTTACGAATCGTAAATATTGAAGCACTGCTATAACAAACATCCAGCAGAATTTTGAAAGGACTACGTAGTGCAAAAGTATACCAACCGTTGTGCAGACGCTCGGTTTTGTCAACCAGTTGTCCAAACCAGCTAACTGCGTCAAAATAATCTCTAATATTATAGTTATCGATAATTGTATTAGGATTTTCGTACCTAACTTTTCTCTGAATCTCCTGAAAGTAACAGCGGTTATAAAAATACCTAAAACACCAATTAACGAAATTGTACACCCTGTAACTGTTATAATACTCAGCGGTAGCGTGTATGCTAGATGCCCGTCTACAACTACATAGATGCCTTCAGTATCGCTCGTTGTCGTTCTAGCTGTCAAAATCAGGAGGGCGAAATGCGTCAAATGATTGTAACTACAACGGATTGTATTATTTGTTTCTGTATAATCGCCACCAGTGGTCGACCATTTACCCTTTTTGGTTTGCCCGTAGTACCAGAAACCACACCCCGCTTTACCCTTAAACGTTTTGAGGTTAGGTCTGAAAATTAACGGTATAGGGATTTCTAGATATGAACCTAAACCAGGGATGGTAACACTTATTATCCTACTGTTACTCACCGAAGTTTGATTGTCTTGATTAAAAATACTATCGTTATTATATAAAGTTATGATTAGTGATAAGTTCCCCTTTTCTTCGAGAGTTAAATTATTAGTTAAACTATCGAAGAGGTTTTCTGGTACGTGTACGGCTAATTCTAAATCGTCCTCGTTAAAATCTTCAATTGTTTCGTTAATTGGCACTTCTATTATCGAATAATCTAAAAACGATTTCGAATAATTACCGTATAAGACAATACCTGATAGATTGCTTAGAACCGGTTTAGTTATAAAGACAACCAAGTTCTCTTCTTGTATGAGCAAACTCGGGTGCGTATCGTTTGTTTCAAACGATTTCTTATCCAAAAATATATCAATAGAGTCCAAAATCCGGTCAGTTGAGTTGAGAACAATTTGCGAATTTTTCAAAACGCCCTTATCAATTTTAAACAGACTATTAACACTTGAAATAAAATCGGTATCGATACCAAGACTAGCCAAGTTACTACTTTCGTATAAACTATCGGATAGCAGCGAAATATCTAGAGTTGAAACGTTTTGTAGGGTTTGAAAGGAAGTTGTTATGTTCCTAAAAGAATCCACTGTTAAAGTAAAGTTTGTTAAAACATCGTATATGTATTGGGTGAATTCTGATATATAAGCGTTTTCCGAACACCTATCGTTAAATTTAAGCCATTCAGCACCGTATAAAAAACTACCTGAACATCTCCTAGTGACTAAAGTTCCATTTTCATGGAGACATAATCTCTTAGGTCTTGTGTAAGCCCCAATCGGAGTTAAACTGAAGTATAACTCCATAGTTTTTTCTGGTAAACAATAATCACTGCTCCTTAGGTATTCCAAAGATATGACACTAGGGTGGTAGTACTTTATACGATTGGTAAATTCGTACGATTCAGAAATAGTTTCTTTTCTTCGATTTGACGTCAAGTGGTACAACAGCTCCGTTTTTCTTCGTTTAACATCGACTTTAAATACGTCCATTAACCTGCAGTCCACTTCCAATGCTTCGCAGACGTCATCGAAGATTTTGGAAGAACTCTTCAGCAGTTCTTCGTAATTGCGACCATCGTTAGGTCTTATGGTTACTCTAACTGCATATTCGTTGGAGTAATTTTCACCAAAGCCCACTACGTCTTCAGTTTGAACCGTCTTCCAATCCCTCTGAAGGATTTTACACCAATATACGTTTGGTAGATCTTCCAAATCTAGTTTATGGACCGTATAACTCGATTGGCCCCAGTTGAATATTCTCGAGTCGAAAATCAGTTTAACACCGATCGACTTTTTACCAAAGGTGTGGCAGGTAAGTTTTCTGACACTGTCTGGGTGGTAGACCATCAAGTACATGTCACGACGTCTTCGGTCGAATGTCAAAAACGCTTCTACTGTATTGGTTGTGTTAATTGGAGATTTGGGTTCGGTTGATCTGTTGATTTCTGTGCAATAATCGATTGTTTCTGGATGCCAAGTGTTATTAAGGCATTGTCTTCGTATTAGGGTTGAATTGTCGTCGAAACATTGGGGTTGCGATGTGTAGAATCCGGAGGAATTTGTAGCAGGCCATATGAAGTTGGTTTCAAAGCCGTCGGTGACTTCTTCGTTACAATAAACCTGGAAAACATTGGAGGTTTTAACACTTTTTAACCCGAAAACCATTTCTTGCATAGGAACGAACATTATCATTGATTTAGAGGGGGCAAAACATTGAACGTCATAGGGATATTAGATCTCTTAATTACCTACAATCTGAGGTATGATAGAAATTTATGCAAACATTATTGCAGAAGTTATAAACATTTTTCTGCGGAAACTGATGGAAATACGTTTGCTATAGGAACGAACAATATCGCGATTTTGAGGGGGCAAAACTCTGAACGTTATAGGGATATTAGGTCTCTTAATTACCTACAATTTGAGGTATGATAGAAATTTATGCAAACATTTTTGCAGAAGTTATAAACATTTTTCTGTGGCAACTGATGGAAATACGTTAGCTATAGGATCGAACATTATCGCGATTTAGGGGGGGGGGGCAAAACTCTGAACGTCATAGGGATAGTAGGTCTCTTAATTACCTACAATTTGAGGTATGATAGAAATTTATGCAAATATTGCATTTTTCTGTGGAAACTGATGGAAATATGTTAACTATAGGAACGAACATTATCGCGATTTAGGGGGGGGGGGGCAAACTCTGAACGTCATAGGCATATTAGGTCTCTTAATTACCTACAATTTGAGGTATGATAGAAATTTATGAAAACATTTTTGCAGAAGTTATAAACATTTTTCTGTGGAAACTGATGGAAATATGTTAGCTATAGGAACGAACATTATCGCGATTTAGGGGGGGGGGGCAAAACTCTGACGGTTATAGGGATATTAGGTCTCTTAATTATCTACAATTTGAGGTATGTTAGAAATTTATGCAAACATTTTTGCAGAAGTTATAAACATTTTTCTGCGGAAAATGATGGAAATACGTTTGCTATAGGAACGAACATTATCGCGATTTTGAGGGGGAAAACTCTGAACGTTATAGGGATATTAGGTCTCTTAATTACCTACAATTTGAGGTATGATAGAAATTTATGCAAACATTTTTGCAGAAGTTATAAACATTTTTCTGTGGCAACTGATGGAAATACGTTAGCTATAGGATCGAACATTATCGCGATTTAGGGGGGCAAAACTCTGAACGTCATAGGGATAGTAGGTCTCTTAATTACCTACAATTTGAGGTATGATAGAAATTTATGCAAATATTTTTGCAAAAGTTATAAACATTTTTCTGTGGAAACTGATGGAAATATGTTAACTATAGGAACGAACATTATCGCGATTTAGGGGGGGGGGGGGCAAACTCTGAACGTCATAGGCATATTAGGTCTCTTAATTACCTACAATTTGAGGTATGATAGAAATTTATGCAAACATTTTTGCAGAAGTTATAAACATTTCTCTGCGGAAACTGATGGAAATACGTTAGCTATAGGAACGAACATTATCGCGATTTTGAGGGGGCAAAACTCTGAACGTTATAGGGATATTAGGTCTCTTTATTACCTACAATTTGAGGTATGATAGAAATTTATGCAAACATTTTTGCAGAAGTTATAAACATTTTTCTGTGGCAACTGATGGAAATACGTTAGCTATAGGATCGAACATTATCGCGATTTAGGGGGGGGGGGCAAAACTCTGAACGTCATAGGGATAGTAGGTCTCTTAATTACCTACAATTTGAGGTATGATAGAAATTTATGCAAATATTGCATTTTTCTGTGGAAACTGATGGAAATATGTTAACTATAGGAACGAACATTATCGCGATTTAGGGGGGGGGGGCAAACTCTGAACGTCATAGGCATATTAGGTTTCTTAATTACCTACAATTTGAGGTATGATAGAAATTTATGAAAACATTTTTGCAGAAGTTATAAACATTTTTCTGTGGAAACTGATGGAAATATGTTAGCTATAGGAACGAACATTATCGCGATTTAGGGGGGGGGGGGCAAAACTCTGACGGTTATAGGGATATTAGGTCTCTTAATTATCTACAATTTGAGGTATGTTAGAAATTTATGCAAACATTTTTGCAGAAGTTATAAACATTTTTCTGCGGAAAATGATGGAAATACGTTTGCTATAGGAACGAACATTATCGCGATTTTGAGGGGGAAAACTCTGAACGTTATAGGGATATTAGGTCTCTTAATTACCTACAATTTGAGGTATGATAGAAATTTATGCAAACATTTTTGCAGAAGTTATAAACATTTTTCTGTGGCAACTGATGGAAATACGTTAGCTATAGGATCGAACATTATCGCGATTTAGGGGGGCAAAACTCTGAACGTCATAGGGATAGTAGGTCTCTTAATTACCTACAATTTGAGGTATGATAGAAATTTATGCAAATATTTTTGCAAAAGTTATAAACATTTTTCTGTGGAAACTGATGGAAATATGTTAACTATAGGAACGAACATTATCGCGATTTAGGGGGGGGGGGCAAACTCTGAACGTCATAGGCATATTAGGTCTCTTAATTATCTACAATTTGAGGTATGATAGAAATTTATGCAAACATTTTTGCAGAAGTTATAAATATTTTTCTGCGGAAAATGATGGAAATACGTTTGCTATAGGAACGAACATTATCGCGATTTTGAGGGGGCAAAACTCTGAACGTTATAGGGATATTAGGTCTCTTAATTACCTACAATTTGAGGTATGATAGAAATTTATGCAAACATTTTTGCAGAAGTTATAAACATTTTTCTGTAGCAACTGATGGAAATACGTTAGCTATAGGATCGAACATTATCGCGATTTAGGGGGGGGGGGGCAAAACTCTGAACGTCATATGGATAGTAGGTCTCTTAATTACCTACAATTTGAGGTATGATAGAAATTTATGCAAATATTGCATATTTCTGTGGAAACTGATGGAAATATGTTAACTATAGGAACGAACATTATCGCGATTAAGGGGGGGGGGGGGCAAACTCTGAACGTCATAGGCATATTAGGTCTCTTAATTACCTACAATTTGAGGTATGATAGAAATTTATGAAAACTTTTTGCAGAAGTTATAAACATTTTTCTGTGGAAACTGATGGAAATATGTTAGCTATAGGAACGAACATTATCGCGATTCAGGGGGGGGGCAAAACTCTGACGGTTATAGGGATATTAGGTCTCTTAATTATCTACAATTTGAGGTATGTTAGAAATTTATGCAAACATTTTTGCAGAAGTTATAAACATTTTTCTGCGGAAAATGATGGAAATCCGTTTGCTATAGGAACGAACATTATCGCGATTTTGAGGGGGAAAACTCTGAACGTTATAGGGATATTATTAGGTCTCTTAATTACCTACAATTTGAGGTATGATAGAAATTTATGCAAACATTTTTGCAGAAGTTATAAACATTTTTCTGTGGCAACTGATGGAAATACGTTAGCTATAGGATCGAACATTATCGCGATTTAGGGGGGGCAAAACTCTGAACGTCATAGGGATAGTAGGTCTCTTAATTACCTACAATTTGAGGTATGATAGAAATTTATGCAAATATTTTTGCAAAAGTTATAAACATTTTTCTGTGGAAACTGATGGAAATATGTTAACTATAGGAACGAACATTATCGCGATTTAGGGGGGGGGGGGGGGCAAACTCTGAACGTCATAGGCATATTAGGTCTCTTAATTACCTACAATTTGAGGTATGATAGAAATTTATGCAAACATTTTTGCAGAAGTTATAAACAGTTTTCTGTGGAAACTGATGGAAATATGTTAGCTATAGGAACTAACATTATCGCGATTTAGGGGGGGGGGCAAACTCTGAACGTCATAGGCATATTAGGTCTCTTAATTACCTACAATTTGAGGTATGATAGAAATATATGCAAATATTTTTGCAGAAGTTAAAAAATTTTTTCTGTGGAAACTGATGGAAATATGCTAGCTATAGGAACGAACATTATCGCGATTTAGGGGGGGGGGGGCAAAACTCTGACGGTTATAGGGATATTAGGTCTCTTAATTATCTACAATTTGAGGTATGATAGAAATTTATGCAAAAAATTTTGCAGAAGTTATAAACATTTTTCTGCGGAAACTGATGGAAATACGTTAGCTATAGGAACGAACATTATCGCGATTTAGGGGGGGGGGGGCAAAACTCTGAATGTCATAGGGATATTGGGTCTCTTTATTACCTACAATTTGAGGTATGCTAGAAATTTATGCAAACATTTTGCAGAAGTTATAAACATTGTTCTGCGGAAACTGATGGAAATACGTTAGCTATAGGAAGGAACATTATTGCGATTTAGAGGGGGGGGGCAAAACTCTGAACGTTATAGGGATATTAGGTCTCTTAATTACCTACAGAGTTATGGGCCTTCAAACACAGAAGTCAATACTATCGAAACGAGAGATGGCAGATTTTCTCGTACGGGGTCACATATTTTCCTAACATTTCCGTACGCATACCACAGTGTTAAGAATACTCTCATAATAATAAATAAATGGATAATTATAAACTGCATAAATAATAATTATTTCAGTACGATTGACAAGAGTTACATTTCCATTGTTTGCACAAAAATATTTTCAAAACGCCCCTTATGATGAATATTGTTTACACAATTGTAGGGTGGTACGTACATATGTCAAAATAATTAGGATCAAATTTTAATCGAACACTGCGATAATATACCTAGTGTTCCATTAAAAAAGAAAACATAAGTTTTTGCTCTACTGTAAATTTTATTATTTTGATGTTATGTCGTTATAAGATCACTTCTTCTTTTTATGATAGAGATTTTATAAAGATTTGTTACTAACACAAAGATTTGTACAAAAACGTATATATTCCTTAATTTTCTCATTTTTTATTTCTACTACACGTTTTCCAGGTTTTAAAGTAAAACCTTGAATGCACTAAATAATCTAAATATAGTGCAAACACGGCAACTAAATATGTAAGTACATTCATAGGTAGTTACTATGTTTAACAATCGTATTAGACTCCATTATCTCGCTTAAATCTTAAAACAAATACTAAATGCTCATATCAACTTACATTATCATCATTAGGTACGGTTGTAACAGTTGAAGTGAACGTCACCAGAAACAGTATGGTCCAAATACATCGACAATTCGTTGACATCATTTCAAATTTGCTAACAAAAAAAAGAGCACGTATCACTGCTCGTATTATAGGCAAGCATTAGGGTAGTACAAGTACATGATTACCACTTCCATTAACTGCGAATCTGTTTACCAAATCTGTCGCGCTAGATAGTGCTATCTCGGCTCTCTGTTTTTCCTGAAAGAGAAACAACAAACCAATAGCTAGCGGTGGCAATTTTGAAGACTGCCAAATTTTGACGCTGATAACGCCGGTTTTTTGGATAATAATATAATCGTGTGCATCACAACAGATTGAATTATGATGCTTAATATGCGGTTATTGGATACTTGATGAAATTTAGGGCTGTCTACCAGCTGTGTCAGTTAAACAGAAAGAACAACACGAACTTTGGAATATATTTATTACGTATTTATTACCAGCCAGCGTATCGAAAAATAGATACAATACAGTCATAATTCGAAAGGCCTTGTTTGAAGTTTTTTTTTTATTAATAAGCATAATATGGTTGGCATATTGAAACTAATCTAAAAGATTAAGGCTCCCGTCTCCTACCCCCAAACCGCCAAAGTAACTCACGCTGTAATTATTGCGCCAGTCGTGAAATGCTTGCTACCATTCGATTCTGTAGGTCTTTATGCTACTGCCATCGGAAAGGATTTCAATATTTATGCAGATTATTTATGCAAATTTTAGTGTTAAAAAAATCTGGACTTCAAATATAGAAAACATTTCCGATGACAGTGGTATCTGATTATTGTCTGCTGTAATACATTATAAAAGTACATTAAATGTTAACTATTAGAGTACAAGTAACTTTCTTCCGAACTTCTCTAGAAGTGCATTCTGGTGCATTCTAGTAAGTTGGCAAAAATGATTACAATAGCGACAGTTTAGGTATCCAAAACTAGATGGCGCGGCCTAAATCCGCATTTTATTAAAGTGTTTTTTATGTGATATGTCGGTTGTGAAAGTACTATATCATCAACTAGAAAACTCAAAACGACTCCAGTTTCAATATTTATACATATAGAAAGCAATAATATATTTAATATAGGTATATATATATACCATAAACCTTAGTGGGAATTCAGTCAAAAAACGTTTTTTCTTTTTTATATTTTTTATTCCATGTACCAATATTTCGGACTAACTTGTGTCCTTCTTCAGTGTTCTAAAATTGTTTAACAATATATTAAAATTATAAATAACTACCTATAACTAATACAAACCGGAGAAAATTAGAATGTAAGTGTAAAAATCATGAAATATGTCATGAAACAAAGTTTGAAAAAGTTTATAAACAATGAAAGGCCTACGTTAAAAAATATATATATGTATGATACTAGACACTAGAAACTAACCTAAATAAGAATGAAATGACATGAATGGCATTTATATTATATTATAAATAGAATAGAATAGAATAGAATAGAATAGAATAGAATAGAATAGCTTTATTAATTGCTCAGCAACAAGTCAAAATCAATAATTAATATAATAGCTGTTCATAATGGCAACAAGTTTTACAATACTTCATTGGAACACTTCATCAGAGATTCCTTGAATTCTTCCATTGTGTAAGGTGGCGTGTCAATTAAGTGACGGGTTACGGTTCTCTTGAAACGGTTCAATGATAGGTCTCTCCACGATGCAGGAATCATATTAAATAGACGGATACCATCGCACAGGAAATCTGTCGTGGAAAGCCTACCAAAAGGTATAGCTGCAGTTGGTCCCGGCCCCGAGTGTTGTAATCGTGGATCTGGCTTCTGACTATTTGCGTTCCTCTGTTTGCTCTGGTATGCAACAAGTGCAGCCTTATATATTCGCCGTAGATGGTTGCGATTCCATACTTTTTAAAGAGCGGTCTTGCAGAAACCGTACTACCCGCACCCTCCAGGGAACGGATTGCTCTCTTCTGTAGTACAAAGATCTTTCTCACATGCGCTGATGAACCCCAAGCCATTAAACCATAGGTCATCCGTGAATGAAATAGTGCATAGTATGTAGCTTTTGCAGCTTCAACATTTATTGTATGGGCTATGCGCCTTATTGCATAGATGGCCGAGGACAATTTGGCTGAAAGTTCCTCAACATGTGGCAACCAGGTAAGACGGGAATCTACTCTCACTCCAAGGAATTTCACACTTGTTGGTATTATTTGGTCTCTCCGGCTGCTGGTGACGTGCAGTTCCGAGGTCTTTCCGAGGTTTAGGAGCAGTCGGTTTGCAGAGAACCACTCGGCAGCTGCAGCTCTAGCCCTCTCCGTTGCAAGCACTCTTTCTTCATCATCGCTACCTCGTATCAAGAGCGTGGTGTCGTCCGCATAGAGGAATATATTATCAATAATATAATATATTATTTATATTTGCAAATTACATATATACACATATGGAAGACAACTTAATTGGTTTCCTGTATTTGAAAATTACTATTGGTTTTCCAGTTAGTTTAATGTTATTAATGGGTAAATCTATTCGATTTCTTGTACGTAGTATGTTCAAACCACGTTCAAACAAAATGCATGCTATTTGCTAAGAAATAAATATTATATTAGTATAAATTATATTATTTGCTAAATTTTCGAACCCACTAAACAAGTAAATATATCTGCAACATGTCTACAACAAATTTTTGTCATTGTTAAATGCAAATAATGTAATATATTTAATTGTAACATTGTTACTACTTCTTATGTAATATTTTGACAATGTTATAATTACAAGAATGCAAAATTTTGAAAAATATTTGAATCTTATATATTCATTGCAATTTGTTTTATAAAATTTGATTAATATTCTTTTTGTAGTATAGGTATTGTGTTGTATTAATGTACTCCATAATATACTTACCTGACGCTTTTTGAAGGAGGAACTAGGGTTTAGGCAATAACTGTACAACTCACGTATATACAGTAGAGCGTCGATAATCCGAACGGCGGTAATCGGAACGTTCCCTAATCCGAACGCCCCAAAAATAAATAATAAAACAATAAGTCACCGAGTCGCCGAGCTATTTTTGTCGATTCCTTTTTACAAACATATATTGCTTTTGTTTTATAGCTTGTATCCAATACTCGATATTTGATAATCCGAACAATTTGATAATCCTAACCACCCTCGGTCCCAATTAGTTCGGATTATCGACGCTCTACTGTATATGAATTATTTTAATAAATACGAAACTTATATGAAACTCTTTACTCAGTATGAGTAAATTTATGAGTATAATTTTGTGGGAAAAAAAGTGGAACACCTGTATATAAATTATATATCACACATCACATATAATTTCCGCGGGGTCTATTATAGATGTTAACAGACTGAAAAGTCATGACGAACTTTCTGGAAAAAGGGCAAAAACTTGACACTTATGACACTATTCTCCGCAGAAACTGTACAACATATTTGACAAAGACTTCTTATTCACTTCGGAAGGTGTCACTGTAATCTTCCACCGTTTCCAGTGATATGCATGTGTGTATAATAAGAAACAAACATTTCAACATCCTCGTTTATCAATAGTCAAATTCACACTGCTTTCTGGCATCTCCACAGCAGACTCTTCTACAGTATCCAGTGACAACGGTTCCGGAGAGTTCGGCTGTACATCACCATATCTAAAATAATAATATTTTAATTTATAGCATACGTATTTGTATAAAATAAAACATAGGTACCGTAAAACTTCTTGAAATCTTGCCCACCTTAGTTTTGCTGCTGCACTTCGTGAATTTGTGCCCCTCTTTTTCGAATAACTCTTTCGAGAATGGAATAAGCGGCCCATTATTCCAACTAATGATTAGTAAATTTAGTATTGTGGGCAGAAAATATATGTATTTGTCACACCTCACATAAACGAGTTATTTACAATGTAACCTACTAAATCTGTTTATAACTATTATAACTGGAAACTATTTAATCACCACTCAAAAATAATATAATACAAACATATACTACAAACTCCCATACACTTTATAACTCTAAGAACACTAAAACTCCTCTATAAATCATAAACAAAGGCCGAAACGTGAACTGTCAATTATAGTAGTAGCACTGACACGGCGTCGGGGTTTCCCTACTACACCGCAAACATACGTTAAATCGTCAAATGTAGTAAATACGAAATAAATTCAGATTTGGTTATATTGGCGCCATCTACATATGGTAATTTTTCTATTTCGAAGCTTTGGAGAAAAGCGCGCCATTTGAATTGAGACGGGAGCCGTAACCATCAATTTAAATCTGAATTCTTTTTCTTAGTAGGTACTTGTCTCTAATAGGCTATCCACTGATGTTCCTATATTTACTTTATCCTAAACAAAAAGCACTAACACTTCACTCACTGTGCTCTGCTTTTTACACCTTTCACTGATTCACTAGTTCGAAGGGTTTAGTTCTTTTTAGTCTTCTCACTGGATTCTGGTTGTCCAGTAGCTGCAGGGCCTCTACGTTGACGTGATGGCTTAGGCGAGATTCATGCTTAGTGGCGAATCTTTTTATCTCTTGGATGACTTATAGAACACCAAGATCACGGTGCAGGTCACTATTCCGTATGTACCAAGGAGCGTTAACCATATTCCTTAGTACTTTATTTTGGATGGTCTGGATTCCTTGTATATATGCTGCATATTTGCGTGACACCCCAAAGCTGGATGCCGTATAGCCAAATCGGTTTTAGTACTGGGTTGTAAACTTGTAGTTTGTTCTGTACTGACAACTGAGAGTTTCCAGTACAGTTCTCTGTATTTGAGGCCAAGCTCTACTCTTTTCTTCTTAACATGTTCTTTCCACCTTAGTTTTGTATCCAGTGTCATACCCAAATACTTTGCAGTGTTCGCATATGGAACTATGGCGTCGTTAATCTTGACATTAGGTATGTCCTCGATTCTTTTGTTTGTAAAGTTAATGTGGACAGATTTCAGTTCGTTGAGCTTGGTCTTCCATTTTTTGGTCCATTTATATATTTTATTACTAGCTTGTTGAAGATTCGTGGTAGATTCTCCAATAGTTGATCCCACTGCCATTAGAGCCGTGTCATCTGCGAATGTGGCGACTGTTACATTTTCCAGCTGTGGAAGGTCACTTGTATATAGTAGATAGAGAATTGGTCCCAATACACTACCCTGGGGTACCCCAGCTTTGACTTCTTTTAGTTCCGAGTATTCATCGATCTGTTTTATTCTGAATAGTCTATCAGATATGTAGGATGTTAGCAGCTCGACGTATTGTAAAGGTAGCATACTCTTTAGTTTGTGTATCAATCCTTCGTGCCAAACCTTATCGAAAGCTTGTGTTACATCAAGAAAGATTGTTGAGCAAATAAGCTTTTCTTCTAATGCTTTCTCTATGATATCTGTTATTCTATGGACTTGATCTATAGTGGAATGCTTTTCTCTAAAACCAAATTGATGATTAGGAATTAGTTCTTTTCAAAGAACTTCGATATCATTGGTAACATTGGTGATATTGGGCGATATGATTTGGCCTCGTTCGGTGGTTTGCCTAGTTTTGGTATCATGATAACTTCTGCTACTTTCCAGACATGTGGGACGTATTTTAATCTGAACGATGCATTTATTAGGTACGTCAGCATAACAATACCTTTCTTAGGTAATTGCTTAAGAACTTCTCCTGTGATAAGATCATATCCAGGTGCCTTCTTTGGATTCAAGTTTGTCATGATTTCTCTGGCAAGTTCCTTTGGAGTAACTAGCTGTATGGCTTCTTCTTCATAGGTTATATCTTCATTCGTGATTGGCTCTGATTCGACGTTGAGGGGCTGGAAGATTTTTTGTTTGAAGTGATGGAAAAAAAGTCGTTAGTAAATATTTTAGATTTCTTTATTTATAATTGTGTGTAGACAACCATAGATCTATTGTACTTAAATATCGATCTGACCACTCCACTCTAGCCTTTATCCTGTCGACAACTCCTTGAAACAACGGCGAAAATTCTTGTAGATCAGACTCGTGCTTTTGAAAAAAGAGGGACAACTAAGAAATAAAAAAAAAATAAACATTTTTTTTTTCAAATCACAATTAGCTCGTTTAAAATACGTACATCTTCAAGATCAGTTTTTGTTGATAATGCGCTCAAGAAGTCCTTAATTATAGATTTGAGTATAAACGTCTTGTCTTTGTATATCGAATAAATTTTGGCCCAATTTTCTCGCAAAAATTTGAATCCAAACGACAAACCTGGAACCTGTCTCAATGACTGCCATACGTATGGCACGTATTGCCATTCGATAGTGCCGTTTAGTGTCGCTTGAAGATACCTAAAATAATATAAACTATTATGGAAGAGTCAGCTTCAATAAACCTTAAGCCGGGGCTACACATTCGTATACTTGCCAAATATCAAAAATTTGCCAAGTATACGATTATTTGTGGAAAGAAAATACCAGTTCTATTCAATTCGTATCGAGTCCACCTCAAAAATAGATTTAAATATTCGACGGTCGGCTGTGCGGACGGGTTTTTTTTTACGACGAATCCTTGGTATTTGCGATATCCAGTTGAAGTGGATATAGCAAGTGCCTAGGCGACAAATATTGGTTTCATTTATTTGCACTCGATGAACATTTTAGTACGCTGTTTAATTTTTCCATTTTTTAATTTCGTTTTGTGTGTAGTAGGTCGTATACGAAGATTGACAATAGATTTGTAATTATGTATTAGTAAGATTTTTGATTTTTCTAAAGGGCGAAAACCGCATAAAATTGAAATTTTGTGAAACCCTCAGAGAGACAGTTTTCCGGAAAGCATCAGACAGAAATTAAAAAAAAAATATTGTTGTTTTTACCTGTCCACATAAACGCAATGGTATTTCTTTCCAAGAAAAACGTACACCATATACAGAGTGTATCCTAAGTTGATGCTTTTCTATGAACAATATAGATGATATTCATTTATGAGCTTTCAAAATATAACCTTTTTGTTAAATAAAAAAGCGACACAAAATTCTCTACTATTAAAATATTTTTAATCGTTTTCGTTTCTCTTCAAGTAATAAACATCATAAAAATTTTATAGACAGCATGTCTACAAAATAATTTATTTGGAAAATTATACTTTATTTGCTTGTATTTATATATTTGTCGATTTTAATGATGTTTATTATTTGAAGAGAAACGAAAGCGGTTAAAAATATTTTAATAGTAGAGACAATTTTGTGTAGCTTTTTTTATTCAACAAAAAGGTTATATTTTGAAAGCTCATTTGTTTAACTTTTTGTTTCAGAAGCTAATTGATCTGTATTTCAGACAATATTAGGACATATTTATACAACGAACCTAGTAGTACAATTGGATTTAGTAGATCTTAAAAGCTGACGAAGAAACCATATTATCGAAGATTTCTTTTATATAATAAATAATTTATTTAAACTAGTTCACATCAAATGACCAATTATTTTACAGTCTGTTAAAATTAGATGCTGCGTATTAATAATACAGAAAGCTAATGAATTAAAGAAAAACTCATTAAAGTGAAACAAACAGTTTCGTCAAGATTTGTTTTGTTAATTTCCACAAGAATACCCTTGTTAGTACGCAGTGAATTCTGCACTTATGTAATTAAAAATATGTCGGCATTATAAAATGAAACCTTGCTTGTTCGTAATCAAATTATCCGATTGATTTGAAAATGCTAATGTGCAAATAAGGCGAACTAATCTAAAAAATAGCTAGTGCCCATTCGGTACGCATATGTAGCAAGTCCTCAAAGAAGATGTTGACGCATTAGAAAATGCTATGTGGAGATGCATCAATGTCCGATGCATTTACTGTTGCAGTGCAACTCTGACGGTCCGAAATCACAAACGAATATTGTAAAAATTTGTTGGTATGTCATAGATTTTTTGAGTTTTATAAAAATCAGCCGGTAATCAAGGATGGATGAAAAATATACGGTGAACGAACTTAAAAGGAAGAATAAATTACTCATAGCATCGTTTAGACCAATCGATAACAAACATTTTCGATTTGCGTGGCTAATTTATTTGCCAAGCGTTTAACATGTGGCAAATTCAAACAGGTTAAGGAATTTTTGTTACATTTGTAACTGTAGAATTTATATTTATGTGGTCCTAATGACTATGTAAACTTTTTTTAAACAAATATTTCCTTCTAAAGATAACTGGCTATTCACTATTCACAAAGAGAATAGATAATAGTTATGAAATTTATGTTATATTTTATTATAAGTTTAACAATTACCCCTAATTCCGACACTAAGCGTATATTTTGATCCGAAATCCGACAGCTCAGTGAACCTAATTCAGATAGTGCTCCTAAATCAGACACTTCTGGTGCATTATTCCGACAAATATAAACATTCAAGCTAAATATTAAGTGTTTTAAATATTGTTAAATAAGATTTATTATTAAGAAATGTTAAATATTTATGTTTTACCATTTTTAATGAAACACAGTAGGTATAAAATAAGTCCTTAGTCTTCTTCAGTCTGCCTTCTTTACCTCATCTGTATTTTAATGTTTCTTGCTTCTGGAATTTTTAGTGTTTTTCTTTTCGCAGTTTTTTATTCTGTTCCTTTTTCACTTTTCTAATTTCTCTAGAATGATTTTCTTTTGTGCTTTCTTCTTTTTTATTAACAAATATTCGCGCCAAGCATTAGATAATAATGTTACAGAAGAATAGTTTCTTTTTACTGTATTTGGGTGTTTCAGGCCAGATTAATGATTTTTTTAATGGAGAGGGCACGAGTTCAACTGTTATCTCCAAAGGTGGTTTATTAATGCCAAAATCGCTACGCCTCTGCTGCTAGTGTAATAATTAGAGTTTATTGATGTCCGTAATTCCGACACTTGTGTCGGAATTTGGACAAAATGCGGACAATTAATTGTAATATAGCAAACGATGTAAATTATGTTATTTTCTTGTGTAAAGACAGCAATAGAGCCATATGTATTACTTCTAACCATGTACACTCTTGGAATTAAGTAAGTTCTATAAATATTTTAGCAGTGTGTCGATGATACATCCAAGTACAAGTTTTTTGTTATTCTGGTCGACCGCTCGGCCGCTCAGTGCAAAAAATTGTCCGTTTACGCTTCAACTCGTATATCGGAAATTTAGTATTTGCAAAACCTTGTTCGAATGCTTTGAATTGGTTTATAATGATTTATATGTTTCTATTTATTAGCTTAATGTGTAATTAATTAAAGTAATTCCTACATTGCAATGTAATTGTGTTTTTATTAAATATGACGTTAATTTTATATTAATTAACATAAAAGTTTTCGATTACATGAAATGAAAATCTCATTTCAAGATATTGCATACAACACAACAAATTATACTTACAACCTTAGTGCATCTAATAGCTTTTTTTGTGTTAATAAACACAAAAATCAATTTGTTGTTGTCAATATTTTTACTTTTCAGGTTATTTCAGCACTGACATATGTATTGACATTTATTCACAAAACAGAAATAAATTAAAATTAAATTGCTTTAAATTTGTCTTTATGGTAATTTGTTAATTGTGATTTACTGGTGTTTTCGAGATATTTAGCTTCAACGATATTTTGCAGTGTTTAACCTAATAAACAGAAAGGAGTATGTATTTTGTATAGCATGAATGTATCATTACTATTTTTTTATATTATTATTTTGTATTTACTTTACAGCAATATGTTTCAAATATCTGACAACTGAAAATAATGACAATTATGTATATCACTAATTTACAAAAATTGTTAGAAGCAAGCTCTAAATTTTCGACGAATTGTGATGGAATGTAAGTATGTTATAATTATTATTAAAAAAATATTAAACCAAAATATACGACCATCTAAAAGAACATTTATACAACATAAAAATTATTTCATCAAATTTGACCTGGGATATAATTTAAACATAACGGGTATATAATTTCCCAAAAGGAGACGCTTCAGAAAGAAAAGTTGTTGGTTTCTCTTACGTATAGCTTTTATTGCATATTAATTACTCACAATCATATGCAATAAAAGCTATACGTAAGTGAAACCAACAACTTGACGATTTGAACCAGGGACCTTTGCGTCGCTAGCACAATGCTCTCCCATCTGAGCTATTGACATTGTGCTAGCGACGCAAAGGGCCTTGGTTCAAATCCAGGTTGTTGCTGTAATTTTTGATATATTTAAAATTTACATCCCGTCTGTATGTACCATATTAGTAACTTATAATATTACTTTGACAAAGTATGTCGTTAAACATTTTCAGTTATAGTTTACATTGTTTGGAAATTCAAAAGACCTTCATTTTTAATGTATATGCATTTTAGCTAACCTTACGTTACCTTACCTTAAGTCAAAATGTTATTTTTAACTTATTATCGTTGTTAATGCACGCCTCTTAACTTATTTAGAAAACAAATTTAGAAATAAAATTTCCAATAATGTTCCAGCTAATATATAGTAAATGAAAAATGTGTGCTTATTGAACTGGAACTATATTACAATAAAACTTCTGTAGAGCTCTTTGAAATATTAACAAAAAAAGAAAAATAAAAAATTAATTAGTTATCAAACAATGCAAAACCAAAAATGAAACAATAAAAAAAACCATATTACAACAATAAAAAATTATTAATTATAAGTAAAATTTTAATAATTTGTCTTAACAAATGAACAAAGAAAATACCAAAATGTTTTTTTTTTCTAGAAAGTAGAAAGTAATATGTTTCATATGGTCTTATTGGTTTTCTCTGTTCCTTCTGAAGTTGGAGCCGTTTAAAATAAGATATTGTTAATAATTCAAACGGCTGTAACTTCTTAATGAATTGGAAAAGTAATTTACTTTCTGAAAAAAATTGTTTTGCGGAAGAAACGTGGGACAGCCTGTATATATTGCTATAATTTAAATTATTTTGGTTGTCAAGCATGTATTGGATGTCATGAAAGATAATTGAACATTAACTGCTGTAAAGTAAATACAGATATAAAATTTCCATTGTCCTTCATACAAAATACATGCTCGTCCTAAATTTAAATTAAATTTAGAGAATTTATTTACATTTAGTGAATATATTTTAGTATTACAATTCTGAAATAGTCTATATTTAGTGATAATCCTTGGCTTGATTTGCGCATTTACTTACTTACTTACTTACCTGCCCTTACCTACTGCTGGGCAAAGGCATTTACTTGCGTAATTAATATGTGTATTAGTTAACATAAATTTATATAATGTGTCATGATATTACGCAATATCTTAAAATGAGCTTTTTGTATCATATTAGCAAATTTCATGTTTATTAATATTATTATAAAAGTAATTCTGTATTTAATTAAATACATTACCTACTCGTAAACTTAAGTGTAGTGATCATATTTCATTTATTACATTGCATTGAAGATATCACATTAAGGAAAAGGTCGGACACGCTAAAAATAAACTAAATCCCGTTACATTACATCCATCGAAAAACCACCTCGTGACGGACAACTTTTTGCGAACCGGCCGGGTCGAGGTAGAACAGTACACGAATATATAACCGACATACTATTTTCAAATCCTGCGATAGCGATACGAACTTACTTATTTCCATGACTGTACACTGCCGCTCATGGAAGTTCGGACACATAGTAAACATATAAGAAATAATGATAAAAGCACTGATAACGTAGCAATAGGCACCTCTATTTCTACCAAATAGCGAACACATTCTTAACGTTGATTTCCAGTAATATACGACACCATTAAATGTGCTAATTTAAAACAATTTATATATTTAATTATTATGCAACATTTATGCTGTTTTGTAACTGGTTGTTGGGAATTTTCTAGTCTCCATTAAAAAGGATTAAATACGAAATAACAAATAGAGTCATAAATACTGCATCTCAGACACATGGTTGCGACCCCATTTTTACCAGATTTTTGCATCAAATGCTCCAATTTCTTATTCAAACGAGTCTGTGCCTGCAATCTGTAGTTTGCACAAGATAACTCTCTCACGCGGAAAGCCAACAAGCAAGGAACAGCGTTCTGTAATTATCGCTTTTCATCAGGAACTATTGTCAGTTCGTGAAAATCCAAGAAATAAGTCAACGATAAGTGAGTCAACGATAAGTCACACTGAAGAGACATGGAATTTGGATTACATGTTCGGCCGGGACTATCACGAATAATTTCCCAATCGGACGAAGAACGATTAAAATTAATTTTTTAAGCAAAACAGAAAATTGACCGAACCTAAAATCACTTCTGAAGTCAATCGCGATCGTGAAAGACCAATTTTCGTAAGCACAGGGAAACGACGTCTCGAAGCGGAAAATCTGCATGGACGCGTTGCCGTATGAAAACCATTGCTTCGTCGGGGAAATCGTCAGAAACGACTTCAGTGGGCACGAACACATCGAAGTTGGACAAATGAAGACTGGAAACAGTAGTGTCTGACGATTTTCCCGACCAAGCAATGGTTAGCGTACGGCAACGTGTCCATGCAGATTTTCCGCTTGGAGACGTCGTTTCGCTGTGCTTACGAAAATTGGTGTTTCACGATCGCGATTGACTTCAGAGGTGATTTTAGGTGCGGTCAATTTTCTGCTTTGCTTAAAAGTTGATTTTAATCGTTCTTCATCCGCTTGGGAAATTATTCGTGATAGTCTCGGCCGAACACGTCATCCGAATTCCCTGTTTCTTCATACTGGTGATGAGTGTCACTTATCGTTGACTCACTTATCGTTGAGTTATTTCATGCATCTTCACGGACTGACAATCGTTCCTGATGAAAAGCGATAATTACAGAACGCAGTCAACATGCAACACTATTTTACCTGTTTATTAACCACTGATGTTTCGAGCATCCCAAAGCTAAGTACAAATCTTTTACGTTTGTAGTGGATTCCACTTCGTGCAATTTATTAAACAAGATTCCCCATTCTACTCTGTTTCCTAATTTCACTCCAGTGCATAGAACCGTTTTTCTATTGCTGATTGAAATCCTACAACAATTCAATTTTGTGTTTCAGAAATTTGTTTTTTTTGTCATCAATTTGTTTCATCGTACTGTTTTCCATTTTCCATGAACTCCTTCATGCGTTGCACTGCCCATTTGGTACAATTAGCGTAGTTAACGCTGCATGCAGTTTCCACTATCAGTTTGCGAAGCTGGATGTCATTGCTGGAGTCACCTGGTTTATCCTCAGGGCCTAAATTGTCGAAAATGGATGCAACTAAATGTGTGATGTAATCCTGTAATAATTTTTTTAGGGGTAATAAATAATGATCCAAATTAATTCTAAAGAATACCTCATAAGCTCCGTTGACATACGTTGATTTTAAAACGCCTCTGACAAACTCAAAACTGGCCAGAACGGCAGACCATGGAATATAGTCTTTCTCGTTGGTCAAGTATTGTGACAGTTCAAATGGTATTTGGTAATCCAATAAGCCATGTTCAGCCAGCTCAAAAGCGTCGTCAACCAATTGTCCTCTACTTGCTATTGGTATCTTTGTGTGGTCGGTCTTTAGTGCTTTTATTAGTAAACTCCAGTTGGGTATTCCATAGTTAACCCTGTAGTAACCTACAAATTTCGGAAATAATAAACTATTACTGAAGTAGGAACGCATTACTGACCTAAAGTATGAAAACATGAGAAAATTTGTAGGAGGGTTTGCTGTTTGAAAAAATCCTCGAACACGTCGATTTTTAATTATTAAAAGGTGCTATTCGAGTTCAATATATCCGATCATCTATTGTTACTGAGTTATTTCTGTAATTTCGTCAAAATAGTTAAATAATAAATTAAAGTAGAGGAAATTCTGAATAATTTATGTTTATGACATTTTTTGATAAAATTAATAGTTTAGCTGCAGGAGCAAATTCTATTTCATCGAGATCGGTCGTACTGCATTAAAACTAACAGCCAGGGTCTGTCAGATATTTTGATTCTGATGACAGTAGTAGTGTCAAACGCTAATGTTTTGACAATGCGTACTGTCAATATAAGCTGCGTTTGGATATTGTACACCGTTACACTTTTTACACCCAATAACACATAAAGTATCGTTTACATCCACTTAACTTAACTTAACGTACGAAAACTTAAACATTAGAGAAAGTTGAACTCCATTGTATTGTATGTGTTCGTTTACATTCACTTAACGTAGAAAAACTTAACGTAACGTACGGATTTGTCACTCAACTTCAACTTAACAGAATTCGTGCACTAAGTGCACCAATCACAAGCTCTCGATTTTGACAATTTGGATGATGGTGACAGCAGGTGACAGTAACGTAACCTAAAAATTAACTCGTGCGACTTGAACTTTGTTATCTTTGTGTTGTTTTGCAATATTTTTAGCTCGATTAACGGATTATTAACACGGATGATGGAACCTTGATCCAACTTGCCTGTACATAAACATATTTGTATAATAAAAGCGATAGATTTAATATGGATTTCATATTGTGTCCCTGTCAAATGCGCATGTCAAACACCCCAACGTAAGTGAATGTAAATGGAAAAGATCTAAATATCGTACGTTAAGTATAATTTTTCGTACGTTAGGTTAAGTTAAGTGGATGTAAACGATACTTTAGTGTCATTTGGACTGTGTACCCGGTGTCAACGGAGTACAATATCCGAACGCAGCTTTAATCGACATATCTCTCTAGTTCTACCAGTTTTATTTTAATGCAGCCATGGCCGATCTTGATCAAATACAATCTCATGCAGATAAACTATTAATTTTACATACAGGGTGTTCCTAAGTATCATGTAAACACGAAAAGGGGTAATTCTTTGGCTTATTTAATGACTAAACATTCAGATAAACATAGGTCTGCAAACGCTTCGTTGCCGATCTACAGGGTGTTGAAATGTCAAGATTTTTTTAGTTTTTTCTTTATAGCTCTTGTAGTTTTTGAGATATTTAGCTCTACATCATTGGGCATACCAAATGGTTTTAAGAATCTACAGGGAGCTATTTTTTCAGGGTTCATGCCCCCTTTTCTCCCCATGAACTTTCTTTCGGTGCGCCGCTGGTGGATTCTAAAATACAAAATGCATTTTTTGTTTTGTTCTAAAGCATTTTAATCTCTTGTAGTTTTTTCGTATTTACCACCGTTATCGAGAAAAAAAATTAAAGCTTTTCTGTGTTTTGCTAGATGAAATTAAATTTTTTTAAATAATTGGTCTAGTATGCCTTGGCTTGATTTAGATAACCTTTTGTTTGTATTTATTTTGACATTTTATTCGCCACCAATTGTTAAAAATTAAAACTAGGATGGCGCGGTTTTTGTAGCAATCTTGAAATTTCAACACCCTGTAGATCGGCAATGAAGCGTTTGCGGACCTATGTTTAAAAGAATTTGTAGTCATTAAATAAGCCAAAGAATTACCCCTTTTCGTATTTACATGATATTTAGGAACAGCCTGTATAGTATGATAAATTCATGTGCCTGGCCACATCAGATTTTTTTAATGGCAACCCCATTTTTTATTTCGCCGATTTTGGTAGATAATTTAATTGTCTAAATGGTGTCGGAAATATTTTATGGCCTTAGTTAACAAAACTTTTAGAGATAAAGACAATTGAAAATTGTAAAACATTGATAACATTAGGGAGACAGCTAAAACAGTTTTGGGTAGAATTAATTGCCCTGAAAACGAATTTGGGCTCCACAATTTTCTATCGCGAAATGTTTTCGAAAAACGTGGGGCCAAAATGTAAAAATAACGCTGTTTCGGTAATCTTTATTAACTTATACCAGCTGAACCAATTGTCCTAGAAACCTCATAATGGTCTCACAGTAATCACAAAAGTTTGTTCTGAAATGTTTTGAAGCATGTACAGTAGGGTGGTTCAAAAATGCATTGCAAACATTTTTGTGATAATAGAAAGCAGCGATCCCCCCAAATCGTTTCCAAATCCAAAAGAAGTGGACACGTATTTTTTTTCTTCGTAATTTTGATTTTTAATGGTACCTATCGATGCATCAAATTTACATATGAAAATGCATGGGAAAAAGACATTCCTTGGTATTTTTCGAATAATTGTTCGGGGTTTGGGAAAACTTAAGATTAAAGTTGTAGGACTTGTAGAGGACTTTCCAATGAAGAGTTCGAGCTATTATATATATGGCGTTGACGCCCCCAACCCACCCCCACGGTGCCCTGAAAACTACCGTTAAATGAAAAATGTACATTCTCAGAAAATTTACCCTTCTAATCACTTCATTCTCTTTTTTCTCATAGAAATCATTACTATAAATCTAGTTGAACGTTTATAAACATTTGTCAGGTAATTTCCATTTGTTTAAACAAATTCCATTTGTTTAAATAATTCGCTTTTCTCGAAACTCCGTCGAACATCTGTTTTCTGAGTTCGAAATGACAGTTTATAATCTTAGAGTGACATTATTCATTAAACAAATTCGTCCTATTGTTTAAACAATCAATAATTATTAATTTTCAACTGTTGTTCTAATTATGGTAGAAGTCAACTTTTTTGTGAAATTAATTTATAAATTTCATGTTCGAGGTATCTTGCCTATGTTATTAGCTAATAAATCCATATTTGTTTAAACAAATTCCATTTGTTTAAACAATTTTAAATTCATGTTTTAAGATCGGTCTGATAAACGGTTATTATCAAGTGACATCATTTATATTTTGGGATAATTTCCATTGTTTAACTAATAAAATATTATTCAAATGCATAATGGTGATATACAGGTGGTATGTAAATTTTAAAATAAACTTAAAATTACAGCCACAACATGGATTTGAACCAGGGACCTGAGACCTGGTTCATATCATTATTAAGTAAAATTATTCGTTTTCAATATCATTTATTCGAAAAAATTGAATTGATTTAAAATCCTTTTTTCGGGGAATTGGGGAGTACATTTCTTATAAAAATATTAAATATCCTAAGTCAACCAATTTTATTAATCATATTTCTTTCTGCATTTCTTATTCTTATTTCCTACCACTGTGTGTCGCAAGATAATGTTGATTTGTTGCTGTCTGGAAACTGTCCCCTGTACTCTAATTTGATGAAATATTGAAAACGAATAATATTTTATTATTTAAACAACGGAAATCATCCAAAAATATAAATGATGTCACTTGAGAATAACAGTTAGCCAGACCGATCTAGAAAAAATAATTTTAGTGGAATTGCAAAAAAAGAATTGTTTAAACAAATGGGATTTGTTTAAAAAAATGTGGGTTTATTAGATAATATAGGCAAGATATCTCGAACATGAAATTTATAGGTTCATTTCTCAAAAAACCTGAATTTTCTACCATAATTAGAAAAAAAGTTGAAAATGAATTTAATTTATTGTTTAAACAATAGGAGGAATTTTTTAAATGAATAATGTCACTCTAAGTTGACAAACTGCCATTTCGAACTCAGAAAACAGAATTCAGCCGGATTTTCGACAAAAACGAATTAAACAAATAAAATTTGTTTAAACAAATGGAAATTAACTGACAAAAGTTTATAAACATCCCACTACACTTACAATAATGATTTCTATGAGAAAAAGGAGATTGAAATAATTAGAAGGGTCAATTTTCTGAAGAATATACATCTTTTTCATTTAAGAGTACTTTTCAGGGCACTGTGGGTTGGCGGCATCAAATCCATATGTATGATAGGTCAAATTTTTCCTTTGAAAGTCCTTTGCAAGTCCTATAACTTTAGTCTTAAGTTTTCCCAAACCCCAAACAATTATTCGAAAAATACAAAAAAATGTGTTTTTCCCATGCATTTTCTTATGTAAATTTGTGGCCTCGACAGGCACCATTAAGAATCAAAATTTCGAAAAAAAAAAAAGAAATACATGTCCACTTTTTTTGGATTTGGAAACGATTTGGGGGGATCGTTGCTTTCTAAATAAAAATAGCCAATTTGAACCACCCTAATGTACAGCGATTCTTTAAGTGGTTGCGGACGGATCCGCAAAAGAACCCCAAAAAAGCGCAATAACCTGACGTGATATGCAACTTTTGCGCTCAGATTCGTATTCAGCACAAATAAATCAATTGAAAGCGCTTTCCATAAACAAACAAAAGTTATCAATGCAACCCTAATTTTCAACTGTCTTTTTCTCGAAAATTTTCTGATGCAAGGCGATATTGTGTGAAATACCTTAATAACAATATTTTGGAGACTGTGGCGAACTTAATAATAAAATTATAAACCCCTAACCACAACAAGTATTTTAGAACCTAAATACGTATTTCAGCAACTAAGTTGCCATCTTCAGTAGAAACTAAAAAGAAAAGAGATTAGCACTTCATAGTATCTTTACTGGATATTGTCCAAGCAAATCACTAGTGGAAGTGACGTCCATGTTAAAAATTAGCCTATATATACCCATTGTTCGTCACACCTCAGTGAATTTTGATCACTGAAGCGTAAAAAACATGTTTTAATTAAAGCAGGTCAAACAATGGCGAACTAGGTATAGGACCCCTGTCTGAATTTATTAATTTATCTCTATTCAAGTGAATAAAGATACTTTCCAAGCTGTTTAGTTCCCTATTATTTGACACAGCTTTTACAAGTTTTAAGTCATCTACAACTACTTTATGACCTGTGTCTAAAATATGTTGAGCCACACTCGATTTTTCAAAACGATTATATTTAAAATGAGCTACATGTTCTTTGAACCTAGTTAAAATTGTTCTTCGAGTCTGGCCAACGTATTCTTTTTCACAGTCATGACATTTGATACAATATATACCAGATTTATCAAGTATATCTACCTTATCCTTTGGGTTTCCAAGAAGGTTTTTTATGCTATTATGAGTCGAATATGCTATACAGAGATTTTGTGATGTAAAAATACTTCTCAAACCCCTCGTATATGCACAATCGAACGGTATTTTAACATATTTCTTCTTTTCTACAGACAAAGTATTTAAAGTAGATATTTGATTTACATACATTTTTTGATTCTGCTTCTTAATCATTCTATCAACTATTTTCTCAGGGTACCCATTATGTAAGACAGCATTCTTAATAAACAATAATTCTTGCTGATATCTATCTGCGGACAATGGAAATTTCAATAACCTATTTACTAAACAACTAATAAAAGACAATTTTTGTTGAAAAGGATGCTGCGAATCATTAGGGATAAACCTGATTGTGTTAGTATCTTTCCGATACACGTCAATTTCTATTATATTTTTGCTACTCCTGACTACCAGAGTATCTAAAAATGGAAGTTGGCCGTTAACTTCTTGTTCTACAGTAAAGTTAATGGTGTTGAATTTAGAATTCAAAACGAAAAGAAAATCTTGAATACTGCACTTTTTGGTGTCAAAAATGGCAAAAATATCGTTGACATACCTAACCCAAGTCTTAGGGAAATATGGTGCAATAGACTTTACATTGGTTTCAAATCTGCTCATAAACAAGTTGGCAATAAAAGGTGAGAGACAGTTACCCATTGCAGTTCCCTCAAGTTGTTCAAAAAACTTTCCGTTTATTTGAAAACAATTTTGAGACATACAAAGGGCAGTCAATCTTACATATTCATCTATTTCTGACGGGTCAAAGTTGTTATTGCTCAATAATTCCCTAAGAAACTCCAAAGTTTCCGGAATAGGCACACTAGGAAACAGTGAAGCAACATCAAATGAAATCAACAATTCGCCATCCTCTAATTTTACATTGTTGACCTTATTGATAAAGTCCAATGAGTTATTAACAGAGAAGCTTGGTTGAGGAACAGGTAAATTGTTGAACTCATTCGATAACCATTTCGCTAACTGGTAAGTAGGTGAGTTAATACCTGATACAATAGGTCTCACTGATTTACCAGGTTTGTGAATTTTGGGAAGAACATATAATCTAGGTACAGTAGGATTGGAAACTTTGAGTTTAAATCTAGTTTGGCGGGTGATAAGATTAGGACAACTGGACAGCGTACTATTTATTTGACGGACTAGTTTGGGCAGTGGGTTTTTCTTGATTTCCTTATAAGGACCATTTGCAATTAAGTTATCAATCCTATCAAAATAATCCGCTTTATCCAGGATGACCACCTTATTACCTTTGTCAGCCTTAAGATAAAAACAATTCTTCTTCTTGAGTCCTTCAACAATTTTGTATTGATCTTTACATTCATTACTAACTTTAAAGTCCTGTTGATTCATTAACAGCTGATTCTTACAAGAGCTCCTGATTGCAGCTTTTGTGGTGTCATTACATTGGCTAATTAAAGATTCAATTCCTGAAATTAACTCTATAGTAGGCATCCTTTTATTGCCAACTTGTTTATGAGCAGATTTGAAACCAATGTAAAGTCTATTGCACCATATTTCCCTAAGACTTGGGTTAGGTATGTCGACGATATTTTTGCCATTTTTGACACCAAAAAGTGCAGTATTCAAGATTTTCTTTTCGTTTTGAATTCTAAATTCAACACCATTAACTTTACTGTAGAACAAGAAGTTAACGGCCAACTTCCATTTTTAGATACTCTGGTAGTCAGGAATAGCAAAAATATAATAGAAATTGACGTGTATCGGAAAGATACTAACACAATCAGGTTTATCCCTAATGATTCGCAGCATCCTTTTCAACAAAAATTGTCTTTTATTAGTTGTTTAGTAAATAGGTTATTGAAATTTCCATTGTCCGCAGATAGATATCAGCAAGAATTATTGTTTATTAAGAATGCTGTCTTACATAATGGGTACCCTGAGAAAATAGTTGATAGAATGATTAAGAAGCAGAATCAAAAAATGTATGTAAATCAAATATCTACTTTAAATACTTTGTCTGTAGAAAAGAAGAAATATGTTCAAATACCGTTCGATCGTGCATATACGAGGGGTTTGAGAAGTATTTTTACATCACAAAATCTCTGTATAGCATATTCGACTCATAATAGCATAAAAAACCTTCTTGGAAACCCAAAGGATAAGGTAGATATACTTGATAAATCTGGTATATATTGTATCAAATGTCATGACTGTGAAAAAGAATACGTTGGCCAGACTCGAAGAACAATTTTAACTAGGTTCAAAGAACATGTAGCTCATTTTAAATATAATCGTTTTGAAAAATCGAGTGTGGCTCAACATATTTTAGACACAGGTCATAAAGTAGTTGTAGATGACTTAAAACTTGTAAAAGCTGTGTCAAATAATAGGGAACTAAACAGCTTGGAAAGTATCTTTATTCACTTGAATAGAGATAAATTAATAAATTCAGACAGGGGTCCTATACCTAGTTCGCCATTGTTTGACCTGCTTTAATTAAAACATGTTTTTTACGCTTCAGTGATCAAAATTCACTGAGGTGTGACGAACAATGGGTATATATAGGCTAATTTTTAACATGGACGTCACTTCCACTAGTGATTTGCTTGGACAATATCCAGTAAAGATACTATGAAGTGCTAATCTCTTTTCTTTTTAGTTTCTACTGAAGATGGCAACTTAGTTGCTGAAATACGTATTTAGGTTCTAAAATACTTGTTGTGGTTAGGGGTTTATAATTTTATTATGAAATACCTTAGACAATTAACACATCTATCAATATCAGTACAAAAAATCTGAGGCTGCCATTTAAAAAGAGCGTCGATGACGCTATAAGTCGAAAACAATTGATGGTCGGAAATTGAGGATATTGAAACCATATCTGACCTCGCACGAGAGAATCGCCCTAACTGCCATCTCTCGTTTCGATAGTATTGACACCTGGTTCAAGGCCAATAACTCCAAAACCACTGAACAGAAAAAATTGAAAAAAAGTATGTCATACTCCTGAATCATTTCTACATAAGTTATATGACTGTCAAAATTGTTTGCCTCTCGGTGTAAACATGAGCGCGAAAGAAGTGAAAAAAGTACCCGATTTTTGCAGTTTAACGCTCGTCTTTCCGATTTATTTTCTCGTAAACCTCTTACCACAAAAATTTCAGTTTTTGTTTAGATTGCATTTAGTGTCTCTTCTATAGATTGGCATTTTAGTTTTCTTCTGTTTTTATGTAATAAAAGTTGCCAACAAGATTTTGATGGAAGCCGATATCACAGTAACGAATGTTAGCAGGACAACGCAGTTATCATGCAAATAATCCTTATTTACTGCGATACATATCCCTCGAATTTAATAGCATTCCGACTATTTGTTAATTTTTAAGACCGAAATAAACATGAACAATATTTTGCTTGTGGCTTTTGGTGCGAGGCAGTCGAACGAGATGCGAAAGTTTTTTCGCGATCAGTGAATCCGTGATTGTAAATATTGTTGGATATAATTAATGGTACATCTAAATTCATTATTTATATTAACTCGCACTTTTCAAATTTCCGGAATTAAATTGTTCTGATCGTGTCGTACTAATAGTAAATAATCTTCCACTGTCCCAGCTACGTTTCCATGTACCGTTACGATTGACGTAGTGTGCGCTGCACGAAATTAATATCATTCACATTAAATCGCTTTAAGATTACATAATAGTATATTATTATACAAGTTTTACGTCAAGACGTCAAATTGGCGCACGAGTTGTTTTGGGCACGACGAGCGTAGCGAGGAGTGCCCAAATGGAACGAGTGCGCCAATACGTCTTATAAAACGAGTGTAATATACTATTTTTTCTACTTTGCGTCATTAATTTTATATAAATTTAGAAATTGTGATTGCTATATCGCGCTAAATTAGAATCTAGGGTATTTTGCGGGTACCACGTGGCAGTACTGTAGTAACTGTCAACTTCGTTAAGGATGAGATCGATGAGATAAAATCATGACAAAATCTAATTGTGAATAATTTTACTCTACTTCAGCCTACAAGTTTGAATAAATATTCAGCGAGGTCGCAACGATGATCATAATGGAGCTTGGGGCAACACTTTTAACCCTACTGGGATAAATACATGAAGCTTAACCTAAAAAGTTAACAACTTTAAAATAGTGGTTTCATAAGTATAATAGTCAGAATAGAAGTGTTTGGCGGTGACTGATTAGTTACTTCGAAGAACAAGAACTTACTAAAGAATTGTTATAACGCTTAACGTTTAATAGCGGTGTCTACCTAATTCCGCTACGTAGCCGTTGCGGCTTATATATTTACAAGCACTTATAATTGAAACCCAATTCTAATTTCGGCAAAGTAGTTTATTAGAATAATTATACTTAGTAAAATTACATGTGATGGAGGTAATACAAATATGTTGCACACAACCAGAATACGAATTGAACCGAGCATCCAAGCGTCCAAAATATTACCGAAAACTTATACGTTACATAAACTAAGAAATCCTCTACACTTTAAATGTACTATAGCTTCGTACGTGTATGCTGATAAACCATTTATTGCGCATATACAATCTCGCAGCAGTAGTTAAAATCGTTCATATCTACGATGTAGGTTTGATCTCCGCATAATACCTTATTAAAGTAAATGTGGTCCTTGAATTATATCTGAAAAGGAGATTTGATGTTTAGTTGGAAAGAATGATAACGATCACTTACCAGAGTCGTAACACGTCACCGAAAACGTCATGCTGGCGTATTTTGATGAACACAGCAAAACTAAGAAAGCCCCAGTCCTTTGGCCATACTGTAGCAGGCTACACCCATGTTTAAATATGTATAGAATATTGATATTTCGCAGTTTATGTGATTGCAAGCGATTAAGAAGATGCAGTGTGTGGTTATGTTGGGTTATGTATTGTACATTTGACATATGGCATTTGATATCAATGTGTACCAATCTTAGACAAAAATGTTACTGTTTTCGGTATTACAATGTGTTAATTGTAACACCGAAAACAGTGTTACAATGTGTGCATTGTGAATGCAAAGTAGACAGAAATTATTATGAAATTCTGTTTCTATAGTCGCATTAAATAAAATATGACGATTGATTACATAACTTTACATACACTTTAATTAATTTTTTTCTGTTCGGTAGTTTTAGAGTTATACGCCTTCAAACACAGGAGTCAATATTATCTAAACGAGAGATGACAGTTAGGGCGATTCCCTCGTACGGGGTCACATATGCCAATGCCCCGCACAGAAACACGTTTTTCTGCTTACCAGAAATTGTTTTCGGCTTAGTACTAGATTTCTTAATACGAAGAGAAACTTACCTCTTTGATCGACGTTAAAGAGAATCCATGATTCGTTGAAGTGCTCGCTTATATTGTTAACAACTATTGACTTCTCTGTCAACCATAGAGTTTCGATTGTCGAGTTATTTTCCCCACCAATCATATAGTTTAATGGCACCATCCATAAGCTATTCTCTGACGCATCGTGAGCAAGTTGAAACTTGGTTTGGTTAATTATTATGCCATCCCCATCTCTAGTTATTGTTATCAAAGGGTATCCAGTCTGGTCAGTCCAAGTATCCATAATCTTTCCAATACTAACATTTTTTGGGAGTTCGTCTATTTCAGTAACAGCTATATCGATTGATCTCCAAAGTTCGTTAACAATAGCAGACTTATCTTGCCTAATTTTATGTTAAATTAAAATTGAAATATAAATTTATTGCAAATAGATTTTCTTTACCAAGTTCTTATGTAGAGCTGCACACCCTTTTGGAATGTAATAGGGGCTAAACTATTGCTGAGCATCCGCAATAAGCAAGAGCCTTTCCTATGATGGACGTCATTTAAAACTTCATTTATTTGCAGATTGTTCTCCACTGCAAAATGTAGTTTTCTTGTCGATTTGAAGTCGTCAGCGTGTAGGGTGGGTATCGTTACTCTCAACGAAAATTCTGAACTCCATTTCTCTATCTAAACAGAATTATTTTAAAATTGTGTGGTAGAATATTAGTTCGAACAGTTATTTACATTAGTAGCTAATTCTTCTTCCATGAATATAGACATGCCTTTCACCAACCAAAAATCGTTCCACCATTCAATTGAGACCAAGTTTCCAATCCATTCTGTAGCTAAATTCTTAGCAAGAACGCTGAATAGCAACTTCTTACCTTCTTGATTGGAATCAGAAGCGTCCAAAAATAAAGATTCCCTGTGCACGTATAAATTAGTTTAGATTAAACAATAGGGTGTATCGAAAAACGTTTTTTTCGAAATTTAAAATTTTAAGTTGATAGAAAGTTACGCAATCTTTTTGATTTTTGATTTTGGACTGGTACTTAAAAAACTAATTCTTACATGATCATATGTATTTCTAACTTATTTCATTCTGTTTTATTCTTTATTTCAGAAGACTTTGGACACAGGATGGGATTAGGTGTAGTCACCATTTGGCGTTTTTTGAAGAAAAATAAATGCAACTCTGGTAAGTGATACCTTTTCTATAATATATACTTTTTGATTCACCTGTGTACAGTCTTGGAATTAAGTAAGTTCGTATCAATATTTCAGCAGTGTGTCGATGATACCTCCATGTACGAGTTTTTGTTATTCTGGTCGGCCGCTCGGCCGCTAAGTGCAAAAAATTGTCCGTTTACGCTGCGTTCTCGTATATCGGAAATTTATTATCTGCGGAACCTTGTTTGAATACTTTGAATTGGTTTATAATAGTTTATGTGATTCTATTTATTAGCTTAATGTGTAATTAATTAATGTAATTCCTACATTGCAATGTAATTGTGTTTTTATTAAATATAATGTTAACTTTATATTAATAAACATAAAAATTTCGATTACATGAACTGAAAATCTCATTTCAAGATATTCCATAAAACACAACAAATTATACAAACTTATTGCATCTACTAACTTGTTGTCAATATTTTTTTATATTTTTAGGTTATTTCAGAACTATCATATGTATTAACATTTATTCACGAAATAGAACTAAATTAAAACTAAGTTGTTTTAAATTTGTATTTATGGTAATTTGTTACTTGTGAATTACAGGTGTTTTTGAGATATTTAGCTTCAACGATGTTTTACAGTGTTTAACTTAATAAACAGAAAGGAGTATGTATTTTTTATAACCTGAATGTATCATTACAATTTTTTTATATTACTATTTTGTATTTACTTTACAGCAATATGTTTCAAATATCTGACAACTGAAAATAATGACAATTATGTATATCCCTAATTTACAAAAATTTATAATAGCTTGTGGAAGCAAGCTCTAAACTTTCGACGAATTTTGATGGAATGTAAATATGTAATAACTATTATTTAATAAATTAATATAGAAATTAATAAAACCAAAATAGACGACCATCTAAAAGAACATTTAGACAACATAAATACATAAATAGCAAAATGTCTTGTTGTTTTTTTCTAGAAAGTAGAAGGTAGTAAGTTTCATATTGTCTTCTTGGTTTTCTCTGTTCCTTCAGAAGTTGGAGCCGTTTAAAATGAGATATTGTTAATAATTCAAACTTAACTGTAACTTTTTAATGAATTGAAAAAGTAATTTACTTTCTGAAAAAATATTTTGCGGAAGAAACGTGAGGTATCCTGTATATATTATTGCTATAATTTTAATTATTTTGAAATTTTTAATTATTTAATTGAAATATTAACTGCTGTAAAGTAAATACATATATAATATTGCCATTGTCCTTCATACAAAATACATGTTCCATCCTAAATATAAATTTAAATTAATTTTAGAGAATTTATTTACATTTAGTGAATATATTTTAATATTACAATTCTGAAATAGTCTATATTCAGTGATAATCCTTGGCAACAACTTGATTTGTGCATTTACTTACGTAATTAATATGTGTATTAAATGAAATAAATTTATATAATGTGTCGTGATATTACGCAATATCATAAAATGAGATTTTCGTATCGTATTATCAAAAACTTTAATATTTATTAATATTATTATATATAAATAATTCTATATTTAATTAAATACATTACCTACTCGTAAACTTAACTCTAGTGATCATATTTCATTTATTACTTTGCAATGAAGATATCACATTAAGGAAAAGATCGGACACGCTCAAAATAAACTAAATCGCGTTACATTACATCCATCGAAAAACCACCTCGTGACGGACAACTTTTTGCGAAGCGGCCGGGCCGAGGGAGACCAGTAAACGAATATATAACCGACATACTATTTTCAAATCCTGCAATATCGATACGAACTTACTTATTTCCATGACTGTACATACACTGCCGCTCATGGAAGTTCGGACACATAGTAAACATAGGAAATAATGATAAGAGCACTGATAACGTAGCAATAGGCACCTCTATTTCTACCAAATAGCGAACACATTCTTAACGTTGATTTCCAGTAACATACGACATCATAAATGTGCTAATTTAAAATAATTTTTATATTTAATTATTATGCAACATTTATGCTGTTTTGTAACCGGTTGTTGGGAATTTTCTAGTTTCCATTAAAAAGTATGAAATACGAAATAACAAAGTCATAAATACTGCATCTCAGATACATGTTGCGACCCCATTTGTACCAGATTCTTGCATCAAATGCTCGAATTCGTATTCAAACGAGTCCGTGCCTGCAATCTGTAGTTTGCACAAGATAACTCTGTCACGCGGAAGACATCATGCGACGCGGAAAGCCAACAAGCAAGGAACAGCGTTCTGTAATTATCGCTTTTCATCAGGAACGATTGTCAGTTCGTGAAAATGCAGAAATAAGTCAACGATAAGTGAGTCAACGATAAGTGACACTTTTCACCAATATGAAGAAACATGGAATTTGGACGACATGTTCGACCGGGACTATCACGAATAATTTCCCAATTTGCTGTTTTGCTTAAAAATTAATTTTAATCGTTGGGAAATTATTCGTGATAGTCCCGGTCGAACACGTCATCCAAATTCCATGTTTCTTCAGTGTGACTTCTCGTTGACTCACTTATCGTTGACTTATTTCTTGCATTTTCACGAACTGACAATCAATCGTTCCTGATGAAAAGCGATAATTACAGAACGCGGTTCCTTGCTTGTTGGCTTGCCGCGTCGCATGATGTCTTCCGCGTGACAGAGTTAACTTGTGCAAAATACAGATTGCAGGCACAGACTCGTTTGAATACGAATTTGAGCATTTGATGCAAAAATCTGGTAAAAAATCACTTAATCTTTCATAGAAAAATTTTTTTAATTCTTAAAAGGAAATATAACTTTAGGCCTTCTGCGGGAGACCTAAATATTTTTCAATTGTACCATTTTTTTGGTGGTATATGAGGATCCATAGGGACAACTTTTTATGAACTTGAAATTTTGAATATCGAAAAAACGTTTTTTCGATACACCCTATTAAATAAGAATATCTAAAGGATGTGTCAATTTTTTTTATAGTTTTACTTACTTTACTAGGATTAATCCAGCTGATTGTGTTGATGAACTTGGTAAACCCCTTACAGCGACAATATCCAATTTACCCGAAGGGTATTTTGCTTCAAAATACTGTTCGAAATACTCGATCATCTTTTCTATAACTTCTACAGCATAATCGATCTTAATTTCTGAGATTTTCGATGCCCAAACTTGTACTTTAGGTCTGCCGTCAATGGTTGCCAATAGATTCATATCGGCGACAAGAAATCCTAGGAGATATGTAGAAGTTGGTCTTGTAGGTTCAAAATGGTCCCAAGTAATTTCAGTGGTGTCACTTAAAATTGTATAATTTAATTAATTCATTTATCGAATGCCAGAATGTTTGACAATATACTTGTACGTATTGCTTGTTACTAATGCTGCATTCGAAAGAATGGTTTGGTTATTGTTTTTCCCAACTGTCATTTGCACAGGTGCTTTGAATGATGGCTCGTCAAAACATGGGAAGACGCTTCTTGCGTAAATCGGTTGGAATTTTGTAGCCAACAACCATCTGAAATAGGGGTGAATATTTCTGTTTTGTTTTTTTTTTATTCGTCGCAGTATCTAAATTGTTGTAAAATAAACACATTTTTCAGTAAACCAGTGAATATCTGCACTGGTATAAGCATATTTTTTGGTAACAGGATTTGGTAACAACAACAAAATATTTGTTTATTTCAAACTAATACACTAAGAACTCAAAAGTACGGAATATTGAGTAGCCGCTCATACACCTAAATATTTGCTTTAAGTAAAAGACCGTTTTAATTTAAGAAAGTCGTTGTTTTAAAAATAGTGTGAAGGATGCCGATAGATGGAGCTTTAGTTTCTCGTCGTAAGAGGGGCCTCCTAGGGGTATACAGGCTGAGTTATTAGTATCCAGGCGGTCGATAGTTAATAAATCGTTTGAGAAAGAAAAAAATATTTTATACAAAAGTTGTTTGACCCACCATTTTCTATAACGTAAAATTATTTTCATTTATACAGAGTGTTGCTTTTAGGTGACGGAAAGTATGTACATTTTTTTAAATGGAACGTCCTGTATATTTTATTATATTATAAACACTACTAAATTTGTTTATCCAACCGTGTATGTTGCTAAGTCACAGCGTTAATATTTCCAGAAATATTCTGTTTTTCCAAAATATGCTAGTTGCAGGATCTTTCTAAAAATTAAGTAAAAACAACATTTTTGCCGATTTTGCCTTTAAACTATGTAAGACATTAGTCAAAGCCAGTAGGTAGATGATAGTATCCAAAGATATTAGATACACTATACGGGGTGTTCATTGAACTTTTGATGTTTTTCAAATGGCTTTTTCTCGAGTTTTTTAAATGGAACACCCTGTATAATATGTGTTGGTTGTAATAACCCTTTATTTCGCTCCAATTTACATCTGGTATGTCATACACCAAATGTTACTATTTTTTGTGATATTTGCAATTTAACGAAAATGTAGTGCAATTGTAAATTTTAATATTGCTGTGAATAAGGTATTTGGTAGTTTGATGTAAAGTCTTCAAGTGGCGATAGAAAAGATAATTTAGAAACGATTTAACCAGCTTACTACACAGTATTACCGTTATCAACATATTAAAAATTTTATATGAAATTTTGTAAGTATATTTTGCCGTCTAGCGTAAGGCAACCGAACACGCGATTTAAAAATTTCTAATTACTGATAAAGTAAACCCTAAACCCCGTACTTTTAGGTTATCTATCGTGAAAATTTGTTGACTTCTAAGTGTTGAAAATCAGATTTTATATGATGTAATTTATGTGCTCACACTCAAAAACCAAATATGCAACAAAAACAAACTGATAGACATCTTTAGATTCATATTTTCATTCATAGCAAAAATCTATTAGAAACACTTCCTAATAACCCACTTTCCATTCACATTATCAATATTACTACTATCATTCATATTATCCCAAGCTTGAACTGTCTCTCCAGGTAAAAATAACCTATTTGAAACCAATTAACAATAGTAAGTAGATATTGTTGGTTGTTTTTTGTACTGAATACAAATCCGTTCTCAAACGTAACTCATCAAGACAGGTTTTAGCGTTTTTGTTTGTTTTGTGTATGAACGCACATACTATTACAATGAAACGTCTCCGCACAATTGTCACAAAGGTGAACAATTTTTCACGATAGTCCCCCTAAAACTACACTGTTTTTGGTTTAGTTCGGAGCCCACCTGAAGTTACTAGGTCTTCAGGTTCGCTCGCTGTACGTTTGTAAAAATTGCAAAACATACTTATAAAATTGTGTAATACTTTGATAACCGTAATACTCTTTCTATGAATAAAACTAGTTAAATAGGTTCTAAATGGCTTCTTCTATAACGCTTTAAATATTTTACATCATGCTACCCAGCACACTGTATACAAAGCAATATTAAGATACTAAATAGCATACTACTCTTTAAATTCCAAATATCACAAAAACTATTAAAAATTGATATAGGATATAGGGAATATAAATTACAAAGGAGGGACATTTCAATTAGCAAATAATATACAGGGTTTTCTCAAGAAAAACGTTTTAAAAATGTTTAAAAACTAGTGCATGCTACGATTACCCTGTATAGCGCATCAAATTTTTCATGACATCAGCATCTAGCTATGGGTTTAGTTATTATGTGATAAAAGTTTTAGGACAATATCTGCAAAAATGTAGTATTAACGTAGTTTTTAAGAAAGGTTTGCCAATTGCCAATTTTTTGACAAGCAATTGTATATCTCAGGAACTATTTACTTTACACAGGTACAACTTACACAGTTTGAAATACAACTTCCTTAGTATTCATAATATGGCATGATATACAGGCCGTTCCATTAAAAAAAAGTACTGGCTTTCCGTCACGCCTGAATGCAACACCCTGTATAAATGAAAATAATTTTACGTTATAGAAACTAATGAGTCAAACGACTCTGGTATAAAACATTTTTTTCTTTCTCAAACGATTTGATGACTATCGACCGCCGGGATACTAATAACTCACCCTGTATATAAAACATCCGTTGTTTTGAATTAACAAAGGTTGCTTTGAATTAAGACAACGTTTGGTTGTGTGCAGTTTAGTCAGTTTACTTACAATATAATAAATATTATTTGACCTACAACAATATAGGTCAATAATAAATAAATATTTTGTTGTACCAAGCAAATTGCTGCTTTGATATAACTAACAAAAATAGTTGCTTCAAATTAAAGTTTCTGTGCTGATATTCAACAGCCATGTATATTTGATTTAAATAAAATTTCTTACTGACAAAGGAATTTTTCTCTACGAAAATCAGTAAATCAATACTTAAATTATAGACTGTTTTCCTATCATTTAATATATTAACATAAAAAAAAATACTTACGTTTTATTATCACCTTGCGTATAACTCGTCCTGTATAACCCTTCAAAACTTTCGGCAATGTTAGTAGAAAAGGTGACCTTCAACGTATAATTTTTCGTTTTCACTAAATCCTTTTGAAAGTGTATCAGATATTTTGAATTCAGCGGATCACTTTTGTGATCTTTAATTCGAATTTCAACAGTTTGTTGTACCTTAGGGCCATAATTGTCGATATTTTTTGAACTTGTATTATTGTTAGGAGTTGTTGTGGTTGAGATGATACTCGGTGTTGCAGAACTTGTAGTTATTTCAGTATCTTTATCTTTAGTTTCGGTGATTATTGTAGGTGTTGTAGATTCAGATGGTAAAGTTGTTAATTCTTTTGTAGTCGTTGTTTCTTTTGTTGTTGGTGGTGATATTGTTGGTATTATTGCTGGTATTGTTGTTGGAATTGTTGTCTCTGATTCAGATTCGTTATCTTGTGTGTTATCAAGACTTCTTCTTTTTCTGTTAGTTACTTCGAGATCAATTATAGAAGCTTCAACTGTTAGAATTTGTAGATCTTCTGCATTTAAAACAACACTCTTCGTTTTTTCTAAACACTCGAAAAATATCTCAACTTCCCCCACCATCGTAAAATTATCACCCGATTCGTTTTTGATCGGGTCAAGTTTTAGTCTGTAGTAAAACGGTTTTACATTCTTCGGTAATCTTATATTCTGTTTTGGTACGCTTTCTATTGAATCGTTTAGTAATTTTTCTATATCCGGTGGTCTGTTAGACATCTAAAAATATTTAAAAAATACATATTTTGCTTCAATAATTTGATTTAATATCTAAATACCTTCGTAACTGTTGAATTTGGGCCGTAATAATAGACAATAAATCCGACTAATAAAGATATAGTGATCGTAATAACCAGGTAAATTATCGCTTTTGGTGTTGTGACGAAACATCCTCCTTTCCTTGAGTACTCAATATCGTTTTTGAGGAACTCAAACTGGCTAGAGTTCATATTGTATTTACCACCCATATCTGAAAACAAAATTATTTATTTACAAAGAAATATTATATTGTAAGTAAACTGAGTAAGCTGCACACAACGAAACTTTGTCTCTATTCAAATGTTGGGTAGTTAGATTAAACAGCTCACATTCTTGGATTACACCAGGGCTGTGGAGTCGGAGTCGTGGAGTCGGAGTCGGAGTTCAGACAAATTTCAGAGGAGTCGGAGTCGGAAAAAATGTACCGACTCCGGGTCCATGTTTAAATAATGTAGAAAAAGACATGCGAGATGGCCGTTGCCTCAATAGATAGTAAAGGATTAACTAAACATATTATTAGGTCTTTTACAAAGTAAATATAGTTTAACTACAAAACACACAAGGTCGGTGGTGAGTGATGATTAGCAAAATGATTATTGTGAGTCGCTTGCCGCGTCGCATATATAGTTTATGTATTTCCCATTTCCAATAACCAACTTCAATATGCTAATTATGATATAATTATGATCATCTACAAATAAAAAAATCGGACTTCGATGCATACTTATAGACGAATTGGAACTCTCCAAAGTGAAGCGTCAACGTGTGGTTTTCCTTATTCATCAAAATTACGAGAATTTGCTCCTATTCGTTCAGCCACAAAGTACAGCTGAACAATTCATTAAATATTACAAAAAGTATTTTAATGATATTCCCTTGCAATTTTAAAAAGAAAAAACAGTTTCCTACAGCTTTTGTACAAGAAGAAACAACGTGATGGTATCACAGTCGTATTATCAACTCTCAACATTATTTTTATTTGTCCCAATATCTGAATGTTTGTAAAAGATAATGCTTTACTAGGAAAACTTTGCAATTTTAGCTTTAATGTTTGATAACTTTAAACGTTTAACCGAAATTGATTCTTTTTTGGCACATGAAAAAAAATTTATCAAAAGTATCACCCTTGATTATACAATATTATGGTATAATCAGATCCCTTTGTATTTAACAAAATATGTAGAGATTTTAAATTGTTACTGATTCTGTCGAGTGTAGGTTACGGCTTTTCAGATTATTGGTGGCTATGTTGTAGTCTTTTTGCGACCAACTAAAAAACACCGATATTCGCAGATTTCGTCACCTACACTTGACAGAATTGAGCCAGATATATTTTTATTTTTAGCAAGGGTACAAACTTCACTCTAACGTAATTTTTAATGCATAAACTTAAACATGCATAATATATGTATAATAGCCGATTAAAAATTATAACTGCATTTCCGATTTAAACTCTACCTTAAGTTGAATGTCGGAATATCCACGTATGCAAGTCATACTCATTGCAGCCAGAATTGTGACGTCATTACCACTAACAGAAGTAAGAATTGAGATTATTTTCAGCATATTTTGCACTTAATGTTGTATTCATTGAAATAATTTTTATTTTGTACTATAGGTACAGTGGTTTTGTTGTACTATAGTTTTGCTATTATTGAAGATAGAACATCGGTTCAAGTGACAAACTAGTTCAGAATTATGTGCTCTCTAATGAGAAAACAGTTGAAGTTCTAATGATTTCAGAGATATTTTAAAAATATAAAAAAGCGTTCTTTTTAAATATGGCCATAATTTTGTGGTCCGATCAACAGGCCTTTTTGATTTTATTTACAATTACATTGTGTCAGATTTAATTTTTTTTTGCCATTAATTCGCTGGAAACAAATAAAATTTTGCCGGAGTTGGAGTCGGAGTCGGACTACCAAAATTATCTGGAGTCGGAGTCGACAGATTTTTTACCGACTCCACAGCAACATGTTATTATGGAAGCAATAATATTTTACATGGAATGCAATTAACGCATCCAAAGAAGAATATTGTTATTTTCCAACTAGAGAAGGCAACCTCTGACGACATCACACGGAACCCTGGGGTTCCGTGTGATGTCGTCAGGGGTTCCGCGGCAAAATAGTAACAAATAGCGGTGACGGTCGCCGGTTCATGGGCACATTATTCAGTGTTATTTTTATGTATTATTTTAGCATGGGATTATTATTTGAAATATTGGATTAATAAACAAGGTCAATCCATGAATAATTTTGATTTGGAGCCCTTCTAACCCAATAAACCACTTTTATGTCGATATTACATCCGACGGGCAACATTCTAGACTATTCATTAACTTCAATTGACAATATTACTTACAATTATCTGTTACATAAAAACAAAATAACCTCTAGAAAACAACAATCCGGCAGAGTTATTGGTCAAACTCTAACATTATTTGTTTCCAATATTTTTGCCTTTGCAAATGTGTGACAAAATAAACCTATAATTTGAATCTGCTATAACGGTAGGTACTTTAGGACAAGAACAGAGTTGTAGGTGGTGAATTTCAAAATTATCTTATATTCCAGATAAGATAACTAACCTATCACCAGACAAGTTCTGAGCTTCTTTGACGAAAATTATGTCGGTCCTCATCATAGAAAATCAATAAATATACAGAGTGAGTTGCAATTATAGACGAAAACTTATGCGGACAGGAAACTAAAGTGTAATTCAAATTTCGTGACTGCATTTAATTAAACAAAAAATAATTAAATTAAATTGAAGTAAGTACTAATTTTGACAATGAAACAAATTTAAAAGTGCTTCACATATATATTTAAAAATGCAGGAGAAAAACTACTAACAAGATTTTACAATCTTATTACGAAAATTTGGAAAAGAGAACAAATGCCAGAAGAATGGAATGCGGGCCTGATCGTACCGATCTTCAAGAAGGGGGTTCAAACAAATTGTCAAAACTACCGCGGTATAACGCTCCTGAATGCCGCATACAGGATACTAGCAACACTGATACGGGAAAAAATAACAAAGTACACCGAAGAGAAGCTGGGAGAGTACCAATTTGGTTTCAGAAAAGGGAAATCTACGATTGACGCCATACACATAATGACACAGACAATAGAAAAAAATTACGAACATGGGAGCGAATTGCACATAATATTTGTTGACTTCAGGCAGGCTTTTGACAGTATAAATCGACGAACATTGGTAGAATATATGAGAAAGATAGAAATACCCCGCAAGTTGATTAATCTGGTAGAGATGACTATACAAAAATCTCGGGCCAAAGTAATAACAACGGAAGGATACTCCAACGAAATTGCGGTAAGCAAGGGAGTGAGACAGGGAGACGCACTATCGCCGGTACTGTTTAATGTGGCCCTCGACGCAGCCGTCAAGGAAATAAAAGTGGGAAGAACAATAACAAGAAACATGACAGAGATTGTGGGATATGCGGATGACCTGGCACTGACCGCAAGAGACCGACGAAGCTTAGACCAGCTTCTATCAGATCTGTTAACGGCGACAAAGAACAGAGGTTTAGAAATAAACGAAAAAAAGACAAAATATATGGTGGTTAGCAGAAGGAACACAGATAATATTATAAAAGACATAGATATACAGGGCTACAAATTTGAAAAAGTTAGTAATTTCAAATACCTCGGAGTGGTGATAAACGAGAAAAATGACAGGTCAATAGAAATGGAGGAAAGAACGAAAGCAGGAAACAGGGCCTACTGTAGATATAACAAACTACTTAGAGACGGAAACCTCAGCACAAATACCAAATTGAGAATATACAAAGCCGCGATAAGACCTACAATAATGTATGCCGCAGAGACAATGGTTATGTCAAGGAAAGACGAAGAATCATTGAGAATCAACGAGAGGAGAGTGCTGAGGAAGATATTCGGACCAGTGAGGACAGAGGAGGGAGAACTGAGGAAACTGATGAACCATGAAATCAGTAAAAGAACAGAGAACGAAGATATTGTGAGGTGCATAAAGGCGCAGCGTTTGAAGTGGTATGGACACATACAAAGAAGGGAACCGGACACTCAAATCAGACGAATCACCAGCTGGAGACCAACTATAGGAAGACCAAGAGGGAGACCAAGGACAAGGTGGGAAGATCAGATCTACGCAGATATGGGAAACCTAGGAATAGCAGGATGGAGAAATGACGTCGGGGACAGAAAGAAGTGGCAAAGAATAACAGAGCAAGCAAAAACACACATCAGACTATAGAGACGGCGAGGAAAGAAAAAATGAAATAAAATAAAGAGAAAGAAAAACGAAAAAAAAAAAAAAAAAAAAAAAAAAAAAAAATAATTTGCAAAGAAATAAGTAAATAAAATAAAAAAACAAGAAAAAGAAAAGAAAAAAAAATAAAATAATATGTACCTATATATGAATAGTAAGAAAGAAAAAATAGGAAAGAAGAAAAAAAAAACAAAAGAAAATATAAAAAGTTTTTAACAGAGTGATTCCCTGTAAGAAAGTGAATCTATAGAGCTTACCCAAGCGGCCACCATTCCAACAGGAATGAATAGCCATATGTATCACATATTTTTATTTATAATTTGGTATGTGTTTGCATTTAATTTTCACCTCGAGTTATAAATTACCTTGAATCAGTCTAATTTTCAACATTGTGTATGTATGAGCAAGCTTTTTCTTATTTAACAAACTTTAAGAGAAAATACAGAGATCATCTGTTATAGGTACAATTAGTGTGTATAAATATCTTCTACTTGGGTGTTTATTCCCACTCTTTCTTTCTCAGAACGTAATTAGTGTTCTGACTAACTTGTTTCATAAGGACTTATTTATTTTTTCAATACCTTAAAAAATACTAAAATATTAATAAAACAGTATTTTAAATGGCTCTATCTTCTTAAGGAATATTAACTTGTTATCAATATAGGTCCATATGAAACTTTTTACTCAGAATAAATGTTTCTTGAGTTTTGTATTTTGAACAATGCTTTTTTTTTAATTTATACAGAATTTATTTATTTAATTATTTGTAAAAGGTACTTTTTGTATTCTTCGTTTTCGCATTGTTTGATTTGTATTTTCTTCTCCCTTCCTTTGGTAATACTTGGAGGAACTAAAAAGAACAAATAAGTTTGTACCTAGAGAGAAATATATGCAATGTTACAGCAAATGAATGTAATAATCTACCAAAAAACTGTAAAAGAAGAATTAACTGTAACATCGCTGGCTATTGGATACCAGCTAAATTTCTGTATTGTTTTTACAGAATTCACATATTCCCCAAAAATATTCCTGTGAAATTAGCACAGTATCACCTTAATTGAACAGGGAATTTTTTTAATTTTACAGGAAAAATACTTTAATTTCACAGTAGTACGTAATATTCAATCATTAAACTACGTTTCTTTACAGACTTGTAATTGGTTACTTGAAATACCTACGTTACACGTTTTTCTGTACGCAAAAACATACTCGAAATGCCTTGGAAAGGACATTCTCTTACGACGAGTAACTAAACCTCCATCTATCGGCATCCTTCACACTATTTTCAAAACAACGACTTCTTAAATCAAAACAATCGTTTTCTTGAAGCAAATACTTACGAACAAACGAATTATGTCAAGTTATGTTAATATTTATTCCGACAATTAATGGACAAAATTCTTAGACTCTTACGATGTGTTTACTCTCAATCACATGCATGTTACGTTCTCATGTGTCAGATATATGTGCAAATCTTGTTATGTATTTAACATATTAATACGTTCATCTTGCTGTGCAAACAAATGAAGTATTGGCTAGCTAAATAACAATCGACATACTACACGAAGGCAGTCTTTGTTGTATAGAAAATATTTATTACCTATGTCATTTATTTTATGGATAGCTAGCTTAAAATAAAAATAAATAGAATATTTTTTAATTACCTTTTGTTTCGCGATTATCATACGTAAAATTTAACTGAAACTTGCGAAGTGTTCTTACACCGTTTACATCTGGAGATCAACTGAGCAACAAACTGTACCATTGGTATTAAATGGTTTTGTAAACAAGTGAGCAAATATACAATATACTTTTTCACTCGCACCGATTTATACGTAATCGGTGTACCTATTCCTATGTATAGGTACCTATAGTAGTGGCATTGGGTATACACAGAAAAATATACCGCATACACATGAAGAAAACTAATTTTTCGTTAGTCACATGTATTTTAGTACCTGATTGTTCAATTACAATTGCCAATTTTATTGACTATTTTGAATAGTTCTGAACGTAGGTTTGTTATTGCATACTGACGAATCTTTAAATTAGATTTTTTTTGTTGCGAATATGCTGTGTTCAGCATATCTACTGGGTGAGTTATTAGTATCCCGGCGGTCGATAGTCATCAAATCGTTTGAGAAAGAAAAAAATGCTTTATGCAAGAGTTGTTTGACTCATTAGTTTCGATAACGTAAAATTATTTTCATTTATACAGGGTGTTGCATTTAGGCGTGACGGAAAGTCAGTACTTTTTTTTAAATGGAACGCCCTGTATATCATACCATATTATGAATACTAAGGCAGTTGTCTTTCCAACTGTGTAAGTTGTACCTGTGTAAAGTAAATAGCTTCTGAGATATTCAATTGTTTGTCAAAAAATTGGCAATTGCAGGCCTTTCTTAAAAACTACGTTAATACTACATTTTTGCAGATATTGTCTTAAAAATGTTGTCACATAGTAACTAAACCCATAGCTAGATGCTGATGTCATGAAAAATTAGATGCGCTATACAGGGTGATCGTAGCATGCACTAGTTTTTAAACATTTTTAAATGGCTTTTTCTTGAGATTTTTTAATGGAACATCCTGTATATTATTTGCTAATTGAAATGTCTCTTAAGTTCTTTGTAATTTATATCCACTATATCGTATTTCTATTTTTACTAGTTTTTGTGATATTTGCAATTTAAAGAGTAGTATGCTATTTAGTACCATAATATTGCTCTGTATACAGTGTGCTGGGTAGCATGATGTAAAATATTTAAAGGGTTATAAAAGAAGTCATTTAGAACCTATTTGACTAGATTTATTCATATGAAAAGTATTACGGTTATCAAGGTATTACACAATTTTACAAATATGTTTTGCAATTTTTACAAACGTACAGCGAGGGAACCTGAAGACCTAGTAACTTCAGTTGGGCTCCGAAGTAAACCAAAAACAGTGTAATTTTAAGGGGACTATAGTGAAAAATTGTTCGCTTGTGTGAAAATTGTGCGGAGACGTTTCATTGTAATAGTATGTGCGCTCATACATAAAAACAAACAGAAACGCTAAAACTTGTTTTGATGAACTACTTTTGAGAACGGATTTGTATTCAGTACAAAAAACAACCAACAGTATCTACTTACTAGTGTTAATTGGTTTAAAATAGGTTATTTTTCTGGAGAGACAATTCAAAATTGGGATAATATGAATGATAGTATGAGTGATATTGATAATGTGAATGGAAAGTGGGTTATTTGGAAGTGTTTTAATGGATTTTTTTTGCTATGAATGAAAATCTGAATCGAAAGATGCCTATCAGTTTGTTTTTGTTGCATATTTGATTTTTGTATGAGAGCACATAGATCATATCAAAGAAAATCTGATTTTCAACACTCACAAGTCAACAAATTTTCACGATAGTTAACCTAAAAGTACAGGGTTTAGGGTTTACTTGAGAGGTATTTTGACATATTTAAATCGCGTGTTGGGTTGCTATACGATAGACGGCAAAATATACTTACAAAATTTTATATAAAATTGTTAATATGTTGATAACGGTAATACTTTGTATAAGGATCAAGCTGGTTAAATCGTTTCTAAATTATCTCTTCTATCGCCACTTGAAGACTTTAATCAAACTACCAAAGCCCTTATTCACAGCAATATTAAAATATAGAATTGCCTTACATTTTCGGTAAATTGCAAATATCACAAAAAAAGTAACATTTGGTGTATGATATACTAGATGTAAATTGGAGCGAAATAAAGGGCTATTACAGCCAACACATATTATACAGGGTGTTCCATTTAAAAAACTCCAGAAAATGCTATTTGAAAAACATCAAAATTTACTAAGTTTAATGAACACCCTGTATAGTGTATCTAATATTTTTTTATCCTATCATTTACCTACTGGCTTTGGCTATTGTCTCACATAGTTTAAAGGCAAAATCGGCAAAAATGTTGTTTTTACATAGTTTTTAAGAAGATCCTGCAACGGGCATATTTTTGAAAAACAGTTGAATATCTCTGGAACTATTAACGCTGTGACTTAGCAACATACACGGTTGGATACACAAATTTAGTAGTATTCATAATACAATAAAATATACAGCACGTTCCATTTAAAAAAATGCACATATTTTCCGTCACACCTAAATGCAACACTCTGTATAGACGAAAATAATTTTACGTTGTAGAAAATGGCGAGTCAAACAACTTTTGTATAAAATATTTTTCTCTCTCAAACGATTTAATAACTATCGACCGCCGGGATACTAATAACTCACTCTGTATACAGTATGTTCTCGTATCGAGTTATTTATTACTATGTATTAAGCGTCTTCCTCAGTTTGTTTCATTTTCTGCTTCTTCATGGGTAATACAGACCCCTTTCGAAAAATTTCTTTATAACTCATGGTATTTGAATAAATCTGGTTAAATGGGTTCTAAATTACTTGTTCTATAACTAGACTTACCATAATTATGAAATTCCAAACCGGGACAGGAATGACGTTCGAAAAGACATATAAAATAATTATGTAAGTATTCAATTAAACAAATAATTACCAAATAAAATGTAGAATAGATCGAAATGATCGGTACTTTTGTGACAAAAAAAGAACAGAAATAGGTATGTATAATTACTTATTGAACCACTTCTATTTTTGGATAGTGTACTTTGCTAAATATAAGGATTATTATTTGATAAAAATTAAAAAAAACTATTATCTGTTTTAACCATTGCATAAAATTTGAGATGCCAACATTTATTTTGTAGAACAATAAATGAAGTCACATTAGACTATCGTTGGAAATACTCGGACTTACTCTAACGCGGAGGAAGAAATTTATGGGGATATTAACTACGATGGCGAACATGAAGAATAAAATAAGATGGCGTTTCCAAAATATTTTTGTGGAAACAATGGAAAATGTATTATTTCCACCGAGAATTTGAAGTTCGAGACTTATACGCATTGACCTAAGAGGGCTGACATGTGCACTCTTGACAATCGTACTGAAATAATTATTATTTATTCAGTTTACAATTATCCGTTTATTTAATTATTTATTCTTATGAAAGTATTATGCGACATAAATTCATAGTAGTAGTTTACAATAGCTGTAAGTTGTTGCATGAACAGAAGTATTACTACATTTGTGAGATTGTTGAATTTCGACCAACAAGACTGTCGACCAATCTGGATATTTAATATTAATTTATAAATTATTGTCTATTATTATTGTTAAGTCACAAATGACAAATTATATGCTTAATAACTTTTTAGCTGTTGCCGATCTTTCGAAGTAAGTCAAGATATATAGGGTGTTCCAATTAAAATTCTTAAACTATTTTACATTATTTAGCAAATGTCAAGTTGTTGGGGATAAGTCATATTAGAATCGCAAATCAATATTAACTGTCAAAAAGTGTGATACTTTTACTATCCAAAATTAGTTCGTTTGTTTTATCCTTGTTAGTTACCCCGGCAAGATTTTTTGAAGAATGGTTGTTTTTGATTTTAATTTCACAATATCTCAGAAACAGTTGACAAAAGCCTAATATAAGTTGATGTCAAAACAATTAGGATAAAAATCTTAGTGAAAACTGCAATAATATCCCTATTGTCAATTTAAGCAAACATAAGTTTACGTTGTTGTGGGATATAGTGTAAGCATCAACATATGTGTGCGTGGATGTGAAAAGGGACCAGTTGACCGTTTCTAGTTACGCAGATAATCGCAAATAAAGTTAAACTGGTTCAAAATACACATTTTTGTGTTATTAACTAATTACTATCCTTATTGTGTTTTTTATCAGATGTGTTCGTCTGAAACCCGTCTGCGGTTGGAAAAGCATGAAAAAATGCGTTTTTATTGCGAACGAAAAAGGGACCAGTTGTCGATATCACGCTACGGTCTAGCGCATTACGGTGTTGCCGCATGCAGTGAAAGAAACAAATGTCCGTATGATAGCAGTTTATAAACTTGTTTGTATAAAATATAATTACAAAGTTATATAATATTCCGGGACAATTACTACGCTTATATTAACTTCACTTTTTGTTTGTGTGTTTGTCTGTTTGTTATGTGCAAATCTTGTTATCGATATTATTTCTACTTCCCAGTGTCCAATCAAGTTAAAATTTTGCATGTGGACAGATTTCCGATGACAATACAAGAAGCAATAATTTTTTCAAAAATATGGAAACTTCCAAAATTTGAAAAGAAATTCAAAATTTGGAAAATTTGACCAAATGAGTTAAAATTTTGCTTGTGGACGGATTTCCGATGACAATGACATGAAGCAATAAAAGAATTTGGAAAATTTTCTAAAATTTTGAAAAAAATTTTGAATTTGTACAAGTCTTGTAATCGATATTATTTCTACTTCCCAGTGTCCAACCAAGTTATAAATTTGCTTGTGGACAGATTCCCAGTGACAATACAAGAATTAATAAAAAAAAATATGGAAACTTGTCCAAAATTTGAAAAGAAATTCAAAATTTGGAAAATTTAACCAATTGAGTTGAAATTTTGCCTGTGGTCGGATTTCCGGTGACAATGACATGAAGCAATAAAAAAATTTTGAAAATTTTCTCACATTTTGAAAAAATTTTGAATTTGGAAAATATGTCCAATCGAGTTGAAATTTTGTATGTGGACAGATTTCCGGCGACAATGCTCGAAAAAAATAAAATGAGTAAACAAATTTGTGAAAATTTGTGTAGTTTTTAGGAAATGCACTTTTTATATAAATTTATTATGATTGTATTTCCATCTTTTGTGTCCCTAGTTATGTATATTTCTTATCATTAAACGTTTAAAATAATTTGATACTATCTGATTTATTTGAACTCGCAAATTTGGATTTTTAACTGACATAAGTGTTGAAATCAGACAGCTGCAAAATTATGTAACACGAAATAGGATGAAAAAAGTTGCAAATTCACGTCAATTTATTATGGTTGCCAGATTGCACTCGGTGCCATTTTGAATTATAAACATCTAACATCAGATATTTGTTTTCTTCTGAATCCGACAGTTAATTACATGTTTAGTCGCCATATTGGATCCGCCATTTTGAATTTTATACATCTGACAACAGATTTGGAATCCGTAACTTTCATAATTTAATGTTTGTATAAATTCGACACTTAATTACATCTTTGGTCGCCATATTAGATCCGCCATTTTGAATTCTAAAAATCTAAAAATAAATAAGAATTGGAATCAGAGGACCCCATAAACGCCTTACGAGAATGCTTAAGTCTTCTTAAGACTCGAGAGACGAAGCTAGGTATCTTACACTATACATATTGTAGGCCCAGGCCAATGGCACTATAGATTAAAAAACCTATAAAACCCAAACGGAATAATGAAATAATAAATTCTAATAAAAATCTCGAAACTAATATCGAAATTGTTCCAAAAATGTTGGAGTCAGCGGGAAGTTATTAACATTTAAACTTTGCAAAAGTTTGAAGCGTCATAGCGCAAAAGTTTAATTTTTGCACCAGCAACTTAAATATTTTTTTTTTCAATTTCTCTATATGGTAATCGGCTTAAAATGTTGGAGTACCTTTGCCATAACTTATTCTATCTTAAAACACTCATAACTCAATTTCGGTCAACTGGTCCCATTTCATATCCAGGCACACATATTTTATTGCTGTAGAGCGTATGACTGTCTGCAACTTGTATGTATGGAATAAAACGTAAATTTTATTTCTTAAGCCCATTAATATATTTTGTTTATAGCGTGGGACATAATATTCTAAAATCAATACCAAAGAACTATACAACCTCCATTATACAACTTTAATTCGACTAATGGTAGAAAATTATGCAGTCATTTTTGGAAAAGTTTTGCTAAACCAGAACATCGAAATGTATATTCCATGTTTAAATGAAGACACCTTAGTAATTCGCCTCGGAGCATTCATGTATGTCTAATCGAACTAATAACCTACAATTTTGTGTATGATAGAAAGTTATTCAAACATTTTTTTTTTAAATATAAACATTCCATTTACGTAGCTAACTAAAATATAAATTTTATATAAATTAATTTTTTTTATAAATTTATAAATATTGTCATATGGATGTTTTCATCTACAATTTCGTTTAGCAGAGAAATGATTTTTTCACATTTTTCTGTAAGAGAGATACATTCGTCCTATAAGTTCGAAATTGTGAAATTACGTTGATTACCTTCAAATCATGATAATGTGTATCTTTCTCATAAAAAGCAGCATCAAAAGCATGAGGGCAGTTTTCTTGACGGAAAATTTGATTTGCACTCTTTGTACATTCCTAAAATATTTCAACTTGCTGACAACTAAGATAGAAATCTGTGAAAGTATGTTAAGAATTTTAACCGGGACATAATACCAAACCGGCCGGGACACCGGGACCGATGTCTCAAACCGGGACGTATGGTAAGCCTATCTATAACCGGTTAAAAATTTTACATCAAATATATATGTATAAATTGAAATAATTGCGTCGCTATTTTTCCTAATCGAAACATAATTTGCACTGATTGGAAACCTATCAAAACGTAGTAAATAAGCAATAGTGTTGGTATTGTAGGTTAGGTATTTAAAGGCAATTACATTGTCTGAGATTTTCAATGCAGTGTTACCACCATGCATGTTGAGGTGAGTCTTTATTAGCCATCTACTTACCTAAAACGAAGGAAATATTGTTGTGTGTCCTATATAGAAAGAAAGATGCATATTAATTTCTTCTTTCTTGAACTTGTAGAGACCAAATCCGTTGTCCATACTGGACTTCGAAAAGAAGATGCTGTCTATCACTGGTCTATATCCAACTAAAAATAAGTTTTTGGCTTTCATCACAAGAATAAATCTGATTTTTACAATCTTTATGTCGATAATATTTCTATTCGCGATGAGTTGTGAAGCTGTTATGAATATAAAGAAGTTCGAACACCTAATGGAGACGTTAAGCTTCTGTTTAAGTCAACTTGCGTTCATCTGCAAAATGTTCATATTTCTGTACCAGAGACCAAAATTAATCGAGATGGAGCGCATTCTAGCCTCAAAATACTTCAATAGTCAAACCATAGAGCAAGATCGTTTCATAAAAGCTAGTATGGATAGTTATTTTTTATTTGTGAGGTTGTTTAGGTACACCTGTGTTGTGGTGGTGATAGTTTATGCTGTTTTCCCATTGGTTGATAATCATAACTTAGCAGTACCAGCTTATTTTATCTTTGATGAAGAGAGATATAGATATTATTTTTATTTGATTGAGCAGTGTTGTTTTATGATGAACGCCTATAATAATCCATGCTTTGATTGCATACCATCTGCTTTGATAAGCATGGCGTCAGCACAGTTCCATATTTTAAAGGAGAATTTAAGCAATATTGCTAAAAATATTGACGCTGTTGATGACAAAGAAAAAGATGCTATTGTCGATAGAAAGCTTAGAGATTGCATCATACATCATAATGCAATTTTGGAGTATGTATATCTCAAGTATAGGGGTTTCCAATAAGGAACTTTTAGAGATAATTCTGGAACTACTTGCTTTGATTATCGAATGTTTCCAAATTCCTGTTTCGATTCTTTCCTGGCAACTCAGAATTTGTTATAATTCTTGTGTTTTTACTATCTACCGGGTGATTCAATTTCGAGGCTCACCATGGGGATCTCGCTTATTAGTGGAGATAGAGGGTATGTTTAAATTTGCAAAGTTTCGTATTTTTGTGCTGATCAATTATCTGAAAAGAAATTTTAGCTATCATTTTTCATTTTAAAGATATCTGCAAAAAATTGAATTGTTAAGATATCGTTTTAAATTTTTCTACAGCGACTTTTTAACAAGGGATGCAGTGTTATTTTTTAAATTGAAATAACATCGAAGATGGCAGCGTAACCATGGCCAACTTTTGTTTTTCTTATGGGCGCCATGTTGAATTTTGGCATTTTCCGATAGTCGTGTTTTTTCTCATTTCCGCAATGTATAACATGTTGGCATTTTTTTTTTAAACAATGGTTTAATAATAAAATAATTTTCTTCTTTTCTCGTTGTTTGTCGTGCTTATCAGGTACCCATCTGGTGCTTGGTTACAGACCCTCGGCGCCGGACTGACCAGAGTGCTTTGGATTTAAAACATTCAGATTGTAAAAGAAGCAAGTTTATACAACAAAAAGCTTATTTTTTAAGTAAATCTTCAAATTGGTCGCCATTTTCTTGAAGGCATAAAACCGAGCTAGCTTTTCGATATGTTGTTATGCTCTTCTAACTGTTCTTCCCGGAATAGCATTAACCGCATTTGTTATTGGATCCCGCAGATCCTCTATATTTCTGCGAGTATCGTGATAAATTTCGTCGTTCACAGTTCCCCATAGAAAATAGTCCAGAGGACTTAAATCAGGGGATCTAGCAGGAAATTCCACCACTCCACCATTCCCAATGCAGCGATTCGGAAATTGTTGATTCAAATGATTTCGTACAACTGCAAAGTTTGACTTCTACAGGGTTTGTACGGTTTCAATTTCTTTGTTCGTAATGCTCTCCAAACACGTGTTTGCGGCAATTCCAAATTAGAGGCTACCTCCCGCGTAGAAATCCAAGGATCGTCATTTATCTAAAAACCAGTAGTTGAAGCATTGCAAATTATGGTAACTAACGTTTACCATTTCCAAAATATCTCTTTGATCGTTTTCAACATTTCCATAAGGATTATAAGAATTGCGAGGTTTACTAAACGATCCATGGTCCGTTAAATTTCTGTCCAATGTTAGGAATTTTGTACGATTGGGCATTTCTATGAGAACAATAATAAACCCTTATCATATCACGCTTTTCGTTATTGGTAAACGGCATTTTACATCCACAATCAACCACAATTAAGGTTTATTTGGTTAAATGGCAAACCCAACGCTGAGCGCGCCATTGCTTGGCAAAGAGTCGGGCGGTCTGTAACCAAGCTCCAGGTAGGTACCTGAAGTTTTTTTTAATTATTACACCATTATTTTAAAAAGCAATGCTAACAATACATTGCGGAAATGAGAAAAGACACGACTATCGGAAAATGCCAAAATTCAACATGGCGCCCATAAGAAAAACAAAAGTTTGCCATGGTTACGCCACCATCTTTAATGTTATTTCAAAGTAAAAAATGACACTGCATTCCTTGTTGAAAAGTAGCTGTAGAATGTTTTTGTTTCAAATGTCTAGCTACATTTGGTTTTGAATAAAACATTAAAAGCGATACCTTAACATTTCAGTTTTTTGCAGATATCTTCAAAATGAAAAATGATGGCTTAAATTTCTTTTCAGATAATTGACCAACACAAAAATACGAAACTTTGCCAAATTTAAACATAGGCTCTATCTCCACTAATAGGCGAGATCCCCATGGTGAGCCTCGACAATGAATCACCCGGTGTATATCTTGTAAGAAATTTTCAAATTTTATTGAAAATGTCCTTCTCCTAGCATTTGTTTCCTGTCGTGACATCCTTGTATATTTTTTCGGTGAGCACAGAAAAATGTTTTTAATTAATAAATAAATCAGTTCAGGGTAATAAAATACTGTTATAATGTGAAGCGAACAGTGAATAATGAATATCTTTCAAAGTTTGCTTATTAAAAACCCCTATCAGAAATATTTTATTATTTGGTATTATTAGGAAACTAATCTTTTTCGTTACAGTTTCGTCTCTAAAATTGAGAATATGTTCTCTCCCAACTGGTTTTGTCAAATTCTGGCCTGCGTTCTTGTATTCTGCATAACATTAATTAGATTTCTATTTGTAAAGGATTCGCTTTATATCGTTGGTTCCATCTAATATGTATGTTGATTTTAGGTACCAGCATTCACTGCCACTTTTCTTTCTCTAATATTATATTTTCTTACGATTTCGTTTCAAATCGGAATTTGTTGTTGGTTTGGACAAGATATTTTAACTAATGTAAGTGCCCTAGATTATTTAAAAAAATAAGGTCATTAGCTAAACGCCCCAAATTCAGACAGTTTTAACGTTTTTTAAACAAATATTCCCTTTTAAAGATATCTGGCTATTCATTTAAAGAAAATTGATAATAGTTATTTAATTTATATTATATTTTCTAAGTTTAACTATTACCCCTAATTCCGACACTAAGCGTATATTTTGATCCGACATCCGACACCTCAGTGAACCTAATTCAGACAGTGATCCTAAATCAGACACTTGTGGTACATTATTCCGACAAATAAAAACATTCAAGTAAATATTAAGTGTTTTAAATATTCTTAATATGATTTATTATTCAGAAATATTAAACATTCATGTTTTATCATTTTCAAAGAAACAAAGTATAAAATAAGTCCTTAGTCTTCTTCAGTCTGCCCTCTCTACCTCATCTGTATTTTATTTATTTTTTTGCATCTCAGATTTTTAGAATGCTCTTTTTCTTGGTGCAGCTTTTTATGCTGTTCCTTTTTTTTCGCTTTCTTTCTCATTTCTCAATGATTTTCTTTTGTGCTTTCTTCATTTTTATTAACAAATATTTTCTCCAAGCTTTAGATAAAATGTTATAAAAGAATAATTTCTTTTTACTTTATTTGAGTGTTTCAGGTCAGAATAATGATTTTTTAATGCAGATGGCATGAGTTCAACTGTTATCTCCAAAGGTGGTGTATTAATGCCAAAATTGCTACTCTCTGCTGCTAGTGTAATAACTAGGGATTGCTGATGTCCGTAATTTCGACACTCGTTTCGGAATTTGGACAAAATGGGTACTATTAAAGTTATTGTAATATAGCAAACGATGTAAAATGTTATTTTTTTTGTGTAAAGAGCCATATGTATTTAGAAAATAAACTGCTTCCGGGTTATGCCGTGTGTCAAGATTTGTTAATGCTGACGTTTCGCGAGCCATGTTGCTCGCTTCTTCAAAGCTAATTGAATTAGCTTTCAATTAGCTCATTCAATTAGCTTTGAAGAAGCGAGCAACATGGCTCGCGAAACGTCAGCATTAACAAATCTTGACACACGGCATAACCCGGAAGCAGTTTATTTTCTAAATGATTCTGGCCGTGAAAGCCTACGTACTTAGCCATATGTATTATTTCTGACCATGTGTACTACTCCGACACGCAATGTCTGATTTACGGACGTGCTACATTTACTAGTACAGTAGAGCGTCGATAATCCGAACCTCAGTAATCCGATTCCGAACGAACGCTAATCCGAACGTTCAAAAAAATAATAATAAAATAAATCACTGAGTAACCTAGGGAAAAGCCATTTTGGTCAGTTCCTGTTTACAGAAAAATGTTGATTTTGTTTTATATCTTCTATCCAATACTCGTATTTTCCACTTAGCTGCAATATTTAATAATCCGAATTACTTTCGGTCCCAATTAGTTAAATAAATAATAAATGAATAATAAATAAATCATAATGAATCATAAATATGTCATAAATATCCTTTAGATATCCCTTTGATGTCCCTTCGATATCTCTTCGATATCGTTCGATTTTGACTTTTGGACATTCCTATAGTTCAAGAAGAGCGGAATCGAATAAATCATAATAAATCATAAATAAGTCATTCGAAAATGAGTCCCTTCGATATCTCTTTGATATCCTTTCGATATCTCTTCGATGTCCCTTCGATATCTCTTGGATATCCCTTCAATATCTCTTCGATATCCCTTCGATATCTCTTCGATATCCTTCGATATTGATTTTTTGCCATTCCTATAGTTTAAGAAGAGCGGAATCGAATGGTGTTGGTTTTATTAAGATTGAACTTCTATCCAATACTCGTAGTTTCTAGTATTTAGCTGCGATATTTGATAATCCGAATCAACTTCAGTCCGAATTAGTCCCGATTATCGACGCTCTACTGTATCTAATTCCAACATCCCTAAATTTGTAAATAATAGTTGTTAAAAGGTCAGTAGGTACACTGTATTATTATGAAAATATAAAGGATTTTTAGTCAGCCCAAATAGATAGTATTACAATTTTCTTAATTACTGTTATCCTGTAGCGATGTAAAAGGAAGCCAGTTACCTTATAAGGAAAAATCAACGCTTAGCAAAACTCAATTATTAAGATCTGTCAAACTTGTATGTTAGTTATATTCTGACCGACATTGGTAGAATAAGAAACGATAGTGGGTTGATAAGTGTAATGTCAAATCAACAAACAGGATGTCCTAAAATATAGTTCAATATTGTAGATTTGTTATTTTAACCAAATTAACAGAAATATGTCGGAATTTAGGACAGTGTCTGAATTTGGTAAAAGTAATTTGAATTTTAGAGTTCTGATGTTGGTCAAGCTGGCTACATGTCAAACTGGTACGATTACAGCCCGAGGAATATGAAGACATTGTTCATCATAATGGAACGTAGCAAACGACCAGCTTTCTTAACGGCTGGGAAATTTTTTACGCTGTCATTAGTGACGTTCCTAATGGTAAAATATTGATATACCATTAGACCAGGCAATAGAGATTTTTTCGTGACCAAAATAGTATCAGCAAGCCGACGGTCCCAGGTCACGTGCAACCATCCGTAGATGAATTGTGATGTGTTTTCGAATCGCAAATATTATTACTTAATTTGTTATAAACAAAAACCACGAAGAATTTTGCTTTTTTTCGTTTTTCGCTTGTAAAACCTGAACCGATGCAGCAATCTTGATGCTTTCAACAGACGAATTGTAGAGAATGAAAAGACGAAAAAAATAAACTCTACACGGACTCGATCGCATTAAAATTAACGGAGAAAATTCGGAAGAACCGAAAATATCTGCGTTTTTTCAAGAATTCATATCTCCGCCATTTTCAAAGTTGTTGCCCAGGCTTTTCGCGAGAAAGTAGCGATTGACGGGTACTTTAAGTGCGCACAACCCAGGCGTTGTCCGGCGTTGTCAATTTAGCTGAAATTCGGTATTAGGGGGGATTTGGGATCGCTGATTATAAATCTAAATTCTAAGTTTAAAAAACAAAATGTCCGATCCAATATGGCGGACATTGTTCGAAAACTATTTTCAATTTAGTTGAAATGAAGTATTTGAGGGGATTTGGAGTAGCTGATTATAAATCCGAAATAAATAAACAAAAAATCAAAATGGCGGATCCAATATGGCGGACATCAGTTCTTAAATTACTTATTAGACGGTGATTTTGGATCGCTGATTATAAATCTGAATTCAAAGTACGGACATTTGTACGAAAACTACATTCAATTCAGTGGAAATTCAATATTTGTGGGCATTTGAGGTAGATGATTATAAATTCGAACAAAAAATAAAAAAGCTAAATGGCGGATCATATATTGGCTGACATTTGTTTTTATATTTTGAATTTAGTTGACATTTAGTATTCGGGGTTGGTGATTACAAACCCAAAATATGAGAAGAGTAGAAAAATAGTGGACATTGTTCCAAAATTACTTTTAATCGGATAACCTAATAACAACGACAAATCCTGAAAAGGATGTCCCAACCAGGTTTAAATCCGGTTGTTCCCGTATTATGAAATGGAAACGCACTTAATTAAGTTTCTATCATAGTGAACATACATAATGTAACAGAGCATTTATTTTAGGCACTAAAGGTTAAAATGTGAATATGGTTTTGCCTAGTATTCTTCTTTAATAATTCAAATATGAATGAAATAAGTAATTTTAAAAATTTAGAAAATAAAAAGATATTGTGCCTATTGAATACTATAAAATTATAAAAGAGAATAGTTTTTGTTCATTCGTCTTTTGTCTTTCGTCTTTTCATTTGGTCTTCTTCATCTTCATCATCAGCTTTACTATATTCATCTATACTTCATTTTCTACAACTTCATATTCGGAACAGTCTTCTTTATTTTTAAGTTCCGATGATACAATTTTTGGTACCTACTAATTGTGATGATATTAGAAAATAAATTGATTCCGGGTCATGCCATGCGTCAAAATAATTAATTGCTGATGTTTTGCAAACCATGTTGTTCGCTTCTTCATAACTAACTGAATATTTGTCATTATGGCTAATTTCAGAGTTTTAAAACTCCTTTTTGCGTATAAAATCATTCTGGTTTGGAATCGGTCCCTTTTAATATCCAGGCACATCTGCCTGCATCAAAAAACAACATTTTAGCAATTTTTATCACCAAGATTAGCAAAACTTATTTTTTGTTGTTTATTGCTACAATTAATTATAAATTAAAAAATTATTTAATTTTTGTGCTGTTGGCAGTTTTTCAGGTCGTTTTCTTAAAACACATTAAAAAATTTAAAGGATGACGCAATTTTTGGCAAGAAAAACTCAATCCAACCTCAAGAATATCTCATAGAAGTATAAATCCTTTAACAAAGTTGATTCGTCTAGCTTCATAAGAAAAAAAATTAAACAGCCTTCCCGTAGACGCATACGTAAATTGTATGTATGTATTACATTCTAAAAATAAACAGAAATTCATTTTGAGTAAGTATGAGGAGAAACGGTCTACATATTCAAAAAGTACAAAGTCTGATCTTTACAATGAGCTATAATTCAAACCGGGGATATGCGGGGAATTTTTTAAAAGTCTAGGCGAACTTTAAGTTTATAAAATTTTTGCTACGTTGTAATAAAAGTAGCAAAACAACATGTTAAATTATTTAATTGCTTAGAATAAATTATTAAACGTGTTTACATACCTTGAGAAACACTATTCATTTTAGAAAAATAATTAAGTTATTGTCAACAAGCCCACAGAAAATTACAATTGCAATAGTATCAAACACCCAAACATACGCTTTGCACAAATCGACAACTTTGAACTGATACCATTCTTAACCGGTTCAGCAAACATTTTTACAATTTACGATTCTGATACGCGAGTGATCAAAGAGTTGTTATGTAGGGTCAATACTGTTTATTTTTAAAACTATAAAATATGAATTTTGGCCAGCTTTTTGGGAATTTTTCACACTGTGCGACGCGGGGAAGCGCGTATCTATAGTAGGTAATACCAACGCGCTGCGCGCTTCCCCGAGTCGGCCGCCCACTACTCGATCGCTTTGGAGAGCACGGCAGTTTTCGGTCATGTTTGCAAGCATTTTTCGCCTATTTCGCAACATTTTAACGCAAAATCAGAATAGACGTTTTGTAGCACAATACTTCTACTTTTGAAATACGTTAAAAAATTAAAATCGAACCACCTCCGACGCATCCAGGCTCGCCGAAGGAAATTGCATAAAAAAATTCCAATCGCAATTGTGCAAAAACTAATCATCGGACAAAGCCTGGGTTGTGCACACTCAAAGTACCCATCAATCGCTACTTCTCGCGAAAAGCCTGGACAACAACTTTGAAAATGGCGGAGATGAATTTTTGAAGAAACGCAGATTTTTGCGGTTTTTCAGAATCTCCTCCGTTAATTTTAATGCAACCGAGTCCGTGTAGGGTTTATTATTTTCGTCTTTTCATTCTCTACAATTCGTCTGTTGGAAGCATCAAGATTGCTCCATCGGTTCAGCTTTTACAAGCGAAAAACGAAGAAAAGCACGATTTTTTTGTGGTTTTTTGTTTATAACAAATTAAGTAATGATATTTGCGAGTCGAAAACACATCACAATTCATCTACGGACCTGGGACCTGTTCCACGTGACCTGGGACCGTCGGCTTGCTGATACTATTTTTGTCACGAAGAATTCTCTATTGCCTGGTCTACATTAAAAATTACGGTTTTTTTAACTATACATCGTTTTAATTTTTAGATTCTGAAATCGGCATATTCTTATTTCGCGGTCATAAGACGCATGTATCAATAAATTATTCGATTTCACCGTTTCAAATTCACTTAATAACTCGATAATAGTAGCAAATTTATACGAATTTTAAATTGATTATAGAAGCACTCTTGTATTTAATATTTGATTAGGAATTGATTATTTATGTTATAATTGGGCAGAAAAAGTGACCAAGGAGCATTTAGACGAATTATAAGCACGATTTCTAGTGTTTGAATTATTAATAAATGACAGAAGTCTTTATTTAAGAGTTTTGCGTCATAAATAAAGCGCATTTTAGTTAAAACAATGAAAAGACCAACTCACTTCGATTGTTACGCAACAGAAAGAGCGTTGTTGAACTTTTTTGGTTTTCCCATAGGTAGGGAAAAATGGACTTTGATTATGGTGATAAAAGGCACTATAAGTCTTATTATTTCTTTTACGTTAATCATATCAATGGGTGGGAAAATCATTAGAGAAATTAAGAATCTTGAGGAGATTTTGGAGGCTTTATATTTCGGATTAACACAAACAACTTTCTTATTTAAAATTGTCAACATCCTTCTGAGGGCGAAGAAATTCGATAGATTGGAAAGCTATCTCCGAAGTGATATATTTAATCAGCAAACTATACAACAGGATGTTCATATAAAGCGAGCTATAGCCATGACTGGTTTCTTTGCTAGAATGTACAGAACTATGGTCGGATTAACAATTGCCTTCTACGCAGTGTTTCCTTTTATTGAGGATGCAACACCTCTACCAGGATGGTTTCCTTTTGACACAAAAAAATATTTCTTTGTCGTTTATTTCTACCAACTCAGCGCTTTGCTGTTGAACGGATATAATCACACAAGCTTAGATTGCATCACTGCTTCCTTCATAAGTTTAGCTGCGGCGGAATTCGAAATTTTAAAGGACAATTTGGCAAATATTGGAAACAACATCGATCGGAGATTGCCAATAAAGGAACAGGAGAAGATTATTTTTAGTAGGATGAAAATATCGGTGGATCATCACAATGTTATCCTGAGGTAAACTGTCCTAATACTCACTATAGTTTTGCTCAAATAATGTATAATGTATACAGATTTAAAATAGACATCTTATACGTTATTTGACCAAAAGTTTAGCGAGTTATTTCTGAGATATCGTGTGTGGACTGTGGACTGAGTGGTTCAAAAATGCATTGCAAACATTTTTGTGATGATAGAAAGCAACGATCCCCCCAAATCGTTTCCAAATCCAAAAAAAGTGGACACGTATTTATTTTTGCTTCGAAATTTTGATTTTTAATGATGCCTATCGATGCATCAAATTTACATAGGAAACTGCATGGAAAAAAGACATTTTTTGGTATTTTTCGAATAATTCTTCGGGGTTTGGGAAAACTTAAGATTAAAGTTGTAGGACTTGTAGAGGACTTTCCAATGAAGAATTTGAGCTATTATACATATGGCTTTGACGCCCCCAACCCACCCCCACAGTGCCCTGAAAACTACACTTAAATGAAAAATGTACATTCTTCAGAAAATTTACCGTTCTAATCACTTCATTCTCTTTTTTCTCATAGAAATCATTACTATAAGTCTAGTTGAATGTTTATAAACATTTGTCAGGTAATTTCCATTTGTTTAAACAAATTCCATTTGTTTAAATAATTCGCTTTTCTCGAAACTCCGTCGGACATCTGTTTTCTGAGTTCGAAATGGCAGTTTATTATCTTAGAATGACATTATTCATTAAACTAATTCTTCCTATTGTTTAAACTATCAATGATTATTAATTTTCAACTGTTGTTCTAATTATGGTAGAAGTCAGTTTTTTTGTGAAATTAACTTATAAATTTCATGTTCGAGATATCTTGCCTATGTTATTAGCTAATAAACCCATATTTGTTTAAACAAATTCCATTTGTTTAAACAATTTTTTTGCAATTCTCTTAACAATCATTTTTTTAGATCGGTCTGGTCAACTGTTATTGTCAAGTGACATCATTTATATTTTGGGATAATTTCCGTTATTTAAATAATAAAATATTATTCAACTGCATAATGGTGATATACAGGTGGTATGTAAATTTTGAAATAAATTAAAAATTACAGCCACAACCTGGATTTGAACCAGGGATCTAGGACCTGGTTAAAATCATTATTAAGTAAAATATTATTCGTTTTCAATATCATTTATTTGAAAAAATTGAATTTATTTAAAATCCTTTTTTCGGGAAATTGGGGAGTTACATTTCTTTTAAAAATATTAAATTTTCTACCATAATCAGAAAAAAGTTGAAAATGAATAATAATTTATTGTTTAAATAATTGGAGGATTTTTTTAATGAATAATGTCACCCTAAGATAATAAACTGCCATTTCGAACTCAGAAAACAGAATTCAGACGGATTTTCGAGAAAAAGCGAATTATTTAAACACCTAAAAATTTGTTTAAACAAATGGAAATTAACTGACAAATGTTTATAGGCATCCCACTAGACTATAATAATGACCTATGAGAAAAAAAGAGAATGAAATAATTAGAAGGGTCAATTTTCTGAAGAATCTACATTTTTTCATTTAAGGGTAGTTTTCAGGGCACTGTGGGAGTGGGTTGGGGGCATCAAATCCATATGTATGATAGGTCAAATTCTTCCTTGGAAAGTCCTCTACAAGTCCTATAACTTTAGTCTTAAGTTTTCCCAAACCCTGAACAATTATTCGAAAAATACCAAAAATTGTCTTTTGCCCATGCATTTTCTTGTGTAAATTTGAGGCCTCGACGGGCACTATTGAGAATCAAAATTTCGAAAAAAAAATACCTGTCTACTTTTTTTGGATTTGGAAACGATTTGGCCAATTTGCCAAATTTGAACCACCCTAGTGTACCCTAGTGCATATTAGTACGTATCATTATTTCGTTATTTTAGATTCGTAGCTGAAATTGAAGATATGTACTCGTATGGGATCTTTATTCAATTCTTGTGCAGCATGATTATTATGTGCGTCACAGGTTTTCAAGTGTTTGTGGTGAGTTTTCGCGAAAATGAAAACAAAAATGTTACATAAATAGTCCTTTTAAATATTATACATATTTATGACAAAAAAATATGCTTGAACCAATTTACCTAAACTTTGATGTTCGATAACATGTATTGATGCTTTTGGTCTAAATTTGAGACAGCCGGTGTATATCACTTTGTTTTTTTTTAGCTCATCCCTATATCTGAATATTTGTTGAAGATACACAGTTTTAAGTAAAATTTTGCATTGTTTCTTTATCAGAAACATTAAAAAAAGAAACATTAAAACTGTTGATTTTTGGTCATTACCGTTCAATTAAATTATTGCTGGTATTAAAAACCATAGTCAAAAACTCTCAAGCAAGTAACATTTGCTGGAAGGTTTAACCGCATTTCAAATTACCCATGTTTATACATGAAATTATGTATTTTCTAGAAAAAGTCAGATGTATTGCAAAGAGGCAACACAGGAGATGTTGAGAATTTTGTTGTGGCTTTATAACAGAATACTTATTCACTTATCACGTATTCCATATAGGGCGTCTTGAAAATACACCAAAAACATCACTTTATTATATGCAATTTCTTTTCATTTCTTCGTTATACTGCTTGAAAATTCGTTTTCCAAATGTTTTTTTTTTGTTATAACGAGGTGCCATAAGAATTCATATTTGTTCACATTTTGAAAAAAAAAATTAGTATCAACCTTTTGCAATGATATCTGCAGAAGGCTTAAACTTTTTGATACTTTTTTTTTACATTAAATGTACTGCCATTTACCATTCTACCAGAATGCCTAAGAAGACCTATTTTTTTATCAACGTTGTCAAAATAAGATTCGAAATGAATAACAGTTAATAAATAATAAGGCAAATTATTTTGGAAAGTGCATAATTTTATCTGATTTGTATTTAAAACTTGTTACTTATGTTATCGAAATCCAAATCGCCCGTTTCAAACATCGCACTAGTTTTTTTAGGGTTTATTCATTTACAAACACCAAAGTTTGTGTGCAACATAAATTATAACATAAAAACAGCTAAAATGAAACGTAGGTTAGGTTTGTGCCATGGATTTGTGCACAGATGTGTCGTCATCTATCGCCGCTCGGCGGTAAACTAACTGCCCGGCCGTCGTGGACGCACGCAACCTGCTGGCGAAAATTTAAACAGACAACGCCCTCAAAAAGTTAGCGTAAAAATTAATCAATTCAAACAAAACTTAATTTTATTGTTAGTCGCTTTAAGTAAACTTATTTAGTTTGCCAATTCGATGAGCTAGATGCGTGAATGAATGACTTTTGTGCGGAATTGTAAGAAATTACCTCGCTAGATAGGTGTAGGGTTAAGTCTTGGATGCTATTATTTTGGTTTTTGTGACGTTACGAGAAAAGTAGACGGGATACAGACGATTATTATTCAAGTGTGGCTTACAGATAAATCAGATAATTAATCCTGAAAATTACAACTCTCTGTCTACTCTGGTTTAATCAGGGGAATTTTTCAAATTTGGAGTATGTATGTATTCTGTAGCTTTGATGCTATTATTTTGGTTTTTGTGACATTACGAGAAAAGTAGATGGATGCAGACGATTATTATGCATGTGGGGTTACAGATAAATTCGATTATTAATCCTAAAAATTACAACTCTCTGTGTACTCTGGTTTAATCAGCGGAATTTAACAAATTTGTAGTATGTATGTATTCTGTAGCTTTGACGCTATTATCTTGGTTTTTGTGACATTACGAAAAACGTAGATGGGACACGGACGATTATTATGCATGTGTGGGTTACAGATAAATGAGATAGTTAATCCTAAAAATTACAACACACTGTCTACTCTGGTTTAATCAGGAGAATTTTTCAAATTTGGTGTATGTATGTATTCTATAGCTTTGATGCTATTATCTTGGTTTTTGTGACATTACGAGAAACGTAGATGGGACACGGACGATTATTATGCATGTGGGGTTACAGATAAATTCGATAATTAATCCTAAAAATTACAACTCTCTGTGTACTCTGGTTTAATCAGCGGAATTTAACAAATTTGGAGTATGTATGTATTCTGTAGCTTTGACGCTATTATTTTGGTTTTTGTGACATTACGAGAAACGTAGATGGGACACGGACGATTATTATGCATGTGTGGGTTACAGATAAATGAGATAGTTAATCCTAAAAATTACAACACACTGTCTACTCTGGTTTAATCAGGAGAATTTTTCAAATTTGGTGTATGTATGTATGCTGTAGCTTTGATGCCATTATCTTGGTTTTTGTGACATTACGAGAAAAGTAGATGGGATACAGACGATTATTATGCATGTGTGGGTTACAGATAAATTAGACAATTAATCTTAAAAATTACAACACTCTGTCTACTCTGGTTTAATCAGGGGAATTTTTCAAATTTGGTGTATGTATGTATTCTGTAGCTTTGATGGTATTATTTTGGTTTTTGTGACATTATGAGAAAGGTATATGGGATACAGACGATTATTATGCATGTGCGGCTTACAGATAAATTAGATAATTAATCCTGAAAATTACAACTCTCTGTCTTTCTGGTTGAATCATGAGAATTTTTCAACCTTGGAGTATGTATGTGTTCCTTAGCTTTATTGGTATGATTTTGGTTTTTGTGACATTACGAGAAAAGTAGATGGGATACAGACGATTATTATGCATGTGTGGGTTACAGATAAATGAGATAGTTAATCCTAAAAATTACAACACTCTGTCTACTCTGGTTTAATCAGGGGAATTTTTCAAATTTGGTGTATGTATGTATTCTGTAGCTTTGATGGTATTATTTTGGTTTTTGTGACATTATGAGAAAGGTATATGGGATACAGACGATTATTATGCATGTGCGGCTTACAGATAAATTAGATAATTAATCCTGAAAATTACAACTCTCTGTCTTTCTGGTTGAATCATGAGAATTTTTCAAACTTGGAGTATGTATGTGTTCCTTAGCTTTATTGGTATGATTTTGGTTTTTGTGACATTACGAGAAAAGTAGATGGGATACAGACGATTATTATGCATGTGTGGGTTACAGATAAATGAGATAGTTAATCCTAAAAATTACAACACTCTGTCTACTCTGGTTTAATCAGGGGAATTTTTCAAATTTGGTGTATGTATGTATTCTGTAGCTTTGATGGTATTATTTTGGTTTTTGTGACATTATGAGAAAGGTATATGGGATACAGACGATTATTATGCATGTGCGGCTTACAGATAAATTAGATAATTAATCCTGAAAATTACAACTCTCTGTCTTTCTGGTTGAATCATGAGAATTTTTCAAACTTGGAGTATGTATGTGTTCCTTAGCTTTATTGGTATGATTTTGGTTTTTGTGACATTACGAGAAAAGTAGATGGGATACAGACGATTATTATGCATGTGTGGGTAACAGATAAGTTAGATAATTAATCCTAAAAATTACAACACTCTGTCTACTCTGGTTTAATCAGGGGAATTTTTCAAATTTGGTGTATGTATGTATTCTGTAGCTTTGATGGTATTATTTTGGTTTTTGTGACATTACGAGAAAAGTAGATGGGATACAGACGATTATTATGCATGTGCGGCTTACAGATGAGTTAGATAATTAATCCTGAAAATTACAACTCTCTGTCTTTCTGGTTGAATCATGAGAATTTTTCAAACTTGGAGTATGTATGTGTTCCTTAGCTTTATTGGTATGATTTTGGTTTTTGTGACATTACGAGAAAAGTAGATGGGATACAGACGATTATTATGCATGTGTGGGTTACAGATAAATGAGATAGTTAATCCTAAAAATTACAACACTCTGTCTACTCTGGTTTAATCAGGGGAATTTTTCAAATTTGGTGTGTGTATGTATTCTGTAGCTTTGATGGTATTATTTTGGTTTTTGTGACATTACGAGAAAAGTAGATGGGATACAGACGATTATTATGCATGTGGGGGTTACAGATAAATTCGATAATTAATCCTGAAAATTACAACTCTCTGTCTACTTTGGTTTAATCAGGGGAATTTTTCAAATTTGGAGTATGTATGTGTTCTTTAGCTTTGGTGGTATGATATTGGTTTTTGTGACATTATGAGAAAGGTATATGGGATACAGACGATTATTATGCATGTGTGGGTAACAGATAAGTTAGATAATTAATCCTAAAAAATTACAACTCTCTGCCTACTGTGGTTTAATCATGGTAATTTTTCAAATTTGTATGTATTCTGTAGCTTTGATGCTATTATTTTGGTTTTGGTGACGTAGATGGGATAGAGCCTATTATTCTCGCCCTTCAAATCTGATTTAAATAATTTGAATTTGTTTTGTAATTTTTCTTATTACTTTGATTTCGTTTCTTTTGTAATTTTTCTTAATAAAGACATTTATTATTATTATTATACATGAGTGTTATATGAGTTATATGAGTATTATACAGTATAACAACGAAATGTAAGGGAGTTGCATATATAAATTGGTTGAATCATGTTGTAGTAAAATTTTAGTAAGGAAAACATTATGTTATACAAGTTGGTACCTTTCTTGTTATCTCCTTCAGTAATTCTAAATAAAAGAATGTAGGTATTCTATTATTCACATTTTTTTTGCTGTAAAATAAAAATGTCCTATTTTTTTGTAGATGTCTCCTTCAAGGATGCAATACATAACATTAGTGTTGTATTTTCTTTGCAATATGAACCAGTGTGCCATTTACAGTTGGTTCGGACATGATATATTATCAAAGGTGAACAGATAAGTTTGTTCTGACATAATATTAGATATTCATATTAGTTTACGATTTTAAATTATTTATTGATATATTTCAGAGTAGCACCATAGGCGAGGCATGCTATATGTCAGAGTGGAATTCTCAATCGCCAAAAGTAAACAAATACCTATCGATAATAATGGAAAGATCGAAAATACCGATAATCCTGACCGCTGGAAAATTTTTCAACCTAACGCTGAGCACATTCATGATGGTAAACTAATGGTTTGAAATATTAGAATTATTAATACTTCTGTTTTCTTTCCTTGTAGATATTACGTACTTCTTATTCTTACCTGGCAGTGCTACAGCACATGTATAGAAATTAATAGTGCTGTTATTACTTATTAAGCTATTACTTTGATAATTTGATTTGATAGAACAATTGAATTTTCCAAGGACCTGGTATTTTTCACGGTTATTAAATGTGTTAATATTGCTGCATTTGTATAATTAGTTTAATTAAATTGTTTAATGCATACAGACGGCCTTAATACTAATATTGCGATTTGTATTGATTTAAGGGGTAATGCCACTCTAGATTTTTTTTTTATCAAAAAAATTTTTTTTGCTTAAATGATGTCTTGGAATTTTAGAAATAAGGTACAATACGTTTCACATGAAAAACAAATTTTTTGAAATGCCTATTTGCCGAGCGTACATGTAAAAAGTTTAGCGTGATAGTTTACAGCCTAGAGACCTATACGCTCTTATCTTATTGGGAGGAATTACATCCGTGGTTTGAAAATGACATAAAATATTATAAAACACAAAAGATATTGTGGAAATATCCTCGTTTCGTTCGTTGAACTGACGCTTACCGCAGAATGTTACAGCTGTCTGATGTAACGTGTGTTGTTCTTGATTCGTTGGTAAAAAATAGCAGAAATAATTAGTAACATTCCCGGAGTATATCGTGATCGAAAGGAGCCGAAAGGAAGCAGCAGATTTTCAAATAGAACTAATATGACAAGCATTGAATCGCTTGGAACTAGAGTCGCCTCTGCCTGATAACGTATCCACAGCCCACACCTGCAAAAAAGTAATGTCGGTTGAAGATTATTACAACGTTGAAGTCGATGACGTTTAATTATCATCTCTTGAACTTTGTTGCTGTGTCTTCTGCTATTTCACAAGTTGTAGTGTGTAAAACGTACAAATCAAACGCGAAATTGGCCGAAAGTGGCAACCATGAGGATTTCAAATCGTGGTTTCTTGTGAGAATTTTGAACTTTTATTCCGATTTGCCCATTTGTTCCAAAAGGATATGAAATGAATAGCGGAATTATCCTTGCCATGCGCATAAGAATAGGTGTAGATGGAATTGAAAAGTTTTGCGCATTCAGGGACCTTCCTCGTCAGATTTTTCACTCATTTTACGGTAAAGTTGTTCGCACCATCTTAGTCTCGTAACGATGGAACATGGAGAAAACATAGCTTTTCTTCTCTGTATGATTGGTGGCGCTTATCAGCTGGAGAAATGTTGTTGATATTCTCTTAAAATCTAAATACTGCAAAGCTTGCAAATTTTGGAATAAGAAAAGTAAATAAGAAAAGGAATGCATAGATCACGTACAAAAACTAATGGCACTCGTCCCCGCCATTTGACAAAAACCAGTTAGGGTCTCGAAGAAAAGGGAAAGTTAACCCAGAAGCCTATAAATGAGCTTTCAATTTATGATGGATTAGCCATTCGTCGTAATCATGATTCAATTGATAAAATGAAGAAAAATAAAACTGGGCGACACCTATCATAAATTCTGGCCGATGAAATGCCGCAGCACGAGAATTGTCCACCTGGTGATTTCATTTTCATTTTTACTTTCAAGTGGCAAAGTAATTGTGGATATTGCAGCAAGTATAGCAATTTGTGTTGTCAATGATGCAGCCTTATGAAGATTATGGAGGTATTATGTATGAGCATCGGGCCAAACTGCAATAATTTCTGCGCGAAGGCTGACTCACGGCGCATCATGTTTTCCGAGCCATCGCTGACTGATACTGCAAAACAGGCCCGTCTGTCGTCAAAATCAAACAGAAAGAAACAAGAGGAGGAAAATGTTAATTTGAAAAGATAATTATATGGTCCAGGCATCGCCGACTATAGTAAAATATAACAATTCTATACATCAAAGTTACACAATACTTTAAACGGTGTTTTCTTAAAGCCGCATTTTTCAAACTGGCCGGAACGATAACTTCAACTGATCTCCGTCAATTCACTTCAAATTTTATATGCAGCTTCAGAACAATATTATCTAGTGAAGTACGTACGGATTTTACGATAAGTTCGAAACTTTTTTTGTTATAAACAATTTTTAACCGAATTTTGTACCTAAAAGTGATAATTTGTTTTCAAACGTGCGCCATTTTGTTTTAAAGCGGAATTTTCTAATTTCCGTACGTACTTCCCGAGATAATCTTATAAAGAATCAATTCTTTTTTTTGTTTTTATGGCTAAGTGAAAAACTGCGTGCAAAATCTTTCCGGCCGGGCAACCTTGTCCGCCGGAAGAGGTTTCCTTTGATGTCCTTTAACGCTGCTATTTTTTATTTATTTTAGATTTTTTTTTTATTGTGAATATTCATCAAAATATGAACAATAAGGGGCTTTAAAGTGATTTTGTAATTCATTTACTATATTGTAAAAAATATACCTACAAAATCGGCTATTTTTTCTCGCGCTAGAGTGGAATTGTCTGGAATTTTACTGCAATTTCAGTGACGTAGCTTGCGTGAATTTCAGCAGGGGTATTTTCAGCTTTCCGGGAAAGCTGTATAATGAGGAGAACATGAAACGTGTGGAGATATTGTCTGAATTTCCACCTGAATAGGGGAAATTCTATAGATTATTCTAATACCACATTTTCATAGTATGACCTCTTTGTCGCACTTGCGTGCAGGACTGCACAAGGATAGATTTCCGGTGTCCTGCAAAGGACAATTCCGCATCTTTCGAGAAAACTTTTTGGCCAGGATAACATAAATATGAAGAGGTTGTAGACCAGAATTGAATTGGATCAATAACTGCTGGGAAAACGTAACTGCGCAAACTCAAATTTATATTACGTTATCACAAAAATCAATACGTAAAGCTGGTAAAGTAACCTTGCATCGTTTGAATTTTGACTACGATTAAACTGAATAGCTTTGCACAAAAGAGCACTCAAACTGTGATAATTGCGAAATTGCAGTTGATTTTCGAGTAATTTCGGACAAAATTATATGTAAACGATGATTTGGTAGGATCGCGTTAAACGCGAGGTCCTTGTTTCAGGAACAGCACAATAGCTTGCAGAACAGGACTGCAGAAATAGCATGATGTGTTTGATGGAAAAACTGCTCTGTACGCAGTTTCAATTTTGGTTCAAATGTGCTGTAAGTTGTGTTCCCCCCCGCATAACTGTTCTCCCCGCTCATAAACAAAGAAATGGTTGTCTAATGTTGAGAAAATGAGATTCTTAACATAATTTATAGTTGTTTTATATATATATATATATAAAACAACCTAAATATTTGCTTTAAGTAAACGATTGTTTTGATTTACGATAGTCGTTGTTTTGAACATAGTGTGAAGGATGCCGATAGATGGAGCTTTAGTTTCTCGTCGTAAGAGCAGCGTTTCTCAACCTTTTTACTCTTGCGGAACCCTTTAAATAGGGTTGGAACCTGGCGGAACCCCAACAAAAAATATACAATGTCCTTTCCAAGGAATTTCGAGTATTTTTTGCGCACAGAAAAACGTGTAACGTATTTCAAGTAACCAGATACAAGTCTGTAAAGAAACGCAGTTCAACGATTGAATATTACTTACTACTGTGAAATTAAAGTCTTTCTCCTGTAAAATTTAAAAAATGCCCTGTCAAATTAAGGTGATACTGTGCTAATTTCACAGGAATATGTTTGTGGAATATGTGAATTCTGTAAAAACAATACAGAAATTTAGCTGGTATCCAATAGTCAGCGATGTTACAGTTAATTCTTCTTTTACAGTTTTTTTGGTAGATTATTACATTCATTTTCTGTAACATTGCAGATATTTCTCTCTAGGTACAAACTTATTTGTTCTTTTTAGTTCCTTCAAGTATTACCAAAGGAAGGAAGAAGAAAATATAAATCAAACAATGCGAAAACGAAGAATACAAAAAGTACCTTTTACAAATAATTAAATAAATAAATTCCGTATAAATTAAAAAAAATCATTGGTCAAAATATAAAAATTAAGAAACATTTATCCTGAGTAAAAAGTTTCATATGGACCTATCGATAACAAGCTAATATTCCTTAAGAAGTTAGAGCCATTTAAAATACTGTTTTATTAATATTTTAGTATTTTTTAAGGTATTGAAAAAATAAATAAGTCCTTATGAAACAATTTAGTCAGAACAATAATTACGTTCTGAGAAAGAAAGTGTGGGAATAAACACCCAAGTAGAAGATATTTATACACACTAATTGTATCTATAACAGATGATCTCTGTATTTTGTCTTAAAGTTTGTTAAATAAGAAAAAGCTTCAACATACACAATGTTGAAAGTTAGACTGATACAAGGTAATTTATAACTCGAGGTGGAAATTAAATGCAAAAACATACCAAATTATAAATAAAAATATGTGAAGCACTTTTAAATTTGTTTCATTGTCAAAATTAGTACTTACTTCAATTTAATTTAATTATTTTTTTTAAATTAAAAGCAGTCACGAAGTTTGAAATTACACTTTAGTTTCCTGTCCGCGTAAGTTTTCGTCTATAATAGCAACTCACTCTGTATATTTATGGTTTTCTATGATGAGGACCGACATAATTTTCGTCATAGAAGCTCAGAACTTGTCTGGTGATTAGGTTATTTATCTTATCTGGAATGTAAGATATTGAAATCCATATTGAAATCCACCACCTACAACCGGTTCTTCTCCTACAGTACCTACCATTATGAGCAGCAGATTCAACTTATAGGTTTATTTATCACACATTTGGAAAGGCAAAAATATTGCAAACAAATAATGTTAGAGTTTGACCAATAGCTCTGCCAGATTGTTGTTTCCTAGAGGTTATTTTGTTTTTATGTAACAGATAATTGTAAGTAATATTGTCAATTGAAGTTAATGAATAGTCTAGAATGTCGCCCGTTGGATGTAATATCGAAATAACAGTGGTTTATTGGGTTAGAAGGGCTCAAAATCAAAATCATTCATGGATTGACCTTGTTTATTACTCCAATATGTCAAATAATAATCCCATGCTAAAATAATACAATGTCCAACAGCTTTAAGATTGATGGAAAGAGCAACCAAAAAGTACCCAAAAACACGACACGCCACTGCTCTTCGCAATTATTTTTATACGTATTTGGATATTCTACGCCACTGACTGTCAACAGCGACTGTCAATAAAGTTACATACGAAACCAAAATTATGTACGTAATATTGTTACATTCTCTATAAATGAAGAATAAACCATTTTGTATTTAGTTTGCATTCTTTTATACTGACAATATCTCAAAAACGATTGAAAATAGATATAAGGAAAAAATGAGTTTTTTACCTTTGAAAATTCAATTATTTATTGTGTTGTAAATTTTGAACATCCTGTATAAGATATCATGATGAACTAAACATCGTCTTGTTTGGTTATGTTTCTAGTTTTGGACCACCAATCATGAATCTTCTAGTTTCAATAAAACCGAGATATTCAATTTTAAACGTAACCGCGAAAATCATCAAAAAATTAGTAAAATCAAAAAAACTCTAAAATGTTATTATTTAGGTATAGGAAACCTTATCAAAAATGATGTATTTGATACGTAGAAACAAAAAATAGAATGAAAATTATATCATTCCATTTAAAATAACAAAGTTGATACCGACTTCCGGCGACCGGACGTGACAGTTAACTTGGGAATATTTTAGCTGAAGAGCACAGGTCGAGTAAATTCTAATTCCAAAGTTTCAAGTTTCCCGAAATAGTAGAATATGAGAAACTTCTAATGTACCAGTTCCGTGAGACACCCTGTCTTTATACGTATTTGGATATTCTACGCCACTGACTGTCAACAGCGACTGTCAAGAAAGTTAAATACGAAACCAAAATTGTGTACGAATATTCCACATAACCGAGCTTTTTCTACCACAATAATAATAATAATAACAAATAAACATGATACTAATACACGCAGAAATCAAATTATACATAAAGATTCTTTGTTTATTTGAGTTATAAAGTGCTAACTTGACCAACGCAGTCACATTATGTGGACCGACCTGATTGGCTGCCTGAGAAACGGCAGTCTCCGACTCTACGATGAACACGCGCGGCCGGCTTGTTTACGTACGGACTAATTTCAATAATGATCGGTAAAAAATCGTTTGATTTGAGTGATAAATGTGACCAGAGTGTGTATTGAAGCCCCAGCAACGATTTCTGATGCTGAACGCGCACGATCGCCCCAAAAGGTACTTTTCTTGCGTATTCTTATCGCTGACTGTCCCAACATTGCAAACAACCGGCCGCCATGTTTGTATTTTGACGTTTAGCGCTACTAACACTAACTTAATATTAGATAGGTATTGTTCTCGGTGCGTATATATGATGTTGTATGAGTAATTTTCTAGCGTTATATCGTGTGTTTTTGCATAATTTACTATTTTTGCAAGAGAATGTCGATGATATTATGTTTTAGCGTGTTTGGAGCTGTGATATATTACGTTTTAATGTTTATAACTATTATAGGTACGTGGTCACACATAAATTGGGCAATTAATTCGGTAAAATACATCTTTTAGCGCTGTAAAACCAGGATTTCACTATGGAAAACTTCAAACTCGGTTGGATTTTTGTAGTCCCAACGATATTGTGCCTGCGGAGCAAGTTATTCAAGGTCAAACATGCCCGAATTTTTGTTTTTAAGGAATATCTTGATTTCTATTGATCGGGCGGGAATCAGCGTTATTAGGAAATTTGTAGATCTTTTAATTCTCTACCAAAAATGACTATACATAATTTAAGTACGAATTGTCATTTTCTAGTTATAGATCTAGAAAAACGTCAAAAGCACAAGCCACTCTAGCGCGAGAAAAAATAGCCGATTTTGTAGGTATATTTTTACAATATAGTAAATTAATCTCTTTAATATCTTTTTTAAAGCCCTTTATTGTTCATATTGTTAGAATAGCCGTTGATTATAAATTATAATCCACTGTTTAATATAAATAGAGCTTTAATAAGTAAACTATTGTCATAAGAATCTCTATAACAATCAATATCCAGTAACACGTCTGCATGGTACGCTCGTACTGATAAGACTGTGCGAGACCAGTTCCCAGGTCGTATCGCCTGCATGGTGATTCAGGCACCTGTCCGGTCCATTTCTTATACTCGGCCATCCTGCTCCGCGGGCTGTCCTCATGCCGCTCAAAACATGTAAAGAAACGGATTTAAAAATTTTGAAACCACTATATATTTTGAGTGTAGGCAAGGTGCAAAACTTACAACACTACCTCAAAACATGAAAACAAAAATGGGATTTAAAACTTTATAACCATCAAAACCATTTTGAGCATATGCAAAGTGTGAAACTTACAACACTACCTCAAAAACATAAAATCAAAAATTGGGTTTAGAAACTTTAAAACCTTCAAAAACATTTTGAGCGTATACAAACTGGCGAAACTTACAACATACCTCAAATCATGTAAAACAAAACTAGTTTAGAAACTTTAAAACCTTCAAAAACATTTTGAGCGTATGCAAAGTGCTAAACTTACAACATACCTCAAGTATGCAAAGCGCCAGGCTTTAAACACACCAAAACATTTTGAGCGTATGCAAAGTGCTAAACTTATAACATACCTCAAGTATGCAAAGCGCCAGGCTTTAAACACACTAAAACATTTTGAGCGTATGCAAAGTGCTAAACTTACAACACACCTCAAGTATGCAAAGCGCCAGGCTTTAAACACACCAAAACATTTTGAGCGTATGCAAAGTGCTAAACTTACAACATACCTCAAGTATGCAAAGCGCCAGGCTTTAAACACACTAAAACATTTTGAGCGTATGCAAAGTGCTAAACTTACAACACACCTCAAGTATGCAAAGCGCCAGGCTTTAAACACACCAAAACATTTTGAGCGTATGCAAAGTGCTAAACTTACAACATACCTCAAGTATGCAAAGCGCCAGGCTTTAAACACACTAAAACATTTTGAGCGTATGCAAAGTGCTAAACTTACAACACACCTCAAGTATGCAAAGCGCCAGGCTTTAAACACACCAAAACATTTTGAGCGTATGCAAAGTGCAAAACTTACAACATACCTCAAGTATGCAAAGCGCCAGGCTTTAAACACACCAAAACATTAAAACCTTATGTAAAGCGCATGATTTCCAACATATCAAACAAACAATAAGTTATATACAAGCGCACTGCTTTCCACATGACTGCTAGATCTAGCACAATCAACTCCAAGCGAATACAATATTAGCAACGTATTTCCAAAACGCTTAAATATTAACACAATACTGCATCAAATCAGTCACATGTCGGCTCGTAAGAGTACTAAGTCTAGATTCTATCAAAAAGACAAAATAATATTAATGGTGAGATCGCAGTCTCCACATTGGTTCTACCACTGATGGGACAGAGACCAAAACATCAGACCTCAGTCAACACCTTTACTCTACCACTAACGGGACAGAGACCAAGTCACAAAACTGATGAACCTCTGTCAACACCTTGACTCTACCACTAACAGGACAGAGACCAAGTCGCCCAATCAAATCCGATAGCATAAATAATAACAATAACTGTTCTGTATCTCTATTGGTTTACGGAAACTAAATAAACCCTTTAAATATAGCAATTACAATTGCACCGCCTTTTACGTTTCAGTCAATTAATTTCTAGATTTGATAGCATTAATTCAGTGTTCATTTCAATCTGACGGCCACATACGATAGATCTCATAACAATGCGTACCAAAAGAAATACAACCTTTAAATGCAAAGCGTTAAAACAGTCTACTTCCTTTCATTAATGCATGAACACAGTACAAAAGGATTTAATTTTTCCAGTTATAAACTTCAACGCAATTCTCAAATTATCATACGCAGAGCAATCAATTTTAATTCTCAAATTATGCGCAAAGCATACACACTCTCTTCCATACACACAATTCCAAAATTTGAATACACAACATTCAGGACTTTCAATTCTGCTATTATGATACTCAAAATGCATAAACTTTCACTTCTGCTCTCAAATCAAGCCACACACGGCACAAGGTATTCCAATCCTCAATTTACAATAGGAATATGAATAACATAAACCTTCAGTCCTCAAATTATGATAGAGAAATCATAAGGACTTCCCATTCTCTAATTATAACACACGAAGCACATTTTCGATTCTCAATCATGAACCACAAAACATAAAGCTCTCAACTCTTATTATAACACACCAAACACATGAACTTTTCGATTATCAACCATGAACCACAGAACATAAAGCTCTCAACTCTCTAATTATAACACACCAAGAACTTTCAAACCTCTAACTGTTATAACAAAACACATATAAACTTCAAATTCTCAGATAATGATCACGACAATCATCAACTTTCAATTCGCAAATTAAGCCGCACGGCATAAAATACTTCAATCCTCAATTTACAATTCATCAAGAACATAAACCTTCAATTCTCTAATTATGATTAGAAACATAACCTTCCTATTCTTAAGTTATGAAACACAAACTATAATAACTTCCAATAGCATGATGAAAATACAAAACAGCAAAGATTTTCCATTTATAACACGCCAGGAAAAAGCACCGTCATATTTCTAAATATGAAATACAAGCGTAAGCTCTCGAAATTCACCAATTGCAATACTCTTAGCAAAAGTACTTTCATTTCTAAATGTTTCAGTAATTACATAAACTCATTACGTAAAACAATCAATTGCGTAATTATAAAACACAAACCATTTAGGCATTTCACTATTTAAACCATGATTTATAATTATCAATCAGAAACCTTAAAAATATTTGTTTTTATCTTACTCCGTCTCGGCACTGGTACCAACAATGCATACATTTCCAATGTTAAAGAACCCAGCTCCTCAATACGACGGGCTCGCATCCAGTACCAGCAGAATCCTCCAGAAACCGCTCGATCATGCTGACTCCCATTAACAATTGAAGGAGCACGGCTACATTCAAAATGCATCCAGCATCCATCGACTTCAGTGTGCAACTCTCTCGGTATAAAAACAAACACAACAAGACATTAAGTCGATTTAAATTTGACAATTGTTTTGCAAATAGGATTGCAAACCTCAATTATGCATACCAGTACTATATTCTTGTCGTGTACTGACTGTAAATAATAATCTCGACAAGTTTTTACTCACCAAAATTATAAGATCTCTTTTTAACCATCACTAATACCTCAAAAACAAACAGTTTTGATCCCTAGTACATAACCTTGATACCATTATCTCAAGTACTTTTCTCAGCTTCCTAGATTTGATATTTCCAGTTGTTTCTTTGTTCTTTTCTTGGGCGCCATTGTTGTTAATTGCTGTTATTTTCACAATTATTGCTCTAACTATGGTATCCCACTTCTGATTTGTTAGAATAGCCGTTGATTAGAAATTATAATCGACTGTTTGATATAAATAGAGCTTTAATAAGTAAACTATTGTCATAAGAATCTCTATAACAATCAATATCCAGTAACACGTCTGCATGGTACGCTCGTACTGATAAGACTGTGCGGGACCAGTTCCCAGGTCGTATAGCCTGCATGGTGATTCAGGCACCTGTCCGGTCCATTTCTTATAATATTTTGCGGAATATTCACAATAAATAAAAACAAAAATAAATAAAAAAATAGCAGCGTTAGAAGACATCAAAGAAAACCTCCTCTTCCGGCGGATAGGGCTCCACGGCCGGAAAGATTTTGTAGAAGAAGTACGTACGGAAATTAGGAAATTCCGCATTGAAACAAAATGGCGCACGTTTGAACACAAAATATCACTTTTAGGTAAAAAATTAGGTTAAAAATTGTTTATAACAAGAAAAGTTTCGAACTTATCGTAAAATCCGTACGTACTTCTCTAGATAATATTGTTCTGAAGCTGCATATAAAATTTTAAGTGAATTGGCGACGATCAGTTGAAGTTATCGTTCCGGCCAGTTTGAAAAATGCGATTTTGGGAAAACACCGTTTAAAGTATTGTGTAACTTTGATGTATAGAATTGTTATATTTTACTATAGTCGGCGAAGCCTAGACCATATAATTATCTTTTCAAATTAATATTATCCTCCTCTTGTTTCTCTCTGTTTGATTTTGACGACAGACGGGCCTGTTTTGCAGCATCAGTCAGGGATGGCTCTGAAAACATGATGCGCCGTGCGTCAGCCTTCGGGCAGAAATTATTGCAGTTTGGCTCGATGCTCATACATAATACCTCCATAATCTTCATAAGGCTGGATAATGCATCATTGACAACACATATGGCTATACTTGCTGCAATATCCAGAATTATTTTGCGACTTGAAAGTGAAAATCAAATCACCAGGTGGCATTTCATCGGTCAGAATTTATGATACAGTGTCGCCCAGATTTATTTTCTTCATTTTATCAATTGAATCATGATTATGACGAATGGCTAGTCCATCATAAATTGAAAGCTCATTTATAGGCTTCTGGGTTAACTTCCCTTTTTCTTAGAAGCCATAACTGGTTTTTGTCAAATGGCGGGGACGAGGGCCATTAGTTTTTTCACGTGATCTATGCATTCCTTTTCTTATTCCAAAATTTGCAAGCTTCGCAGCATTTAGATTTCATGAGAATATCAACAACATTTCTCCAGCTGATAAGCATCATACAGAGAAGAAAAGCTATGTTTTCTCTATGTTTCATCGTCCGAGACAGTTACGCCATTCTTTTTTTACTATTGTCAAATGATTTTTAGCCCTCTCTTCTTCTGTTGCTTTCTGCACTCTTTGTAGACAAACTGCTTCTGTTTCAACAAAAATGATGCGAACAACTTTATCGTAAAATGAGTGAAAAGTCTGACGATGATGGTCCCTGAATGCGCAAAACTTTTCAATTCCGTCTACACCTATTCTTATGCGCATGGCATGGATAATTCCGCTATTCATTACATATCCTTTTTGAACAAATCGGCAACTCGGAATGAAAGTTTGTTCAAAATTCTCACAAGAAACCACGATTTGAAATCCTAAGTCACGGTTGCCACTTTCGGCCAATTTCGCATTTGATCTGCACGTTTTACACACTACAACTTGTGAAATAGCAGAAAACACAACAACAAAGTTCAAAAGATGATAATTAAACGTCATCCACTGCAGCGTTGTAATAATCTTCAACCGACATTATTTTTTTACTGGTGTGGACTGTGGATACGTTATCAGGCAGAAGCGACTCTAGTTCCAAACGATTCAATGCTTGTCATATTAGTTCTATTTGAAAATCTGCTGCTTCCTTTCGACTCCTTTCGACCACTATATACTCCAAGAATGTCACCAATTATTTCTGCTATTTTTTTACCAACTAATCAAGAACAACACACGTTACATCAGACAGCTGTAACATTGTGCGGTTAGCGTCAGTTCAACGAACGTACCGAGGATATTTCCTGAAAATCTTTGTGTCTTATAATATTTTATGTTATATTTCACACCACGGATATAATTCCTCCAAATAAGATAAGAGCGTATAGGTCTCTAGGCTGTAAACTCACGCTAAACTTTTTGCATGTACGCTCGGCTAGACGCTTGGCCGTATGTTCATCAAATAAGCATTTAAACATTTTTTTCCAATATGAAACGTATTGTACCTTATTTCTAAGTTCTTTGATGGCACTTAGCTTAGATTATTGTATTTTTTGACAAATTAAATATCTAGTTGGAAATATGTGAACTGCTCTGACTCGTAAGTAATTACTGTGGTATGTAAATTTATTGTAGTAAACAAAACAAAAATGTTTTTTTAATATGATTAAATTAAACGTATACTCGATTTTGTGCACCTTGGGGTATGGGTTAATGTACTCTATAGATAGATCTCACATTTCACAACAGTCAAGGATTGATATAAATGAATAAATTGAGAGGGTCCTGCATGAAATACCAGTACAAAAAGTAAGCACAACCCTAATTGACATAATAAGAAATGTTACAGTGTGTCTTTGAGGTTAAATCACATAGTTTGCTGATTTTATCGTTGAAATACAAATATTGTCGTTCATATACTTTTTTTGTCGTTAAGATACCGAAATTTGTCGTGCGAACCCCTATTTTGTCGGGCCGAAAAATGCCACCCTTGTGCTATTATACTGTCTACGTACCTGACGTTGAAATATCCAACAGCTCTAATATTGATGGAAAGAGGCTAAGAAGGGACACCGGGTGCTTTCTCTAGTTGGAAGATAACAATATTCTTCCTTGGATGCGTTAATTGCATTCCATGTAAAATATTATTGCTTTCATAATAACATTGATGAATCTAACTACCCATCCTTGTGATTTAAAAGAACAATATTTTAAGTGAAATAAGTATTAAAGATGACTAAAAATATGAACGTTATCAATTAATTTCTTAGTTAATGAGTGAATAAATTACTATGCAAAAGTGGCTAATAGCGTTGAATTCAAATACATATTGCGTGTTTTACAGTAAAAAAATACTCAACATATAGAAAAAATTTCTTTATTTACGTCTTTCTTTTCTTTCATGCGGTTTATCTTTTGATGATAAGGCAATAGCGACAGCAGACCAACCTAGAACAATGCATTTTTGAAAATACGACAAAATGTTTAATTAATATTTAATTTAAATCTTACACAACATGCCAGCAGCAAATATTCCAAATGTTGCAACGCAATTCCATTTCAATAAATAACCAATTATCGAACTGGCAACTACACTGCCCAATCTGCCCATTGTCATCGTAAAACTGATAGCTGTGGCCCTTATGGTCGTAGGAAATAGGTCCACAACTATTGCATTGACCACAGGGACAGAAATTCCTGGCAAAACCAGCAAAAATATAAAGAATACGTCGATTAATTCTGGTACAGTTGTAAAGGCGACTATTAATGTTGATAGACAGGAAATAATATGGGCGAAAGCTAAAAAGAATAATACAAAATTATACAAATTATATAATGTATATTACAGAGGAAAAAATGTCTTGGTCAGTAAGAAATTTTATTTAAGTCAGATATACGTGACTGTTGAATATCAGCAAGGAAACTTTAATTTCAAGTACACATTCCTGATTAGTTATATCAAAACAACAGTTTATTCGATACAGATCTGGAAAAACGTCAAAAGCACTTAAGGAGTAATACCACCCTAGCGCGAGAAAAAATAGCCAATTTTGTAGGTATATTTTAACAGTATAGTAAATCTCTTTAATATCTCTTAACATAAAATTAATTCAGTTATAATAATATAGTAATAGTATATTACATTACAAAAGCAGTAACTAGCATATTACGTAGGAGAGGAAATTTAACATACGAGCCGCAAAGCGGCGAGTTTTGTTATTTTCCATGAGTATGTAATATGCGTTACAGCTCGAGTATTGTACATAATATTACCTACGACCGACAATTTCAATAAATTGTATCAAAAATGACCAACAAATACAGGTAAGAATATTTGACGGTTAACCAATCAATGTATTCGCGCGACATCTATTGCAACTACGGAGAACTTTGTCTGAAGTGTCGATCGAAAATTTCAGTACAAATTCAACATAAATTATCACGTGCAAGTAATAATATGTTACAGCTCGAGTATTGCACTTACTTACGACCGAAAATTTCAATAAATATAAATTGTATCAAAAATGACAAATAAATAATCAAAATATTCGCGCGACATCTGTCATTATGACATTAGGTCGTGCGTTAAAGACACAAACGCACAGCCAAAGGCACACGTATGTTATAAGCGATATACGAGCTAAGTAGTCCGTGACGTAAGGGACATGCACATACGGTCGTAGGTAATAGTATATTACATTACAAGAGCTGTAAATAGCGTATTACGTACGAGTGGAAATTTAACATACGAGCCGCGAAGCGGCGAGTTTTGTTATTTTCCACGAGTATGTAATATGCGTTACAGCTCGAGTATTGTACATAACTTTACCTACGACCGACAAATTCAATAAATAGTATCAAAAATGTCAAACAAATACAGGTAAGAATATTTGACGGTTAACCAATCAATGTATTCGCGCGACATCTACTGCAACTACGGAGAACTTTGTCTGAAGTGTCCATCGAAAATTCCAGTACAAATTCAACATAAATTATCACGTGCAAGTAATAATATGTTACAGCTCGAGTATTGCACTTACTTACGACCGAAAATTTCAATAAATATAAATTGTATTAAAAATAACAAATAAATAATCAAAATATTCGCGCGACATCTGTCATTATGACATTATGTCGTGCGTAAAAAACACAAACGCACAGCCAAAGGCACACGTATGTTATAAGCGATATACGAACTAAGCAGTCCGTGACGTAAGGGACATTTACACATACGGTCGTAGGTAATAGTATATTACATTACAAGAGCTGTAACTAGCATATTACGTACGAGTGGAAATTTAACATACGAGCCGCGAAGCGGCGAGTTTTGTTATTTTCCACGAGTATGTAATATGCGTTACAGCTCGAGTATTGTACATAATTTTACCTACGACCGACAATTTCAATAAATTGTATCAAAAATGACAAACACATACAGGTAAGAATATTTGACGGTTAACCAATCAATGTATTCGCGCGACATCTATTGCAACTACGGAGAACTTTGTCTGAAGTGTCGATCGAAAATTTCAGTACAAATTCAACATAAATTATCACGTGCAAGTAATAATATGTTACAGCTCGAGTATTGCACTTACTTACGACCGAAAATTTCAATAAATATAAATTGTATCAAAAATTACAAATAAATAATCAAAATATTCGCGCGACATCTGTCATTATGACATTAGGTCGTGCGTTAAAAACACAAACGCACAGCCAAAGGCACACGTATGTTATAAGCGATATACGAGCTAAGTAGTCCGTGACGTAAGGGACATTTACACATACGGTCGTAGGTAAAATGGATTACTACACGCTACTATACCGAGTACCGACCGATCGAGCTACTACGAGACCAATCAGAACGTAAAGGTGCGTTCTGATTGGTGGTAATGGTAAGTAATGGCAGTGCAGACGAAATTATAGTATTTCTCACCAGCCGTGATAGTGACACATATAAGTTTGCATGTACATAAATTTGAGTCACTAACACTTCCTATCAGAAATACTATAATGGCATCTACTACCACTGCCATTACCACTAATCAAAACACACCTTAAGCATACTTGATTTGAAAATGAACCTGTTTCAAGGTACAACCGTTCCAACGTACAGCTTGAAACAGGTCCGATTTCAAATCAGTAACTTTATAAACAAATTTTCAGTAATTTTACTATGGTATTTACTGAAAATTTTATGGTTTGCGTTTTTCAAAAATATCTCAACAAGCACCCTGTTTGCTGTAGCACTCTGTATTTCCATTTACAGTAGAGCGCCGATAATCCGATCTAATTGGGACCGAAGGTGGTTCGGATTATCAAGTTGTTCGGATTTTCGAAAATAACCTAGAAAATGACACTTAGGCTTAAGAAATGTCTAAAAATGCCTAAAAACATGCACTTTAGTCGGTTAAATATACATCTATTACACAAACTATTACATAATTATGTATTTAAACTCTTTTAAAAAGCGTTCGGATTTTTGACGTTTCAGATTTTTGACGTTTGGTTTTTTGATGTTCTCCTGCATTTTAAAGCTAAGATATTATACTTTCAGATGCAATTTAATTTCTTTAAATATCTTCATTAGTTCAAAAGTTATGATTTTTGCAACGAAATAAGTCAAAAGGCCGCCTCATAGTGTTACGGTTACGGACGCGACAAATTGCAAACATAAATAAAATTTAAATTTCGATTTGTCGTGAGTAAAGCTTTCTGAAACAAATGAATAAGCTTGCTTGGTAACTCAATGTTGCTTGAATTTCAAATGTTTATCGACTAATGACAACAATTAATATGGGTTTTGGTAACGGACGCGACATTAGGATATAGGTAAGATCAACTTTCAAAATAATCCGTTATTCGAACTCGCTTCGACCTTTTTACATTCTGAGGAAAAATGTTGTTGTTAGTAGAGAAAGTCGAAATAACAACAACAATATGATATTACTTTTAACAAGCTAAATACACAAAGATAAAAGTTAATATTATTAGCCAAAATGTTCAATAAAAAAATATAAAAATTACAGGCCTATAATTTATTACAAAATTAGCGAAAATTGAAACTGCTTTTATATTTACCACATATACGCATTTAAGCTCAATTATTAAGTAATAAAAAACAATTCGGACCAGTCTGAATTTTTCGCTTGCGGTTGACCTTTTTTGGGATATAACCATTTAGAGTCTCTTCTATAGATTAGCGTTTTTGTTTTCTTTAGTTCTTGTGTAATAAAGGTTACGAACAAGATTTTGATGGAAGCCGATATCTTAGGAACGAATGTAAGCAGGACAACGCAGTTATATATCCCTTGAATTTAATAGCATTCCGACTACTTCTTAATTTTTAAGATCGAAATAAGCTTGAATAAGATTTTGCGCAGTTCGCCTTCCCTCGCTTGTGGGTTTTGGTGCGAGGCAGGCGAACGAGATGCGAAGGTTTGACGCGATCAGTGAATCCGTGTATGTAAAATATTGTTGGGTATAATTAATTGTACATCTAAATTCATTATCTGTACTTAACTCGCACTACTATTCAAAATTCCGAAATTAAATTGTTCTGATCGTATCGTACTAATAGTAAATAATCTTCCACTGTCCCAGCTACGTTTCCATTTACCGTTACGATTGACGTAGTGCGCGCTGCACGAAATTTACATCATTCATATTAAATAGATTTAAAAATTACTTCAAAATTATTACGAGTTCTTAAAGCAGATATTTAGGTTTTCTTACATCGAACACTGTTTTTTTTCTCTGTGTTTCTACGTATTATTTAAATGGAGATATGTTAGAAAGATCAGTATACGTTCTTACCTATTATGTAGGTTTTTCTTATATACTTCAAAGCAATTATAATAGCGATGTACCCAACTAAATACAAAATCCCTATAAATAAATTCTGTCGAAAAATCGATTCATCTATATCGTCGTGACAAGAACTTGTATCATTGTTGTTCCACGCCGCATCTAAAGCGTTGCAAACACTCATTTCTTCTTTGCTTTTAGAGATTTCTTTTAAAATATCGGTGTACCACATCAGCAACCCGCTCGAGATGGCATAATTCCCAAACTGAATCATGCAAACTGAAGAAGTCTTCCATAAGTTGCCTTTTGCAAAAAGTGGTACGGTTTGTTGGAATAGGACTTCGTATAACGAAGAAGTCTTTTGGGCTTGTTCCTCTTCGCACAATAGATTCACCACAGGGTATTCATATTTGGTTCCTTTATTGCCTTTGTGGATGGTACGCAATACTTGTAGAGATTTATCATGTTGGCCATTGCTCAGCAGGAACTTTGGGCTTTCTGGAAATACGCTGATAAGTAAAGATGATATTCCGATCGGTGCTGCGTTCAGTAGCAAGTATATTCTCCATATGTTGAAGTTGTAGCCGAAGAAATTAAATGTGTATTGTATGGGTAGCACAAGCCAGGATAGCAATGAATAGTAGATGAGTGCTAAACCAGCCAGTAGGCCACATAGAACTATTGATCTAGATCTATATGTTGAGGATAGGAATTCTCCGAGATATGCGAAAACCCCAGACGCTGGTCCACCAATACTAAAAATTAAGAAAAAATTAATTAAAAAAAAAACTTTAGAAACTGCATGCATTAAGAATTCTGTGGAGTATCATAGAAAAGAGCTCTTTGTAAAACAAATTATTTGTATGTGTATCTTTTTGTATTTTACGTCCCTAAAAAAACTGAGGATAACCTATCTAGAAAATTTATATATTATAATTCATTCATAGTCAATATGGCGATAAAGTGTAAGGTGTGCTCGAGATCGATCACCGGTCGAGACGATTATTTGACCTGTAGCAAGTCATTATGCAAGTGCCAGTTTCACATAATGTGTGCATCATTAACGGAAGAATCCTTTCTGAAGATGAGAGAGTCAGGAGAGCTAGAAACCTGGACATGTTCCTCGTGTACAAATCCAAGTGATAGAACAACAACAGAACTGACAAAGGGCGAGTTGGTATTTAACTCGGGAAGCGATAAACAAGTGAGTAATCTCGATAATCTGATTACAGAAAAAGTAACAAGTGCAATCAATCAAATAACACAAGAGGTTAGGAAAACATTAGAACTTTATAGGTTAGAGATAAAAGAACTGGTATCGGAAAACAGCAAACTGAAGGAAGACGTTATAGTGTTGAAGAATTCAGTGAAGCAGTTCGGCTGTCCTCCGCTGGATGGCGCAAACATGCGCTCATCGCACATAGAATCAACCTCAGTTACAAATACTCTGGTCTTACCCATCCAAGTCGAGAACAAGGGAGACAACACAACCAAGCGACATACTCGGAAATATTCTGAAGTCGTCAAACCAACTAACTCAGCACCGAAGGCTGCAGGAGTCACACCAAAAACAACACCAGAACAACACAAGCATGATGAAGATACGGTATTTACCACCGTGACATATAAAAAGAAGAGAAGCCAGGGACTGGTTAGAGGATCCGCCCAAAACACTACAATTAAAGGGGTAGTCAGGAAGGGTCACCTACATATTTCCCGCTTGGAGAGGGATACTAGTGCGGAAGACGTAATTCAACACTTGAAAATTAATAAAATCGAGTCAGCTGAATGTGAAAAATTAACTTCTAAACACCCGGATAAGTACTCCTCCTTCAGAGTTTCCGTGCCGATAGACCAACTGGTCGCTGCTAAACATCCGGGACTATGGCCTGAAAATGTAGGGATAAATCGTTTTTTCTGGAGGACTCCCGCAAGACCATAGGCATAGACCAGAAACTATAACCATTTTTCATATTAACATACAATGCATCTCCAATAAAATCAACGAATTAGCACTTTTCACTGATAGAGAGAAAGTTGACATTGTTTGTGTGAACGAGCACTGGTTGCAGTCGGAGGAGCTTGTGGGTATGGGTGTTCCATGTTATAACCTTGCTAGCTTCTTTTGTAGGTCTGAGAGACGGCATGGCGGTGTCTGCATCTACGTTAGAGATGATATTGACTTCAAAACATTGGATTTGTGCGCTGACTCGGTGGAGTTGGACATCGAGGTAACGGGAGTGAAATGTAAAGAATTTATAATCCTGTCTATTTATAGATCACCAAATGGTAATTTTCAAAACTTTATTAATGTCTTGTCAAGTGTGCTTGACCGCTATCATAATAACCATAAACTTATTATTTCTGGCGATTTTAACGTAAAATTCAACACCCATGATGCAAGTGCGTTACTCTTATGCAACACTTTTAAAACATTTGGAGTCCACCCAACAAATAAACAAAATACAAGGCAATCAGCCTGCCTGGATAATATTTTTATTTCAAATTCAGTTCTTCTCACCAGTATCAATCTTGATAATTCATTATCATCTGACCATTCTGGATTGTTTGCTGAAATTCAATGTGGACCTCAAAAAATCACTGGTGAGAGAATATCGTATAGGCCGATGTCTGATCTTGGGCTGTTTAATTTGTACAACGTCATGGAGAATGAAAATTGGTCATTTATTCGCGACAACTCAATCAACATAGATGTAAAAACCGATAAATTTATGAACACCTTCTCTGATGCAATCGAATGTTGTTTTCCCATTAAAACCAAACTAGTATTTAAAAATAAACCGTTGGTCAACTGGTACACGGATGAATTGTTTGAAATGAGAGAACATATGCGCACAATGAATAGTTTTAACCACAAATACCCGGGTCTGATATTGACAAATCAACTACAAATTTTTAAAAGGAACTATAGATCTAAACTACTTCATGCAAAAAGATCAGCGTTTGATGGTTATGTGGAGGGCAGTTTCAATAAGTCAACATCTTTATGGAAGTTAATAAAACATAACATTCCCTCTAAGAAAACTAGTTTACAGGATGCACCAACAGCGGAGGATTTTAATACCTTTTTTATCAATGTCCCTCAGGACATTATTAAGAATTTAAACAACTCTGACAAGAATCCGCTTGAATACATGAACGAACCAGAAACAGAACATTTTGAATTCAGCACTATTTCCTTTAATGATATGAGAGATACAATAAGCACATTAAAAAATTCTCCAAGCAAAGACTGCTACGGTATCAATGTAAAAATAATTAAAACACTAAAAAATGTCATTGTTTACCCACTTACCAATCTTTTCAATGTTTGTATAAAACAAAACTATTTTCCCAAAAGTCTTAAAATTTCAACAGTGATACCGATACACAAGAAAAACGCCACCGACAACTGCAATAACTATCGGCCCATATCATTAACCCCTGTCATATCCAAGTTGTTTGAAAAAATTCTAAAAAAGCAAATATACCTTCATTTTGAAAATAACAACTTATTCAGTGAGTCACAGTTTGGATTTAGACACGGCAAGTCGACTAGTGTTGCAATTGATACTCTTGTTAATGACATATTAAATAACTTTGAGCGTGGACATCACTCCATAGCCACCTTTTATGACCTCACAAAGGCTTTCGACTGCGTCTCCCATGATATTCTCTTAGAAAAGCTGCACAAATACAACATTTCTGAATCCAGCATAAAGCTATTAGAGTCATATTTGAGTGATCGATATCAACACGTTAAATTTAACAACAGAATTTCCTCAAATAAGCTCTGCAAATTTGGAGTCCCACAAGGTTCTGTTATGGGTCCCATTCTATTTTTGATATTTATCAATGACATTCACAATGCTGCTGATTCTTCTAAAATCGTTCTATTTGCCGATGACACAACGGTAATAGCAGGAGGGGATAACTATGAAACGCTACTGGATGTAGTCGATTTATGTGATTTAAATATTAAGGAATGGTTCTCATCAAACAAATTGTGTATTAATATGGAAAAATGCATGTCTCTACTATTTACTCTGAGAAACGATCCGTCTTTAAATGGTGCTGAGGGCGATCAGGTCAAATTTTTGGGTGTTGTAATTGACTCCAGGTTGAAGTGGGAAAGTCACGTGGAATATGCCGCGGGAAAGCTTGCGAGGGTGATATATTTTTTGAGGATATTGAGGAGCTCGCTCTCGCTAAAATACCTCAGGGTTGCCTATTTCGCATTTTTTCATTCTGCCATGACGTACGCGGTATTTAATTGGGGTCATTCAGCCCATAGCCACAAAATTTTTGCATTACAGCGTCGTTGCATAAGAGTGCTGCGCAGCATAGGTTATAGGGAAGATTGCCGGGATCATTTCCGTGACCTTGAAGTACTAACTCTACCATCCGTATACATATTGGAATGTCTAATGTATGCGAAGATCAATGCAGAGAGCTTTGTTAGATCAAGTGCGATTCACTCTTACAGCACTCGCGAGAACCAACACTATCGCCCGCCGTTTCTGAGACTGCAAAGATCACGAAATGGATCTAATTACTGGGCGCTGAGGTTTTACAGTGCTCTTCCGGCTGCAATTAGGTCGTGCTCGCACAAAATGTTTAAAGCGACAATAAAAAAATTTTTGTTAAAGAAATGTATCTACAACTTTGATGAGTTTCTGGATTGTAATTTTGCTGATTTATGAACTTTATATGATTTAATTTAATTTCATTGGTTTTTTCCCTTTTGACTTGTGTAAACATTTTTTATGTAACCAACACCAATAAAGATTATTATTATTATTATTATTATTATTATTATTATAAATGACTCTCTATACAGTCTATACAGTGTGTCTCACGGGACGTGAGACCAAATGGTTTCCAAGCTATTTTGAAAAACCCAAAGTGTAATTTTTTTAATTATGATCATAACTTCTTTATTTGTGATCCCATCAAAAAAGCGTTTTGTCATTATAAAGGCACTTTTTTGTCTACCACTTGATTACGTCAGGTGAAACAAACGAAACTTTTGTTTTGCTTATGGACGCCATATTGGTTTTATACATGTTTGGATTCAGAATTTTTTTCTGAGTAACTTGGTATGCCATACGCCATATTTAGAGCACAATAAGCCGACAAAATTGTTTTAAGTTTTTTTTTGCAGATGTGATTATTAAAAAAAAAAGATGAAATCATGCGAGAAAACAGTAATTTAGGTAAATACTTAGCTGGTTTAATGGTTAATGTAGGTGTAGAAGCACTTATTGATAGAAAAATCTTTTTTTATGAAGAAGACTAGTTATCTCTGCAATTGTTGATCTTAGCACTGGTGTGTGTTTGTACTTTTTTATGCAGAACGATGCGTAGAATTCAAAAAATTAATTAGATACATGATGTTCCGTTTAAAAAAATTAACTTTCGTACGAAAAACTGTTTGCTATATTTTGTTGCAGATTATGACCACCCTGTACACAATGTAGATATCGTAGGTAATCACGCTAATAGAAGGCTTCTTATTAAATTATAATCTAAGCGTGCGCAATAAAATTAAAAACCGGTATTGAGATATACAATTTTTCTTAGACTGCTGTTTTTCCATAAAAATGCCAATAAATCAAAAAGTATAAAGTTTAGGGTAGGTAATGTTATTTTTCATTGTCGTAAAATTTTGCGGGGATTTAAAATTGTGCGGAAATATAGATTGTTCCATTTAAAAAAACATAAGTTTGGGTTGGTACTACCTTATGGAACTCCCTGTATACACGCTCATAATTTTAAAATATGCGCCTCGGCGTTCTGTTTATATGAGTGAAATCAGTTTTAAAATATCTTCATTAAGGGAGGCACAATCTTCCGAGATCGCACTGTTGAGACACCATGTATAGAAAAATGTTCATCACCTAAGTTATAAAGTTTCCAAAATAATTATTACAATTATTTTTTTAGAAAATTGCAATGATACGCAACGATCTCTATGAACTTCTTTCCCATGTGCCGAAAAAATAATCAAAATCGGTCGAAGTATACGAGAGTTATTGAATATCAAAGTTAAGCAAAATATTCGGAGTACCTACTAGCCTCGTTTATTACAGTCAAAATCATTGCCGAAATTTGCTAGTATGCGTTGGTGCTGTCGCGCAGGCGCAGGCGTTGGTCAGCTGATTCCGTCGGTACCTGGGGTGAGACTACGTTGAGACGCTTTGAATTTGTCGGATTTTCGTTCCGAATTTGCGCGTTTATTTCGGGAGTTTTTGATGTGCGTGTCGTCGATTATTCTGTCGCATAGTGAGCGCCGGTGGATGGTGGCAAATCTCGGAGATTTCCAGCGAAAATGTGAGTACAATAACGGAATAATTTGTATTTGTTTGCTTATTGCGCAGTATTGTGCAATCGCAATGTTAGTGTTAGGAACACGTCGGTAGTGCGCATACGTTATGGGTGGGTCTACCATTACATATATTTGAAAAGCTATGTACTAAAGTGGCACACAAAATTGCTCTATTTACGGTAAAATAATCAGGTTGAATACATCATCCACAATAGGAATCATGGTTCACGTATGCCCTTGTATTAGGGAGTCTTGTTTTTTGGGTCTGGCGGGATGTTTCTTCCGTAATTTTAGTCTTGCACCGGGAAGATTATTATGTGGGAATGTATTTAAGAATAGGCAATCAAACCTAACCTGATAATTTTACTGTAAATGTGTAATTTTGTACTCTTTGTACATTTCGGCCCCGCCTTGCATTTACTTTCCACCCGCACACGGTCTCACGATTTTTTTCTTTACTTGAAACGTTGTCACCTTTAAAACGAAAGAATAATTACAATAATGTAATTTTATTATTGACGACTTTCACCCTTTAAGTATCTAGGGGCGCAAAAGTCACTCTCGGACTGTTGCTAAGCTTGTGATTATATTATTCTTGGACTAAAAAATATTTGCGTTATTGAATCATACAGAACGCCGAGGTGAACATTTTAAAATTATTAGCGTGTATACAGAGTGTTCGATAAGGTAGTACCAACCCAAACTTATGTTTTTTTAACTCGAACAAGCTATATTTCGGCACAATTTTGAATTCCTTGCAACATTTTACGACAATGAAAAATAACATTACCTACCCTAAACTTTATACTTTTTGATTTATTGGCATTTTTATGGAAAAACAGCAGTGTATGAAAAATTGTATATCTCAATAACTATTTTTAATTTTATTGCGCACGCTTAGATTATGATTAAGTAAGAAGCGTTCTATTAGCGTGATTACCTAACAAATCCAAATTGTGTACAGGGTGGTCATAATCTGCAACAAAATATAGCAAATAGTTTTTCGTAAGAAAGTTAATTTTTTTAAATGGAACACTATGTATCTAATTAATTTTTTTGAATTCTACGCATCGTTCTGCACACAAAATACTAGCACACACCAGTGCTAAAATAAACAATTGTAGAGATAACTAGCCTTCTTCATAAAAAAATCGAGTTTTCTATCAATAAGTGCTTCTACACTTACATTAACCATTAAACCAGCTAAGTATTTACCTAAATTACTGTTTTCTCGCATGATTTCATCTTTTTTTTTAAATAAATCAAATCTGCTATTCTATATGATGATTTCAAATAAAATTTTACTTATACCTATGCTATCAAAAACTGTGCTAAACAAGTTATTAAGGCATAAAGCTGATATAAAGTTGTTATTAAAGGCATAAAGCTGATATAAAGTTGTTATTAAAGCTGATATAAAGTTGTTATTAAAGAGCAGGTGTTGTTTTACTTATCTTAAAATGAAAGCAATTCATAACGCAACTCAACAGCAAGTACTGTACATTTATTATTCCATAAAGATTAATACTTTTTGTGCAGAACGCATTTTTGTTGCATTCGCGAAGAACCCACACCATGTCAATTAGTTCCTCCTGAGAAAAGTTAGCCATATTTCCAAAAATTATGCAAATCTAACCTAACAATATCACCACCACTGACAGATACCTTAATAACTTGTTTAGCACAGTTTTTCATAGCCTGCCGGGTATAAGTAAACTTTTATTTCAAATTATAATATTAAATTGCAGATGTGATCAAATGTTATGATTTATTTAAAAATAGATAAAATCATGCGAGAAAACAGTAATTTAGGTAGATACTTATCTGGTTTAACGGTTAATGTAGATGTAGAAGCACTTAATCGACTTTTTTTATGAAGAAGACTACTCATCTCTGCAATTGTTTATTTTAGCACTGGTGTGTGCTAGTATTTTTTGTGCAGAACGATGCGTAGAATTCAAAAAATTAATTAGTTATATGGTGTTCCATTTAGAAAAATTAACTTTCGTAGGAAAAACTGTTTGCAATATTTTGTTGCAGATTATGATCAACCTGTACACAATTTGGATATGGTAGGTAATCACGCTAATAGAACGCTTCTTAGTTAATCATAATCTAAGCGTGTGCAATAAAATTGGAAACAGGTATTGAGATATACAATTTTTCTTAGACTGCTGTTTTTCCATAAAAATGCCAATAAATTAAAAAGTATAAAGTTTAGGGTAGGTAATGTTATTTTTCATTGTCGTAAAATTTTGCGACGAATTCAGAATTGTGCCCAAATATAGCTTGTTCGATTTAAAAAAAAAACATAAGTTTGGGTTGGTAGTACCTTATGGAACAACCTGTATAGGTACACGCTAATAATTTTAAAATGTGCGCCTCGACGATCTGTATATATGAGTGAAATCAGTTTTAAAATATCTTCATTAAGGGAGGCACAGTCTTCCGAGATCGCACTGTTGAGACACCATGTATAGAAAAATGTTCATCACTCAAGTTATAAGGTTTCCAAAATAATTATTACAATTATTTCTTGCAAGGATACGTAGCGATCTCTATGAACTTCTTTCCCATGTGCCGAAAAAATAATCAAAATGGGTCGAAGCATACGAGAGTTATTGAATATCAAAGTTAAGCAAAATATTCGGAGTACCTACTAGCCTTGTTTATTACAGTCAAAATCATTGCCGAAATTTGCTAGTATGCGTTGGTGCTGTCGCGCAGGCGCAGGCGTTGGTCAGCTGATTCAGTCGGTACCTGGGGTGAGACTACGTTGAGACACTTTGAATTTGTCGGATTTTCGTTCCGAATTTGCGCGTTTTTTTCGGAAGTTTTTGATGTGCGTGTCGTCGGTTATTCTGTCGCATAGTGATCGATTGTGGATGGTGGCAAATCTCGGAGATTTACAGCGAAAATGTGAGTACAATAACGGAATAATCTGTATTTCTTGGTTATTGCGCAATATTATAAAATTGCAATGTTAGTGTTAGGAACACGTCGGTAGTGCGCATGCGTTATAGTTAGGTCGACCATTACATATATTTGAAAAGCTATGTACTAAAGTGGCACACAAAATTGCACTATTTACGGTAAAATAATCAGGTTGAATACATTATCCACAATAGGAATCATGGTTCACGTATGCCCTTGTATTAGGGAGTCTTGTTTTGTGGGTCTGGCGGGGTGTTTCTTCCGTAATTTTAGTCTTGCATCGGGAAGATTATTATGTGGGGATGTATTTAAGAATAGGCAATCAAACCCAACCTGATAATTTTACTGTAAATGTGTAATTTTGTACGCTTTGTACATTTCGGCCCCGTCTTGCATTTACTTTCCGCCCGCACACGGTCTCACGATTTTTTTCTTTACTTGAAACGTTGTCACCTTTGATATACCAAAGCGAAAGAATAATTACAATAATGTAATTTTATTATTGACGACTTTCACCCTTTAAGTATCTAGGGGCGCAACGGTCACTCCCGGACTGTTGCTAAGCTTGTGATTATATTATTCTTGGCCTAAAAAATATTTGCGTTATTGAATCATACAGAACGCCGGGGCGAATAATTTTAAATAATTTTATTGCTTGAAGTCAATAAATAATGTGCCCATGAACCAGCGACCCACACACTGTTGAGCACCGCTGCTTAAAATTCTTTACCCTGATTTTTATAACACCCTAGCTATCTACACCCTAGCTTATTTCGTATTTTATTTACAATTCCGATAAAAGATTTAATCAAAATGTTGATTGATATTGTACTTACAAAACTCCGCCTAGAAACTTGAAGACTATAAACGGCAGAAAAGAATATGATAATGCTGAGATAGTACTGCATATAAAAGTAGCTAGCCCGCAGAAAATGATTATTTTTCTTCTGCCTTTCCTATCCGACAAAAATCCTAAGAAGTTAGAGCTCACGATCATTCCTGTCAAACAAGCGCCTGCTATCATAGATTTTGAACCTGTGTCCAAATCCAAATCGCATTCGGCCGCCGGTAAAATAAATCCAACCGAGTATACTTCCGCATTTACACCAAACATTACAAATCCGCATGCTAACGTCAAGAGAATCGTGTATTTTCCATATCCTGAAATGAAATTTTTTGTGAAGAAAATCTATTAGAAAGTCTATTAGATATTTCGGTACATACCTGCTAACTCTAATGCCTTGTCTATTGTGTGTTGTTCCGATTTCAAGGGCTCCATATCAAATTTGTATCATAACATGTACCTACTTGCGTATGACTTAAAATGTAAAATAAATTTCGTTTTGTGCAGCTAGTAATCGTGAATTTGTTTTATAACAAGGAACAATTCGTATAGTGTAAATACGAACGAAAATGTGTACAATTTGAGAACAATTGACGCCAGAAATATGCGTGTAAATTTGTTCTAATTAGATAACTAATTGTGTCGCTACTGTTACTAACCAATTGAAATGCCAAGGCATTTACCCAAAACTTCATGCCGTTCGGTGTAAAATTTGTAATGAGAGATAAAAGAATTAGTTATTTAGATTTCCAATAACATACGACATCATTAAATGTGCTAATTTAAAATAATTTTTATATTTTATTATTATGCAACATTTCTGCTGTTTTGTAACTGGAAGACATAATGCGACGCGGAAAGCCAACAAGCAAGGAACAGCGTTCTGTAATTATCGCCTTTCATCAGGAACGATTGTCAGTTCGTGAAAATGCAAGAAATAAGTCAACGATAAGTGAGTCAACGATAAGTAACACTCTTCACCAATATGAAGAACCACGGAATTTGGATGACGTGTTCGGCCGGGATTATCACGAATAATTTCCCAAGCGTGTGAAGAACGATTAAAATTAATTTTAAGCAAAACAGAAAATTAACCGCACCTAAAATCACCTCTGAAGTCAATCGCGATCGTGAAAGACCAATTTTGACAAATACTTGGGACACCCAAATCTTATATTAGGCTATTATCAACTGTTTCTTAGATATTGTGGAATTAGTGTCAAAAACGTACATTTTTCAAAAAATATCTTGCTTTTCAATAGTTATTTTTGATGTGTGAATGTCAAATAACTTCAGAATTTTAAATTATTATTATTAACTTGATATATTTTATAACTTATGCACAATGCCACTGTTTCTGTCACTGTGTCATGTGTGCAGAAACTCAAAATTTCTACACAAACCACAACCTGTTTGAATTATTTTGGACTGGTACTTAAAAAGCTAATTCATGCATGATCATATATATTTTTAATTTATTTCATTCTGTTTTATTCTTTATTTCAGAAGACTTTGGACACAGGATGGGATTAGGTGTAGTCACCATTTGGCGTTTTTTGAAGAAAAATAAATGCAACTCTGGTAAGTGATACCTTATCTATGTACTTTTTGATTCACCTATGTACATACACTGCGGACACTACGGACACATAGTAAACATACAGGAAATAATGATAAAAGCACTGATAACGTAGCAATAGGCACCTCTATTTCTACCAAATTGCGAACACATTCTTAACGTTGATTTCCAGTAACATACGACATCATTAAATCTGCTAAATTAAAATAACTTTTATATATAATTATTATGCAACATTCATGCTGTTTTGTAACTGGTTGTTGGGAATTTTCTAGTTTCCATTAAAAAGGATTAAATACGAAATAACAAATGGAGTCATAAATACTGCGTCTCAGACACATGTTGCGACCCCATTTTTACCAGATTTTTGCATCAAATGCTCGAATTCGTATTCAAACGAGTCTGTGCCTGCAATCTGTAGTTTGCACAAGATAACTCTGTCACGCGGAAGACATCATGCGCCGCGGAAAGCCAACAAGCAAGGAACAGCGTTCTGTAATTATCGCTTTTCATCAGGAACGATTGCCAGTTCGAGAAAATGCAAGAAATACGTCAACGATAAGTGAGTCAACGATAAGTGAGACTCTTCACCAATATGAAGAAACATTGAATTTGGATGACGTGTTCGACCGGGACTACCACGAGTAATTTCCCAATCGGATGAAGAACGATTAAAATTAATTTTTAAGCAAAACAGAAAATTGACCGCACCTAAAATCACCTCTGAAGTCAATCGCGATATTGAAAGGCCAATTTTCGTAAGCACAGGGAAACGACATCTCCAAGCGGATAATCTGCATCGACGCGTTGCCGTACGAAAACCATTGCTTCGTCGGGGAAATCGTCAGAAACGACTTCAGTGGGCACGAACACATCGAAGTTGGACAAATGAAGACTGGAAACAGTAGTGTCTGACGATTTTCCCGACCAAGCAATGGTTAGCGTACGGCAACGCGTCCATGCAAATTTTCCGCTTGGAGACGTCGTTTCCCAGTGCTTACGAAAATTGATCTTTCACGATCGCGATTGACTTCAGAGGTGATTTTAGGTGCGGCCAATTTTCTGTTTTGCTTAAAAATTAATTTTAATCGTTCTTCATCCGCTTGGGAAATTATTCGTGATAGTCCCGGCCGAACACGTCATCCATATGTTTCTTCATATTGGTGAAGAGTGCTACTTATCGTTGACTCACTTATTGTTGAATTATTTCTTGCATTTTCACGAACTGACGATCGTTCCTGATGAAAAGCGATAATTATAGAACGCTGTTCCTTGCTTGTTGGCTTTCCGCGGCGCATGATGTCTTCCGCGTGACAGAGTTATCTTGTGCAAACTACAGATTGCAGGCACAGATGCGTTTGAATACGAATTCGAGCATTTGATGCAAAAGTCTGGTAAAAATGGGGTCGCAACATGTGTCGTATTTATGACTATTTGTTAATTCGTATTTAATCTTTTTTAATGGAAACTAGAAAATTCCCAACAACCAGTTACAAAACAGCATAAATGTTGTATAATTATTAAATATAAAAATTATTTTAAATTAGCACATTTAATGATGTCGTATGTTACTGGAAATCAACGTTAAGAATGTGTTCGTTATTTGGTAGAAATAGAGGTGCCTATTGCTATATTATCAGTGCTTTTATCATTATTTCCTAATGTTTACTATGTGTTCGAACTTCCATGAGCGGCAGTGTACGTATTGATTTTATAAAGCTTTTCACCTGAAAGTTTCCCAAACCGTTGTAGTTTATGACGTCCTGATACCGTAGCTTTCCAGATAGGTAGGAAAATTTTCAGTGAGCTTTCCACTTTAAGGTCCGAGAAGCTTTCACTCCCTGCATTCGACAAGTCGTAAATTAAATAATATCTTAAACGCGTGCAAAATAAAAATAAGAAACACATTGAAGTTTAAAATAAAAACATCGCGTAGTAATAAAGAAATTACTTAAAAAAATATTGTCTATATAAATTCGTCTGAAAGAAACTTTCGAATAATCACGGGAAAGCATATGAGATCGATAAACTTGAAGCTAACGTGTGGCGTCTTTCACCCTTCGTAAAACTACCCTTTAGTTTCTGCAACCCTGGTAAAATTTAAGTTAAGCGCCCGACAGCTACCCTACGACACGGCCGCCATGCCGAAGGGTAGCAACCCCTTTAGACATTCCTAACACCCTCCGCGAATCATGCTACCCTTGCAAGATGCATCCCTTAGCGAAGTCCTTACATTCATATTTGAATTCTTCTGTTTCGTGCCAACAAATTCCCTAGAATTTTCACTGTTTGTCGCGATTTTGAATAAAATAAAATAAGAAATAAAATCCCATTGTAATTACGAACGAATTATTATAATAATTTTTTTTGATAACTGTTATAGTTTTTAAGATATTAAATAATAAAAATTAAAATAGTTTTGTAACATCGGCGTGTTAAGATTGTGTTGGTGACGCCATCTATTGCAGCTGCAGGCCATTGATGCCATTGTTACGTTGTTCTTGGTGAGAACGTATTTATTATACAGTGTGTCCCAGAGTAGCGTAACTTTATATAATGGACCTAAATTTCAATTTCTTTACAGCTTTAGCTATTCTAAAAAGGCCATAGCACAGTGGTCGATTTTGTACTTTTAGCCGTACAAAATTATTTTTTTTCTAATGCACTTAAAATCTTCGATAGATAACCGGAAAATTAATAAAAAAATCTAAGCCTTAAGGGGGTTGTTTTTGCGGGGGTTGCAAAATGAATTTGGGTGTTGAAATTTGGAAACCTTGTGAATATGATATTATTATACTTAGGAGTACACAAAAAAATGAAAAAAAATATCTAATATCTATTTGTGGGGTGGTTTTGAAATGGGGTTGATTAATAAATTTGGTTTGAAAATCGTGAAACTTGCAGGAACGATTTTATTTATATATTTTTTTTTTTTTTTACGGGCCGAATTGTGGCGGTTTGCATATGGAAGACTTTACCGTAACAATAACTATTTGTTTTAGCTTGCGGCTGCAACACCGCATTATAGTCGATTTTGAACATTAACCCCAACCGAATAATATGTGGCGTGAAAATTTATACATTAAATGAACCCACACACACTACAGTCGGCCGAATTCTGGCAACAGCACTCACTTTCAGAACGTTAAATTAAATCATTGGTCATGTGTGGTACCATTGCAAAGATATTTTCAAACAAAACAGCTTCTGCTGGAGACACTTCTTTCCAAATCATGCGGTTTACGAAATAAACTATATGATCTCGGGCTATCCTTTGTTGGACAGGTGACTATCCTTAAGGTTCTCCCACACGCAGTGCCAATAGGGGCCATCATTGGCCATCGGAGTGCTTCGCGTAGCGGGACCCAACTGTGCACATCGCCAATATGTCGACCTTGTCCGCTTTATTTCATTCTGTTTTAGCATTGTACGTAGGTACTACCGATGAAAAGTTTAGTTATCTAAGTTTTATCATATACACTGCATTATTTATGTTTGTACGTACTTTAAGGACAATGATGATTTATTATTTGCCCAAATGCCTGATTGCCCAAACGTAAAAACATGAAAACTTTTTTTAATATTTTGTAAATTTATTCACAATAATTATGGTTCTTATAAGCATTATATTAACCTTACTGTTATAATAAATTAACAAGCAATAAATTAATATTCTGAAGACAATATTGAAGTCGTTATAATGGGTGACCCACGGCATAGGTACGTTTGTTTATTTTTTGTGTTTTTGACGCCGAAGGAATGAACGTTGTGTTAATAGACAGAAAATGCCAATTTTATGGGATGATCTTGAGGTTAGTATGACTTCCGGGTTTTCCAGAAATGACGTCATCATTAAAATTTTAAAAATGAATTCGCACACAATGGGGAGGCATACGGTATTTAGGTTCTGGGATTGCGGTCAACCTTATTCGCTAGGGTGGGTGGGAAAGGTGAGGGAGGGGGTTGGAGGGAAGCGGGATATGAATCTACACACGATGGGGAGTCATACGGTATAGGGGTCCAAGGACTGCGGTCAACCCTCTTCCCTACAATCTTGACTACAACCAAACAAAGTTGCATTTATATAATTAACAACAATTAACTATTTATTAATTAACAATTTATAGATTAGTTTTAAGCGGCTAATTTAAATAATCTGATGTATTTAATGTATTCAACAAAGTTTAAAAACTATACTGGATGCTTTTCCTTATTTTGATTATCAGAAAAATATCAAAAAGTATATCTGTTACTAAAAATATTGGGTTGATAATAAATATACCTACATAATATACATACACGGAGTTTTAATATCTATAATTAAAACTCCGTGTATGTAAGGGTTCTCAATTTTTCTTTGTATCTTATTATAAATAATTTCAGTTTTATTATATAAATTATATTTTAAATCAAAATTATGAATTCATCGATTTGACTGAAATGAAATATTTATATAAAGAAACGACACAAATTAACAAGGTCCTGCATAAAAATATAGACCACTCAGTGTATCAGATCTTATCCCATCTTATTCCGCATTTGTTGCTTGAAACATAAAGAAAATAAAAAGGGAGATTTTTTTAATGTCACGTGGCAAATATAAAAAACAAATAATTTTGTTTCCTGTATTGCTGTATATTTGTATTCCTTAATGTATTTAATATTTTCGAACGTACTGTATAAATAATGACTGAAAAACATGTTTAATTCAGTGATGGTGCTACACCCGCGCATTTGAAATTTTGACGACAAACTTGTTAAGAGACTGGTCTTTGACTATTTCTCTTAATATTTAGTGCAGTTTGAATTACAAATGCGCAACTTAATTTTTCATTTTTGTCCAGCTAGCGAAGCAGAATCGACCACCGTGCATAGGCGAGATCAGAATTTTGATTCAACCTACAGGCTGGTAAACAAAACAAATTCTCACATTTGCTCAAGAGTACTATCATTATTTTACAATTACATTTCCTAGAAGTGTTTGATCCTAAATTCTTGTTCAAAGGTTTCTATGTTTTTCTTCCATTCAGAAAATTCATGTTCCCAGAGTAAGGTAAACGCCCCAAATTCTGACAGTTTAAGAAATTTTTGTTACATTTGTAACTGTAGAATTTATGTTTATGTGGTGATAAAGACTATGTCAACTTTTTTTAAACAAATATTTCCTTCTAAAGATATTTGGCTATTCGTTTTTAAAGAAAATTGATAACAGTTATGTAATTTATATTATATTTCATAATTTAAACAATTGCCCCTAATTCAGACACTTGTGGTACATTATTCCGACAAATATAAACATTCAAGTAGATATTAAGTGTTTTAAATATTGTTAAATAAGATTTATTATTAAGAAATGTTAAACATTTACGTTTTATCATTTTTAATGAAACACAGTATAAAATAAGTCCTTAGTCTTCTTCAAATGCCCTCTCTCCCTCATCTGTATTTTAATGTCTCTTGCATCTGGAATTTTTAGTGTTTTCCTTGGCGTAGCTTTTTCTTCTGTTCCTTTTCAGTACCTTTATTATTTTTAATAATCATACATGATCAGAAATTAACTGGTTTCAACAATCTCTAAATTATAATCATTACTATAATTAACCTAAACTTTTATTCATAAACAATCTCCAAAAGAAAAAAAACAACAATCTCCACCCAATATTGTTCCATATTTCATAGAAACCATTATACACACAAAAACAATAAGTGTAATCCAATTTATCATAGTATAAACCTTTTAAACATTAAGCCTACTAGCTTGTCAGTGTGGCAAAACCTCTTATATTTAACTTAACTCTAAATCCACTAATTCCATTCTTATAAATAAATTAAAACTAACTCCGACTCACCGAATTTAGACCAGGCAATGTACAAAGGCAAAGTACCTACCAATCGCTGCTTTCTCGCGAAAAGCCTGCGTTACAACATTGAAAATGACGGAGTTATGAATTTTTGAAAAAAATGCAGATTTGTCCGGTTCTTCCGCATGTCCTCCGTTAATATTTATCCGATCGGGTCCCTGTAGGGTTCATTTTTTTCGTCTTTTCATGCTCTACAATTCGTCTGTTGACAGTATTAAGATCTCCATCGGTTCAGCTTTTACAAGCGAACAACGAAAAAAAGCACGATTTTTTTAGGTTTTTTGTTTATAACAAATTAAGTAATGATATTTGCTAGTCGAAAACACATCACAATACATCTACAGACTGTTCCCCGTGACCTAGGACCGGCGCGGCCGGCGGCTTGCTGATACTATTTTTGTCACGAAAAGGTCTCTATTGCCTGGTCTAATTATATAAGTAAAACAATTGTGAAAAAAATTCAAATCAAAAGAAACCCAAAGAAAAACTAATTTCTGTTTAGTAGCCATTCCTTCATATATGCTTTTAAGGCTCCCATCGATGTTATCGTGTTTATCTCCAATGGCAGTGTATTAAACAGCGTGGGTATCAATACCTGTCTTGTTCTGTCACCATATTTATTTGTGGTTCTTTCCACTTTTAGCAGATCTCTGTGTCTAGTGTCGTGTCCTGTGTCGATGTTAATCCGGTACGTGTGTTTGTTTTTGTTTCTAAGGATGACTCTGAAGATAAACAATTCACTCACCCGCAGGATCTGTAGCTCTCTATAATCCTCCCTGTCTGATCTTCCCGTTAGTGACATATTTTTTATTGCCGAGTTCTGAGTCCTTTCTAGGCGTGCAATAAAGTAGTTTGAAGCGCACCCCCATACTGATATGCCATAGTTTATTATTGATTCCAGCAATGCGTGATATATAATTTTGGCTACTTTCCTGTCTACGATTTGTCTCAGTTTGTAAAATTTGCCCGCCAGGTGTTGGATTTTTCCCCGTATCCCCATTATGTGATGTTCCCAGGTGAAGCGTTCATCTAGTATCACGCCCAGATATTGTTGCGTCCTCACCATCTCCAATACCTCAGTGCATTCATCCACTCCACGATCCAATGTCCCGTGTAAGCACTCATGGACATGAATCACTATTGTCAAAGGAGCTTCTACACGCAGTGCCAACGTCTCGCCAACGTTGGTGATGTGACGCGCTGCGCGTAGTGTGCGCATTCACTTCGCCAACATTGGCCAACGTTGGTATTGGGCGCAAGGTATTTCTGTGTATCGTAGAAGGCTCGTAGCGTCCCGTAGGGAATTAAAAGTGAACAGTGAAGACGATATCATTGCTGTTGCCGCAGCTCCCATTATTTTAAGCAGTGCATTTTTACTTAGAATTAAAAAAAGGAACCGTCGAAAGAGGACACTGCTTAATACGGTTGTTAAATATTAAACATGTTTTTCAGACATTATTTATACAGTACGTTCGAAAATATTAAATACATTAAGGAATACAAATATACAGCAATACAGGAAACAAAATTATTTAGTTTTTTATATTTGCCACGTGACATTAAAAAAATCTCCTTTTTTATAACAATATTTTGGAGACTGTGGCGAACTTAATAATAAAATTATAAACCCCTAACCACAACAAGTATTTTAGAACCTAAATACGTATTTCAGCAACTAAGTTGCCATCTTCAGTAGAAACTAAAAAGAAAAGAGATTAGCACTTCATTGTATCTTTACTGGATATTGTCCAAGCAAATCACTAGTGGAAGTGACGTCCATGTTAAAAAATTAGCCTATATATACCCATTGTTCGTCACACCTCAGTGAATTTTGATCACTGAAGCGTAAAAAACATGTTTTAATTAAAGCAGGTCAAACAATGGCGAACTAGGTATAGGACCCCTGTCTGAATTTATTAATTTATCTCTATTCAAGTGAATAAAGATACTTTCCAAGCTGTTTAGTTCCCTATTATTTGACACAGCTTTTACAAGTTTTAAGTCATCTACAACTACTTTATGACCTGTGTCTAAAATATGTTGAGCCACACTCGATTTTTCAAAACGATTATATTTAAAATGAGCTACATGTTCTTTGAACCTAGTTAAAATTGTTCTTCGAGTCTGGCCAACGTATTCTTTTTCACAGTCATGACATTTGATACAATATATACCAGATTTATCAAGTATATCAACCTTATCCTTTGGGTTTCCAAGAAGGTTTTTTATGCTATTATGAGTCGAATATGCTATACAGAGATTTTGTGATGTAAAAATACTTCTCAAACCCCTCGTATATGCACAATCGAACGGTATTTTAACATATTTCTTCTTTTCTACAGACAAAGTATTTAAAGTAGATATTTGATTTACATACATTTTTTGATTCTGCTTCTTAATCATTCTATCAACTATTTTCTCAGGGTACCCATTATGTAAGACAGCATTCTTAATAAACAATAATTCTTGCTGATATCTATCTGCGGACAATGGAAATTTCAATAACCTATTTACTAAACAACTAATAAAAGACAATTTTTGTTGAAAAGGATGCTGCGAATCATTAGGGATAAACCTGATTGTGTTAGTATCTTTCCGATACACGTCAATTTCTATTATATTTTTGCTATTCCTGACTACCAGAGTATCTAAAAATGGAAGTTGACCCAAGGAAGTCAACTTTGACCCGTCAGAAATAGATGAATATGTAATATTGACTGCCCTTTGTATGTCTCAAAATTGTTTTCAAATAAACGGAAAGTTTTTTGAACAACTTGAGGGAACTGCAATGGGTAACTGTCTCTCACCTTTTATTGCCAACTTGTTTATGAGCAGATTTGAAACCAATGTAAAGTCTATTGCACCATATTTCCCTAAGACTTGGGTTAGGTATGTCAACGATATTTTTGCCATTTTTGACACCAAAAAGTGCAGTATTCAAGATTTTCTTTTCGTTTTGAATTCTAAATTCAACACCATTAACTTTACTGTAGAACAAGAAGTTAACGGCCACTCAATAATTCCCTAAGAAACTCCTTTTTTATGTTCTTTATGTTTCAAGCAACAAATGCGGAATAAGATGGGATAAGATCTGATACACTGAGTGGTCTATATTTTTATGCAGGACCCTGTTAATTTGTGTCGTTTCTTTATATAAATATTTCATTTCAGTCAAATCGATGAATTCATAATTTTGATTTAAAATATAATTTATATAATAAAAGTGAAATTATTTATAATTCGATACAAAGAAAAATTGAGAACCCTTACATACACGGAGTTTTAATTATAGATATTAAAACTCCGTGTATGTATATTATGTAGGTATATTTATTATCAACCCAATATTTTCAGTAACAGATATACTTTTTGATATTTTTCTGATAATAAAAATAAGGAAAAGCATCCAGTATAGTTTTAAACTTTGTTGAATACATTAGATACATCAGATTATTTAAATTTGCCGCTTAAAACTAATCTATAAATTGTTAATTAATAAATTGTTAATTGTTGTTAATTATATAAATGCAACTTTGTTTGATTGTGGTCAAGATTGTAGGGAAGAGGGTTGACCGCAGTCCTTGGACCCCTATACCGTATGACTCCCCATCGTGTGTACATTCATATCCCGCTTTCCTTCAACCCCCTCCCTCACCTTTCCCATCCCACCCTAGCGAATAAGGTTGACCGCAATCCCAGAACCTAAATACCGTATGCTTCCCCATTGTGTGCGAATTCATTTTTAAAATTTTAATGAAGACGACATTTTTGGAAAACCCGGAAGTCATACTAACCCCAAGACCATCCCATAAATTGGCATTTTCTGTCTATTGACACAACGGTCATTCCTTCGGCGTCAAAAACACAAAAAATAAATAAACGTACCTATGCCGTGGGTCACCCATTATAACGACTTCAATATTGTCTTCAGAATATTAATTTATTGCTTGTTAATTTATTGTAACTATAAGGCTAATATAATGCTTATAAGAACCATAATTATTGTGAATAAATTTACAAAATATAAAAAAAAGGTTTCATGTTTTTACATTTGGGCAATCAGGCCAGGCATTTGGGCAAATAATAAATCATCATTGTCCTTAAAGTACGTACAAACATAAATAATGCAGTATATATGATAAAACATAGATAGATAACTAAACTTTTCATCGGTAGTACGTACAATACTAAAACAAAATGAAATAAAGCGGACAAGGTCGACATATTGGCTATGTGCATTGGCACAGTTGGGTTAGTTGGGCTACACGAAGCACTCCGATGGCCAATGATGGCCCCTATTGGCACTGCGTGTGAGAGCACCGAGCACCTTCACATCCGTCTCTTCTCCAAGGTCCGGCGATCCAAGGTGCGGCATACTCATTTTGTCTTTTTGTTGTTTATTTTGAAATCTTTGTCATGACACCACCCTTGAAATTTTCTTAACGCCTCGTTCATAATCGCCACTGCGTCGTCAATACTTTTGTGGCTTGCTATAATTACGGTATCGTCTGCATATAGGAAGTATCTACAGCTGGTGAAGCATCTCCAGATGTCGTTGACGTACAGCAAGTACATGAGCGGTCCGAGTATGCCTCCTTGAGGCACGCCCCTTTCCATTCTCCATTCCATCCCTCTTCCAGCACCTATTTGAACCCTGAATCTCCTCGCAGTCAAGTAATCCTCCAACTATTGATGTTCGTAATTCCGACACTCGTGTCGAAATTTGGACAAAATGCGTACAATTAATTGTAATATAGCAAACGATGTAAAATATGTTATATTCTTGTGTAAAGACAGCAATAGAGCCATATGTATTACTTCTAACCATGTACACAATTCCGACACACGTCTGATTTAAGTCAGCCTAAATAGATATTATTATAATTTACTTTATTACTCTTATCCTGTAGCGATGTAAAAGGAAGTCGAATTGCAATTACCTTATAAGGAAAAAAATCAACTTTTAGCATCAACCTCAATTATCAAGATCAGTCAAACTTTTAGATTATATTCTGACCGTTAGAACATTGGTAGGATAAGAAACGTTTGCCATAATTTTAAAGGGAATGATAACTCCTATCTATCTATAATTTGTCTATTCTAATAAATTAAATGGATTCAACAATAGCACTAATAACAAGATTTCTTATGGCATTCTTGCTTGGAAAATTTGTTACGTGGCTAAACGAAATTTTCCCAGAAACATCCAATAAAGCTTGAATATAATTTTCTATTATTGATTAGCAATATAAAACATTGAATAAAGTACTTTTCGTATATTCAAATGAACCCCCCATATCATTTAAAGTTGACTTTTGCATATTGGCAAAATTTTTAAATTTTATTAAAAAAAGGAACAGTTGACAACTTCTTACTAGTAGCATTTTGACTAATGCCTGATTCTCAGGTTTTTTTTCGAAATCTAAACATATCCGAATGACAATTCTAATGATTAGAATAGAGAAATAAATAAAACGAGACAAAAACAACAATAACAAATTATTTATTGATAATTTTATAAACGATCAAGAACTTTATAAAAGTACTTTCAAATCTTACCGATCTACACATATAATTTTTATTTATCTATAAAATTGTAAATATGTACATAAATCAAAAAGTTTATTGCTTAATTATATTCTCGACGCATACAAATACATTGTTTGCTCATTTTCACTCGATACATTCGGTATATTTATCTAATCTGATCATTTTACGAACTGTTCTAGACTGCCTATATCTAACCTAATTGTCATCATTTTTAATACGAAAAAAAAAAAGAAACTTGACAGAGGGCATTGAACTAAAAATTACAATAATAATAATTTTAAAAAATATTATATCCAACCTCTTTTCTCATAAGAAAACACCAAATCTTTCAGCTTTTGTTTGTGTGCATCTCCTAGCAAATCTTGCCTGCACCAATCGCTTGATTGGAAATTTTCAAAGCTCTCAACCTTTCCCTTTTCGGTGAAAATAGGTTTGAGCATGAACCCAACATGGTAGAACTCTTTTGGACCGACATCATTCAACTCTTCCAAAAAAGCATCCCAAGTATATGGCTTACGGTCAACAGCGAAGTCTTTCAAATAGTCCACGAACGTCTCAAAGTACAACTTGATGAGGCCTTCGTAATTCTCATCTAAAATCTTATTTACGACGCTCGTGAAAAGGAAGAAGACCAAATCGCGTAGGCAAGAGTTGTACTGCATGATCTGAAGATCGACCATCTTGTTTTTAATCGGTTTGCCGTTGGTATCGTGACGGAGCATGGTGTTGCTCAGCCAGTAGTCTGAATGTACCACAGACGCAAATAACTTATTCGGAGTTGGTCTGGCAACCATGTCATCAATACCAAACTTGACCAAATCTTGTACCTTTGTCAAATATGGTTCAAGTTCTGGGATTTGTTTAGCGCCATCTACTAGACTGTTGTAGAAAGCTTGACCGACCTCTTCGGGTATTTTATCGAAACAACCGTTCCTCACACTGCAGGGTATGACTTTTATTTTGAAGTCCTCCGGTTTTAAGACTTGCATAGCTATGAGAACCGAGTGGAACTTAGCTAAATCTTGAACTATCAATAGAGCTTCCTCCAGATTAAGGCCTGTGAATCGGTCACCTATCACATAACCCTGGATTTTTAGATTCTCCAAGATGATAGCAGCATCTTCGTCTACGTCGTTGTTGTTGTTTAAATTGATTCGCCCTCCGTAACATTTGGGGAATATATCTAGGATCCTATCGTTTGGAACTTTGTTTTCTTTTTGGAACTGTATTATGGACGGTATTGCATCTAAATACGCTGGTATTTCCTTTTTGAAAGTGATTTGGACGTCGAACATATCCCTGAGTAAATCACTAGCTGGGATCATCTTTGCTACGAGATTTAACAATTCTTCTTTCCTGGTTTTGGTTCTTTTTATCTTAACGTCAAGAGCTAGCATGATGCTGCCATAGTGGTCACCTGGAGCTGTGAGCATCTTCTGAGTTTGTTCGATTATCTCAAATTCTTCTCCAATGGAGGCTTGGCCAATGATAAGTCCTACCGTAATTTAATTAATCTATAGTTTGTCTATTCTAATAAATTAAATCGATTCAACAATAGCAATGATAACAAGATTTTCTGTGGCATTCTTGCTTGGAAAATTAGTTACGTGGCTAAACGAAATTTTCCCAGAAACATCCAATAGAGCTTGAATATAATTTTCTATTATTGATTAACAATATAAAACGTTGAATAAAGTACGTTTTGTATATTTAAATAAACCCCTCATAACATTTTATTATTTAAAGTTGACTTTTGCATATCGTCAAAATTTTTAAATTCTGTTAAAAAAGGAACAGTTGACAACTTCTTACTAGTAGTATTTTGACTAATGCCTGATTCTCAGGTTTTTTTTACGAAATCTAAACATATCCGAATGATAATTCTAATGATTATTATTTGATAAATAAATAAAACAAGACAAAAACAACAATAACAAATTATTTATTGATAATTTTATAAACGATCAAGAACTTTATAAAAGTACTTTCAAATCTTACCGATCTACACATATAATTTTTATTTATCTATAAAATTGTAAATATGTACATAAATCAAAAAGTTTATTGCTTAATTATATTATCGACGCATACAAATACATTGTTTGCTCATTTTCACTCGATACATTCGGTATATTTATCTAATCTGATCATTTTACGAACTGTTCTAGACTGCCTATATCTAACCTAATTGTCATCATTTTTAATACGAAAAAAAAAAAGAAACTTGACAGAGGGCATTGAACTAAAAATTACAATAATAATAATTTTAAAAAATATTATATCCAACCTCTTTTCTCATAAGAAAACACCAAATCTTTCAGCTTTTGTTTGTGTGCATCTCCTAGCAAATCTTGCCTGCACCAATCGCTTGATTGGAAATTTTCAAAGCTCTCAACCTTTCCCTTTTCGGTGAAAATAGGTTTGAGCATGAACCCAACATGGTAGAACTCTTTTGGACCGACATCATTCAACTCTTCCAAAAAAGCATCCCAAGTATATGGCTTACGGTCAACAGCGAAGTCTTTCAAATAGTCCACGAACGTCTCAAAGTACAACTTGATGAGGCCTTCGTAATTCTCATCTAAAATCTTATTTACGACGCTCGTGAAAAGGAAGAAGACCAAATCGCGTAGGCAAGAGTTGTACTGCATGATCTGAAGATCGACCATCTTGTTTTTAATCGGTTTGCCGTTGGTATCGTGAAGGAGCATGGTGTTGCTCAGCCAGTAGTCTGAATGTACCACAGACGCAAATAACTTATTCGGAGTTGGTCTGGCAACCATGTCATCAATACCAAACTTGACCAAATCATGTACCTTTGTCAAATATGGTTCAAGTTCTCGGATTTGTTTAGCGCCATCTACTAGACTGTTGTAGAAAGCTTGACCGACCTCTTCGGGTATTTTATCGAAACAACCGTTCCTCACACTGCAGGGTATGACTTTTATTTTGAAGTCTTCCGGTTTTAAGACTTGCATATCTATGAGAACCGAGTGGAACTTGGCTAAATCTTGAACTATCAATTGAGCTTCCTCCAAATTAAGACCTGTGAACCTGTCACCTGTCACATAACCTTGTATCTTTAGATTCTCCAAGATGATTGCTGCATCTTCGTCTACATTGTTGTTGTTGTTTAAATTGATTCGCCCTCCGGAACATTTGGGGAATATATCTAGGATACTATCGTTTGGGACTTTGTTTTCTTTTTGGAACTGTATTATGGACGGTATTGCGTCTAAATAGGCTGCTATTTCCTTTTTGAAGGTGATTTGGACGTCGAACATATCCCTGAGTAAATCACTAGCTGGGATCATCTTTGCTACGAGGTTTAACAATTCTTCTGTCTTGGTTTTGGTTCTTTTTATCTTGACGTCAAGAGATAGCATGATGCTGCCATAGTGGTCACCTGGAGCTGTGAGCATCTTCTGGTTTTGTTCGATTATCTCAAATTCTTCCCCAATGGAGGCTTGGCCATTGATAAGTCCTATCGTAATTTAATTAATCTATAATTTGTCTATTCTAATGAATTAAATCGATTCAACAATAGCAATAATAACAAGATTTGTTGTGGCATTCTTGCTTGAAAAATTAGTTACGTGGCTAAACGAAATTTTCCCAGAAACATCCAATAGAGCTTGAATATAATTTTCTATTATTGATTAGCGATATAAAACATTGAATAAACTACTTTTCGTATATTTAAATGAACCCCCCATATTATTTTATTATTTAAACTTGACTTTTGCAAACTGACACAATTTTTAAATTCTTTTTAAAAAAAGAACAGTTGACAACTTCTTACTAGTAGTATTTTGACTAATGCCTGATTCTCAGGTTTTTTTTTCGAAATCTAAACATATCCGAATGACAATTCTAATGATTAGAATTGAGAAATAAATAAAACAAAACAAAAACAACAATAACAAATTATTTATTGATAATTTTATAAACGATCAAGAACTTTATAAAAGTACTTTCAAATCTTACCGATCTACACATATAATTTTTATTTATCTATAAAATTGTAAATATGTACATAAATCAAAAAGTTTATTGCTTAATTATATTATCGACGCATACAAATACATTGTTTGCTCATTTTCACTCGATACATTCGGTATATTTATCTAATCTGATCATTTTACGAACTCTCTAGACTGCCTATATCTAACCTAATTGTCATCATTTTTAATACGAAAAAAAAAAAGAAACTTGACAGAGGGCATTGAACTAAAAATTACAATAATAATAATTTAAAAAAAAAGTATTATATCCAACCCCTTTTCTCGTAAGAAAACACCAAATCTTTCAGCTTTTGTTTATGTGCATCCCCTAGCAAATCTTGCCTGCACCAATCGCTTGATTGGAAATTTTCAAAGCTCTCAACCTTCCCCTTTTCCGTGAAAATCGGTTTGAGCATGAAACCAACATGGTAGAACTCTTTTGGACCGACATCATTCAACTCTTCCAAAAAAGCATCCCAAGTATATGGCTTACGGTCAATATCGAAGTCTTCCAAATAGTCCACGAACGTCTCAAAATACAACTTGATCAGACCTTCGTAATTCTCATCTAAAATCTTATTTACGACGCTCGTGAATAGGAAGAAGACCAAATCGCGTAGGCAAGAGTTGTACTGCATGATCTGAAGATCGACCATCTTGTTTTTAATTGGTTTGCCGTTGGAATCGTGAAGGAGCATTGTGTTGCTCAACCAGTAGTCTGAATGGACGACAGATGCGAATAACTTATTCGGAGTTGGTCTAGCAACCATATCATCAATACCAAACTTGACCAAATCTTGTACCTTTGTCAAATATGGTTCAAGTTCTCGGATTTGTTTAGCGCCATCTACTAGACTGTTGTAGAAAGCTTGACCGACCTCTTCGGGTATTTTATCGAAACAACCGTTCCTCACACTGCAGGGTATGACTTTTATTTTGAAGTCCTCCGGTTTTAAGACTTGCATAGCTATGAGAACCGAATGGAACTTAGCTAAATCTTGAACTATCAATTGAGCTTCCTCCAGATTAAGGCCTGTGAATCTGTCACCTGTCACATAACCCTGGATTTTTAGATTCTCCAAGATGATAGCTGCATCTTCGTCTACATCGTTGTTGTTGTTTAAATTGATTCGCCCTCCGTAACATTTGGGGAAAATATCTAGGATTCTATCCTTTGGAACTTTGTTTTCTTTTTGGAACTGTATTATGGATGGAATGGCGTCTAAATAGGCTGCTATTTCCTTTTTGAAAGTGATTTGGACGTCGAACATATCCCTGAGTAAATCACTAGCTGGGATCATCTTTGCCACGAGATTTAACAATTCTTCTTTCTTGGTTTTAGTTCTTTTTATTTTAACGTCAAGAGCTAGCATGATGCTGCCGTAGTGGTCACCTGGAGCCGTGAGCATCTTCTGGTTGTGTTCGATTATCTCAAATTCCTCACCGATGGATGCTTGGATCAGCTCTTTTAAATTCCTTACTGAAATCTCGGGCATTTCTGCAAATTGAAGAAATAAATCGTTAACTAAATAAATTGTTAAGTTAATAGCAAAACTCGCTTGTCACGTCGATGGTTTATGTTTAAATGATTGTATTGTGTGTGTGTTGATTGTCCAGTGTGGTGTTATCGGTATTGTTTTTTTCTGTTTGTGATATGTAATGAATGCATGTATAGTGTGTGTATGTAAATCGCGGTGAACTTTGTGTCGTTGCGGTGAGCGTACGAAAAAATTTTAACGTTCGTTAAGAATTTTGTTCTGTTTTGCTTAGTAATGCCGATACGTGAGACGGCATTGCAAAGTTGGTTTATCTATGCTTGTTAAAATGATGTAATTGCGTTTGTAAACAATATTAGAAATGTTATTTTCGCTCTGTAAGAACCATGTAAGAACAAATGTGTCATATAGTGTCATAGGTCAGTTTGATTAGCTAGCTAAGAAATTCATAGACACACCAATGAGATATACTTCGAGCTATATGAATCAAAACATATTTGTACGTCTACCTTTTGTCACGAACGAGTTTTTTACATATAAGTTACATATTTTCTTTAGCCAAAATTATCGGAACACCTAAAAATTCTCCAGCCGTAAGAAATATCAAAAAATTGTTCAAACAAAAATCTTTTGACTTTAAACAAGCTATCGTCTAAATATATTTTCAATATACACTGCCGCTCATGGAAGTTCGGACACATAGTAAACATATAGGAAATAATGCTAAATGCACTGATAACGTAGCAATAGGCACCTCTATTCCTACCAAATAGCGAACACATTCCTAACGTTGATTTCCAGTAACATACGACATCATTAAAAGTGCTAATTTAAAATAATTTTTATATTTAATTATTATGCAACATTTTTACCGGATTTGACATCTAATGCTCGAATTCATATTCAAATTCGTATTCAGACACTACTGTTTCCAGTCTTCATTTGTCCAACTTTGATGTGTTCGTGCCCACTGAAGTCGTTTCTGACGATTTCCCCGACGAAACAATGGTTTTCGTACGGCAACGCGTCCATGTAGATTTTCTGCTTGGAGACGTCGTTTCCCTGTGCTTACGAAAATTGGTCTTTCACGATCGCAATTGACTTCAGAGGTGATTTTAGGTGCGGTCAATTTTCTGTTTTGCTTAAAAATTAATTTTAATCGTTCTTCATCCACTTAGGAAATTATTCGTGATAGTCCCGGCCGAACACGTCATCCAAATTCCATGTTTCTTCATATTGGTGAAGAGTGTCACTTATCGTTGACTCACTTATCGTTGACTCACTTATCGTTGACTTATTTCTTGCATTTTCACGAACTGACAATCGTTCCTGATGAAAAGCGATAATTACAGAACGCTGTTCCTTGCTTGTTGGCTTTCCGCGTCGCATGATGTCTTCCGCGTGACAGAGTTATCTTGTGCAAACTACAGATTGCAGGCACAGACTCGTTTTAATACGAGCATTAGATGACAAAATCTGAGATGAAGTATTTATGACTCTATTTGTTATTTCGTATTTAATCATTTTTAATGGAGCCAGAAAATTCCCAACAACCAGTTACAAAACAGCATAAATGTGTCGGAACTTCCGTGAGCGGCAGTGTACATACAGAGTGCTCATTTTATTATAGAAATTCGGTAACCTATCCTTTTTTTAAATAGTACACTCTTTATATTATTACATTTTTTTATTCTAAGATTAATTCTAAGAATTTTTATAAGAATCATATTTTTATAAAGTGCATTATTTTTTATTTATATTTTATTAACCAAAAATAGTCAAAATTACCGGAACACCTTAATAATTCTTTACCTGTAAAAAAATCAAAAAAATTTGCAAATAAAAGTTTTTTGGGTTTAAACAACCTCTCGTTCAAATATATTTTTAATATACACTCTTAATATCTATTTTTATATCTATCTATTTTATTATGGAAATTTTCAAACCTTTCCTTTTTCTAATAGAACAACCTGTATATGTCACATTTTTTTAATGCTAAAATTAATTCTAAGAATGTTATATTGGAATTATTTCTTTATAAAATTTCAATTTTTTAGTTATATGCAATTTAATCAATACATACTCATGAACTTTTACTTTAACCGAATGGGTAAAAATAAAAAAAAAATCAAGAGAAAATACCAATACAATTTAATAGAATTAAATTAATTGTTCAAACCGTCACATTAAAATAAGTGTGTATGTATGTGGGAAAATATTCTTAATTTGAAGTTCAGTAGTTTTGCTTAATTGCTCATAACTAAAGAATAATGCATTTTAAAAAAATCTTATTTCTATAAAATGTACTCCGAATTATCTTAGAATAAAAAAATCTGATGTGGCCAGGCACATGACTTTATCATACTATATATAAAATTAATAGTTTAACTGCATGAGATTCTATTTGTTGAAGATCGGCTTTGTCTGCATTAAAATAAAACTAGTAGAACTAGACAGATAAATCGATTAAAGCTGCGTTCGGATATTGTACTCCGTTGACACCGGGTACACCGTCCAAATGACACGTGTTATTGGGTGTAGAAAGTGTGAAGGTGCGTTCCGATTGGTGGCAATGGTAGGTAATGGCGGTGGTAGCAGACGAAATTATGGTGTTTCTCACATGTCGTGATGAAATTCTATTAGAAATACTATAATGGCGTCTACTACCACTGCCATTACCACTAATGAAAGCGCACCTTAACGGTGTTCAATATCCGAACGCAGCTTGTATTGACAGTAGTATTGTCAAAGCATTAGCGTTTGACACTGTCTACCGTCATTATAATCACATCTGACATCTAATCTGACATATCCTGGCTACTAGTTTTAATGCAGTACGACCGATCTCGATGAAATAGAATTTGCTCATGCAGCTAAACTATTGATTGTACAAAAAAATGTCATAGTCATAAATTATTCAGAATTTCCTCTAGTTTAATTTATTATTTAACTATTTCGACGAAATTCCAGAAATGCCGGCTTATTTACAAAATGTTTCAAAACTGCTAAGACTAAACCTCCAGTTCCTTTGGACCCTTTTTAACAGAAAGCTTTTCAGCTCTAAGTTTGGCCATGAAACTTCTAAATATGAAGTTTCGTCCCGATACCTTTAGTAGTTTCTCCGGAATCGTCGCCACAAAAAACGGGTACACACACACACACACACCCACATCCACACACACAGACATTTTTTTGTACCTTGGTCAAAAATGTTCAGGGGACCCAAAAAGACATATTTCCGCTAAAATCTCAAAAAAAAATTTTTTGGCACGATTACAATACTTTACATACTGCGTATGATAAAGTAAAAAGGAAATGTTACCAAATTGCTATAATAAAATGAGCCCCCTGTATATTAAAAATATATTTAAAAGGTAGCTTGTTTATAGTAAAAAAACTTTTGTCTGAACAATCTTTGGAAATTTCTTACGGTTGGTGTTCCGGTAATTTTGGCTAACCCTGTATAGACGACATTGTTTAATTGCTTTATTTTAACATTTAATCGTCTTGTAACATTTAAACTACTGACCTCAGGTTCTTGTGGTTTTCACAGTTCAACTTGTAATTTAAAAGAATATAGAAAAAGCAGTAAAAACATCCAGGGTACTATATTTGAAAAAAAATGGAGTTTGGTCTGCTTCTTGCAAATGCATCACTCTGTATATTCAAAAGTCATTCAAGTTTCTAACTTAAGTCTTTTGCTGAAGCTTTTATTTGGTTTCTTTCTTCTAAACTTTGAGGACCTGATATTGATAGAATCTTAGGTATACGTTAACATAAGTGTTATAACGTTACACGTTATAACATTTATAATTTATAACAAAGACACAGGTACTGTGTATATTAAATCAAAAATAGAATTACAAAGATCAGTCAAACTCAAAAAACAAGCACCCTGTATAGAACATAGAAAATTAGTACAGTGATTTAAGTATTAATTTGACGATTCCACAAATATTTGTGGTGACAATTCGGTTAATTTTCGCACCTTTTCCACTGCAACAGTTTTCTTAGAAAATAAATTTACGTAATAGATCTCGTTAAAAAGTTATTTAAAGGGTATTTACAAAAATGTATTTCGTTTTATGAACTATATAATAAAACTCCAATCAAATACGTACTTTAGAAAAGCGAAATCTGATATCAGCTTCTTCGAACTGAAAAAGTAAAACGTTGTAAATCTTAGTGTGCACATTTGCTATGAAATGTGCATGAATAGTTACAAATGTTCAATACTGCATATCATATTTCTTGTTTACTTTGTTATAGCTAGCATAATTCCTGTGCAGATGATTATCTTCTTATCACGAACAACTTTTTTACATATAAGTTACATACTTATACATACATAAATAATTAGTTAAACTACTCACAATATCAAAGTAATCACTTCTTGATAAATACTATAAACACTTCAAAATTAATTTGAAGGATCAATTTTTAAAAGATTAGACAACATCAGTTTTGACCGATAACGTAATCAAATAAAGTCGAATTTCAAGTACCTACCTATACAATAATACACAACAATATGTAATAACACGTGCTTAACTTACCGGTTTGAATTTAGAAAACCAACGACTAAAATTTTAGAGGAATAAATATGCAGTTTAGGCTAAAACCTTTTTAGAATTATAGAACGGTTTGGCACTTCTAGAGAACAGTAGGTCTGCTAATTTTAGAGCGTGTAGACATTAGTGTGGATGGAAGGAAGTGGTCAATTGCCGACTGTAAAATTATATCAAACGCTCTCGAGTATGTTCTGAACTAAATTAATCTGAACTAATCTATCGAGTGCAACGCGTATCACAAAACATTGGATTTTATATTATCTATAAAATTGCAACATACAGTATGGTCTCTCTGACCCAAGATTGAGCTACAAAGTGGAAAAAATTAGTGGTAGATATATTTTATCGCATTCATTATTCTTAATTTTAATTTAAAACAACAAAACGTTAGCGTTGTCTCAATTCAAAGCAAACATCGTTAATCCAAAACAACGGTTGATTTATATACAGGGTGACTCGATCTGAACTCTTCAGCTAAAATATTCTCAAGTTAACTGTCACGTCTGGTCCCCGGAAGTCGGTATCAACTTTGTTATTTTAAATGGAATGATATAATTTTAATTTTATTTTTGGTTTCAACGTATCAAAATACATAATTTTTAATAAGGTTTTCCTATACCTAAATATCACCATTTTTGAGTTTTTTTTTGATTTTACTAATTTTTTGGTGATTTTCGCGGTTACGTTTAAAATTGAATATCTCGGTTATTATTGAAACTAGAAGTTTCATGATTGGTGGTCCAAAACTAGAAACATAACCAAATGAGGCGATGTTTAGTTCATCATGATATCTTACACAGGGTGTTCAAAATTTACAACAGAATAATTGAATTTTCAAACATAGAAATTTTTTTTTTCAAATGGAACATCCTGTATACCGATGCGCTATTCGATAGGAAATCTTATTCTCTATCAATCAATATTATAGGGTTCCATATATCTATCTTTAATAGTTTTTGAGATATTGTCACTTTTTCTTTAAATCAATTTTGAATACTCCCATTTAATAAAGGGGAAATTAGATATGAAATTTACAACGAAAATTTAAATAATGGTAGATATTTAGAAATTTTGCGTGAATGTGTGAACAATTTTTGCGAAACTCTTCCCCTCAATGTTTTACGCGGCTGCTTTTATCAAATGAACGGTGCACCGGCACATTCTTCGCATGTGTAATCCATTCAACTTAATCAGTTGTTTGACGATAGGTAGTTCGGAAATAAGGGACCCTAGCGGTGGCCACCAAGCTCACCAGATTTAACACCATTTGACTTTTTATTTTTGGGGTCATGTGAAAAGTCATGTCCATTCCACACCAGTTAATAGTCGAGAAGAATTGACTAACAGATTAGTAGCCGCCATTAATGGATTTCAGCGACAAGAAATCCGAAGAACGACGATGACAGAAGTACAGCGAAGAGTTTTAAAATGTTAGCAGAACGGGCAGCATTTCGAACAACATAATTAAGTTTTAATTTAATTTTTTAATTTTAATTTTCCTGCTGTTCCAAAGTTGTTACATTCCTATAAATGAAGACTAAATCGTTTTGTATTTAGTTTGCATTCTTTTATACTGACAATATCTCAAAAACTATTAAAGATAGATATAGGGAACCCTAATATTGATTGATAGGGAAGAAGATTTTCTATCGAATGGCGTATCGGTATACAGGGCTCCATTTGAAAAAAAATAGTTTTTTACGTTTGAAAATTCAATTATTGTGTTGTAAATTTTGAACATCGTGTATTAGATATCATGATGAACTAAGCATCGTCTTATTTGGTTATGTTTCTAGTTTTGGAGCACCAATCATAAAACGTAACCGCGAAAATCACCAAAAATTAGTAAAATCAAAAAAACTAAAAAATGGTAATATTTAGGTATAGGGAAACATATCAAAAATGGTGTATTTTGATACGTAGAAACCAAAAATAAAATAAAAATTATATCATTCTATTTGAAATAACAAAGTAGATACCGACTTCCGGTGCCCGAACGTGACAGTTAACTTGAGAATATTTTAGCTGAAGAGCTCAGATCGAGTAAATTCTAGTTCCAAAATTTTCCAAAAGTTTCCAGAAATAGTAGAAGAGAGAAATGAGAAACTTCTAATGTACCAGTTCCGTGAGACAGCCTGTATACCCTCTAGGAGACCCCTCTTACGACGAGAAACTAAAGCTCCATCTATCGGCATCCTTCATACTATTTTCGAAACAACGATTTGCTTAAATCAAAACAATCGTTTTTAAAGCAAAATTTATTTGAATCAAAATATGTAGGAAACTAATTTCTTTCTTATAAACAAAAATCTATCTACGTTAATAAAATATCTGTTTAGTATCTGTTTTTTAAGAAATGTATGTATTCTTTGATTCACCACTGTTTTTTCTCTCTGTGCAGAAACGCAAAAGTTTGGCATCATCACAGGCATCAAATCAAAAGTATGTCTAAATCGTGGTCTAAATGGTTTGATTTTATTTTTTTTGTAAGTTCTTGACATACGCGATTTACTAATTTTAAATTGTGACCTTCTTCGAAGGGATAATTTTAGAATTTCTTGAATGGATGGCAATGATATTAGAGAAGCTGCGTCTTCCTGATTCAGTTTCTTTTTCTACTTCTTTATGGTTAATACAGAACGCGTTTCCAAAAATTTGTTTATAAGTTTGTGCGCTCCAACGTGAGATATTCTTGTATCCGGATATTTTTGCTGAAATTTTTCTATAACTACACGAAAACACGATTCACCAGTAGGTATAACACTGTACTAAATAAATTCCCTCCTTCATGGTTAATATCGCATGAAAAGATGTCCCAAACCAATAACATTGAAAAAAAATCTGATGTGGCCCATGACTTTATCATACTATATATAAAATAAATAGTTCAGCTGCATGAGATTCTATTTGATCGAGATCGGCTATGTCTGCATTAAAATAAAACTAGTAGAACTAGACAGATATGTCGATTGAAGCTGCGTTCAGATATTGTACTTCGTTGACACCGGGTACACCGCCCATATGACACTTACGTGTCATTGGGTGAAAAAAGTGTAATACAATATCCGAACGCAGCTTATATTGACAGAAGTTATTATCAAAACATTAGCGATTGACACTACCTACTGTCATTAGAATCAAGAAATCTGACAAATCCTGGCTACTTGTTTTAATGCAGTACGACCGATCTCGATGAAATAGAATTTGCTTATGCAGCTAAACTATTAATTGTACCAAAAAATTTCATAGTCACAAGTTATTCAGAATTTCCTCTACTTTAATTTATTATTTAACTATTTCGACGAAATTCCAGAAATGGCGGCTTATTTGCAAAATCTTTCAAAAATGCTAAGACTAAACCTTCAGTTCCTTTGTACCCATTTCAACAGAAAGCTTTTCGGCTCTAAGTTTGGTTATGAAACTTTTAAATATGAAGTTTCGTCCCGATACCTTTAGTAGTTTCCCCGGAATCGTCGCCACAAAAAAAAAACGGGTACACACACGCACACATACACACATCCATACACACACACACAGACATTTTTTTTGTACCTTGGTCAAAAATGTTCAGGGGACCCAAAAAGACATATTTACGCTAAAATCTCATCATTTTTTGGGCGCGATTACACTACTTTATATACTACGGATGATAAAGTAAAAAATAATTCAAATAAATCTATTGTACTCACTCGCAGTTACTGTAATTATTCCTCACAATCCTACATCAGACATCGAACTGACTGAGTGGTGTTCGAACATAGATAAAAATTATTAGGTCAAACAAAATTTGATAATACCGAATTTCTAAACGCTGGCAAAAACAATCTTCTCCAAGAACGCTCTTACCTAAATTCCTATAAGAAATACATTAGAAAGCATGAATAACGCGATTTTGTCGATTTTGTTTTTCGACCATTTGCGGAACTTATTGTGACATTACTTTTTTATCGGAAAAAGCGTCCTGTGTTATCGGCTTCGGTAACCTTGAATTTCCAACAAGCATTTGTATCAATTACCGACGGCAACCTTTGTTGTAACACGTAAAACATTTGTAAGTGATGCGAAAAAAATGCTTGCAATTATGAAATTTATTCCAACGTTACGTTATTATTATTTTATACATAAAGACACATAAAACATATAAAAAGGAGTAACGAATATTTCGAGCTGTCAAAATAAGACTTGTTTACGATTCAATCGAGCAGATGGGGTAATAGTCGATTACCTCGTTGAAAATTTGTAATTACATATTTCCGCTAATTCTTTCTAACGCTCGGTGACAAATGCGACGAATTATTGTGACATTACTTCTTTTGATGAAAAAGGCTTATTGGTTTAACCTTGAATTAAAAAAAAAGACTCAGATATTTTTATTATAGAAAATTAATGATCTCAACCTAACCTTTAAAGTCGTCACACCAATAGAAAGCAAGGTAGACCCCGTACGAGAGAATCGCCCTAACTGCCGTCTCTCGTTTCGATAGTATTGACTCCTGTGTTTGAAGGCCCATAACCCTAAAACTACCGAAAGGAAAAAATTGAAAAATAGAACAAATTTTTGTGCAGGGTGCGTTTAGAGCCTCTTCTATAGATTGGCGTTTTTGTTTTCTTCAGTTTTAGTGTAATAAAGGTTGCGTACAAGATTTTCATGGAAGCGGATATCTCAGTAACGAATATTAGCACGATATCGGGATATGCACGTAATCGATCGTCATATTTTATTTAATTCGACTGTAGAAAATATAATAATTTTTAGGTAATTTTTAAACCGATTTGATATGAATGATATAAATTTCGTGCAGCGCGCACTACGTCAATCGTAACGGTAAATGGAAACGTAGCTGGGACAGTGGAAGATTATTTACTATTAGTACGATACGATCAGAACAATTTAATATCGAAATTTTGAATAGTAGTGCAAGTTAAATACAGGGTGTCCGGTAAAAGTGTTCCGAAAGTTAGGGAGCTGATAGAGGACGTCAATGCCATCCAAAAAGTGTATATGCACTTTTGGCTTTCGACGCTTCATTAAAAAGTTATAGCTTTTTTATTTTTCAGTTTTATATTCCCTTAAAAATATAACCGATTGTACAAAGTCGGCGTTGTGTATTTAACAGAAATAAAAAAAAAACACTTACAAATAACAAAAATAAATAAAAGAGGTTTGCAAATATGTACTGCTCAAAATGTTGCCCTTCCAAGTGAATTCTCATTTCAGCACGTCTTCCCAAATCCTGCCGGACTCTTTGAAAAATGTTTCTCGAATGCGATTGCAAGCACCATTTATTCGCTGTAGCAGTGCATTTCTGGCACTTCTTTAGGGAAGTCGTGATGAAATGTGCATTCACATGGAAGGGCAACATTTTGAGCAGTATTTGCAAAACTCTTGTATTTATTTTTTTCTTATTTGTAAGTGTTTTCTTGTTTCTGTTAAATAAACAACGCCGATTTTGTAATCAGTTATATTTTTAAAGGAATATAAAACTAATAAATAAAAAAGCTATAACTTTTTAATGAAGCGTCAAAAGCCAAAAGTGCATATACACTTTTCGGATGGCAGTGACGTCCTCTATCAGCTCCCTAATTTTCGGAACACCTTTACCGCACAGCCTGTATAAATAATGAATTTAGATGTACAATTAATTATACCCAACAATATTTTACTAACACGGATCCACTGATCGCGTCAAAATTTTGCGTCTCGTTCGACTGCTTCGCACCAAAACCCACAAGCGAGGGAAGCCGAACTGCGCAAAATATTGTTGGTGTTTATTCGTTCTAACATTCGTTCCTGAGATATCGGCCTCCATCAAAATCTTGTTCGCAACCTTTATTACATAAAAACTGAAGAAAACAAAAACGCCAATCTATAGAAGAGACTCTAAATGCAACTTGTACAAAAACTGTAATTTTTGTAGTAAGTGGTTTAAGAGAAAATAAATCGGAAAGACAAGCATTAATTTAAAACTGCAAAAATCGGGTACATTTTTTCACTTCTTTCGCGCTCATGTTTACCCCGAGAGACAAAGAGTTTTGACAGTCATACAACTTATGTAGAAATGATTCAGGAGTGTGACACACTTTATTTCAATTTTTTCTGTTCAGTAGTTTTAGAGTTATGGGCCTTCAAACACAGAAGTCAACACTATCGAAACGAGAGATGGCAGTTAGGGCGATTATCTCGTGCGGGGTCGTCACATTTGTACTTTTTTTTCGTACAACGTTGTATACAGGGTGTTACCTTCCGAGTCCACAGTTACAGGGGAATTTAAAGGAATATTTATGATGAAAAAAAACCAATAAACATTTAGTGTTTTATATAAATATCTCCCTTATTTTTATGGTTTTTTTTTTTTCAAACTAGAATCCTTAACTAGCGTACATAGTTACAGATGATTTGTTGCATTTCCTCACAAAAAAAGTCTGATGTGGCCAGGCACATGACTTTATCATACTATATATAAAATTAATAGTTTAGCTGCATGAGATTCTATTTGATCGAGATCGGCTATGTCTGCATTAAAATAAAACTAGTAGAACTAGACAGATATGTCGATTAAAGCTGCGTTCGGATATTGTACTCCGTTGACACCGGGTACACCGTCCAAATGACACTTACGTGTTAGTGGGTGTAAAAAGTGTAACAGTGTTCAATATCCGAACGCAGCCTATATTGACAGTAGTATTTTCAAAACATTAGCGTTTGACACTAGCTACTGTCATTAGAATCAAAAAATCTGACATATCCTGGCTACTAGTTTTAAAGCAGTACGACCGATCTCGATGAAATAGAATTTGCTCATGCAGCTAAACTATAAATTCCACCAAAAAATGTCATATACATAAATTATAGAAAATTTCCTCTCCTTTAATTTATTATTTAACTAATTTGACGACATTACACAAATAGCGGCTCATTTACAAAATCTTCGAAAAATGCTAAGAGTAAACCACCAGTTCCTTTGGACCCTTTTCAACAGAAAGCTTTTCAGCTCTAAGTTTGGTTATGAAACTTCTAAATATGAAGTTTTGTCCCGATACCTTTAGTAGTTTCTCCGGAATCGTCGCCACAAAAACGGGTACACACACACACATACACACACAGACATTTTTTGTACCTTGGTCAAAAATGTTCAGGGGACCCAAAAAGACATATTTCCGCTAAAATCTAAGAAAATTTTTTTGGCATGATTACAATACTTTACATACTGCGTATGATAAAGTAACAAAGTGGGTGTTCAATAAAACACTTCTTAACCTTCTGATGGACACATCTTGGAAATGGTCAAGTTTTAACTGGATGCTTTTGCTTTTCTTATTATAAAATATGATGCTCTATCATTTTTATGTAAATACATTTTTTTTAGAGAATTCATAAAGATTTAGATATGTTATAATCAGTGGCGTAGCGTAGTAGGGGCGGGGGGGGGGGGCGGCCCGCCCCGGGCGGCACTTTTAGGGGGCGGCAAAATTTTGTCTAAAAAAAATTCACCATTTCATTTCATATTTTTGTCGCACCTACGATTCGGGGCGATTGAAATGAGCACGGAATTTTCATTACTAATAGCGTTTTCTTTTAGTAAAACTAGTGCACCCTAGAACTGCACTGGCAATGCACGTTAATTATATATATATATATATTATAATTCAATTTGGAGAAACCATTGCTAACTTTTGGTTTTCATATGGGCGCCATGTTTGGTATTTTCTTCAGTTTCAATTGTGATGTATCACACTTGTTGTTTACCTGGAAATTTTATGTAAATGTTAGTATTTTATGAATGAAAATGTTTAACGACAACTATGTCAAAGTAATATTATAGAATTTTATCTTTGCTTTTGCAAAGATTGATTCGGAGCTAGAATTAACGTTTCTTGAGTATGACACACCACTTCAAGCCAACTCTTTTCATTCTTTGCGTTCATGTATTTAATTTTAAAAACCGGTTCATTTTTGCGGTACAATACGTGAATCAGATGCAAGTCATCATTAAAACATGTTAAAATCATGCATGGCGTCCATAAAAAGGGAGAAGTTGGCCATTGTTTCTTCACCTTCTTTAAAGATAACTCAAGCACCTACGCAAATGGATGTGTCGTGCCTGAAATGGTGCACATTCATGCCTAAAGTAACAACATTGGATTGAAATGTCATATTATTGCGAATATGGTGTCTTTGTAATCTTCACAATATAAGCTTTTCGAGTCTTAAGTTTGGAGAAATAATTAAATTGACTAAATCTTAATGGAAATACGAGTAACTGAATATTTAAGTAAGTAACAACTTTTGCCTCACAAACTAAACAAAACGATCAAAATGTAATAAAATTTTTGAGCAAGTGTCTGAGACAAAATGCATTATCCGATGGAATTACAATTTTTTCCGTTTGTAATGTCAATCATCACATTTTTCCAAATGTACGAGGTTTTAGTTCTATTACTTATTTAAATCACCTTCAGTGGTGAAATTTCATATTTCTAAAATGGCAATTCAGTTTAGTCACCACAAAAACGTAGGTATGTATACATACCTACGTGTAGTGATTGTTAAATTATTGAACTTTATTGACAAATTGGATTGTCAACTTTAATTATTAAAATTTATTGTGAAATCGAAGATCAGCGCTATTATAAAAACGTTTTCTTTTATTTTATTTTTTTTATTAAATGCTGTTTTTTTTTTAAAGAAACAATGTTTTTAAACACTTCACAAAAAGAGCGTGTTTTAAACATGAAATAAAACATGTTTTAAACAGATTATTTTTTGACGTTTCTTAAAACCAATGAAATGCTTCTTTATTTGTCACAAGGGTAAGTTTCAACCAATTATGTCATTATTATAGTGGGAATAAATCTCTTGTGATTATTCTCGGGAATAATCACTGTAGCTTTTATTTGCCTAGCAACTGTCAGATACTTGTCAAAATAATTACTTAATTGTGTCAACGCGAAATGGGTGAAAGTCATCGGTTTAGTACCTTTTCTAATGCAGAAATTACAAAAAAGATTTTAGAAACTACTTCGAAAAATACTCTAATAAGTAATCAGTCTATATGGAGACAATTTAAGACCTTCACCAAAGAAAGAAATTATATTCTGGATCAATCTACTACAACAGCCACTCTGGCATTGATTTTAAAAGATTGGGCTTATAACATGAAAAGAAAAGACGGAAATGATTATAAAGAAGCAGTAATAAAGACAATGTGGAATAAAACGGCAAAATTAGTTCAAGAACTTTACTTTAATAAGTATAACAGGTCCTTTGATCTTTTCCATGATATAGAATTCAGAAATGCTCGGAATGCAAGAGATGCAAAAAGAAAAATTTTACAAAAACATCCTGAAAAGCACAAACAAAGTCCTGTGGCACTTTCTAATACAGAATTGTTGCAAATTTTTAACTATTGGGACGAAGATACACCTTGTGGATTGCAAAGAAAGTTTTTTCACGTTGCATCGTATGAACTAGCTTGGAGGGGAGGAGAAGCTACGAAATGTTTAGTTCATTATTTTAAAAAAGAAACCGACATAAAAAGATTAAATACTGGCCGCATTGAATACAATCCCATCTTTACAAAAACTGCACAGGGTGGAGCACAAAGGTGCGCTAATAGTAAATGGTTGACTCCAAACATTAATAACCCAGATATTTGCCCTGTTCGTCTTTTTGAAAAACTAATGAGTAAACGTGAAGAAAATATTAAAACCGAACGCTTGTTTCTTACTCCAAATCCGGCTTGGCAAACTCATGGTTTTTGGTATAAAAACGTTCCTGTGGGAATAAATTCCATTTCAAAATGGATCAAAGAATCCGCAGAAAAAGTAGGTCTAGACACAGTTACTAAAAAAATATCTAACCATTCTGCCAGATCAAGTGCAGTAAGTAACCTTTCAAAAGCTGGTGTAGGAGAACAAGAACTAATCAAGGTCACTGGTCATAATTCTGCAAGTTCGATTAAACCATACTTACAATTGAACCAAGAACATTATTCAAATATAATAAATAATCTTAGAGAAAATACGCAGGAGGAAACACTTAATATAACAAGCAATTCCAAATCCTCAATAAATAATGAGTCTCGAAATATTTTTAATAATTGCGTTTTTCATTGTACTAATTTAAATTGTTAATTCTTTTAATATATTCACAATGTGTCAACGATATTTTCATATATTGTAAGTAATAATTAATTAAATTAAATTTTTCAATAATTTTATGATAGTTTTATTGATCTTTTTTATTGTAAAAATGTGTGAATCAAAAAATAATCTAGTCAAATATAACTCGAGAGTTCCATAAATTAGAAAATAATTTGACAGATTTTGTTCAAACTTGTTGCCATTTGGCAATAGCCACTCGAGCCCTGCGGGCTCTCGTGACTATTGCCTGGCAACAAGTTTTCAAACAATCTGTCAAATTATTTTCAATTTATTCTCACTCTCTTGTTATATTATTACTGAGAATAAAACTTGTTAACATGTTCTAAATCACGAAATTATTTGATTTGTAGGCATTTTAATCGGCGTCTTTCCATTCCTTATTTTACTTACTACCACTGATATTGTATTATACCTACTATATTTTATGAAGAACGACAAAAAATGTTTCGGTAGTTTAAAACACAACATTTAAAACAATAGTTTAAAACAAAATATTTGTTCTAAAACATGTTTAAAACACTCTTTTAAAACAAACTGTTTTAAACATAAAAACCTTGTGAAAGATAGTCTGCCCAATATTATAATTATGCTCCGCATATTTCTTACAATTGCCATATACAATGCCAGCTGTGAGAGGAGTTTTTCAAAATTGAAATTAATCAAAAATTATGTAAGATCAACATTTGTAAACCGAACAATGCACAATATAATAGTTCTTTGGAATTACTGTATATTTTTAGTATTTTAAATTGAAATACCTAAATAAGGGGGCGGCGAAATTTTCCCCCGCCCCGGGCGGCAGACATCCACGCTACGCCACTGGTTATAATAGATAACATTGATAACTTTTTCAACAAACTTTTTCAATAAACGAAAAAAAAAAATGTTAATATTCTTGAGCAAAGTTAAGTATTCCTTCTTTTTGACCTCCTGTAGCTTGAAAACAAAACAAAAACAACAATACGCGAAAACACACCGTTCGTTATTTGCAATTCGCGCGCATAGATGTCGCGATAATCTCGCAAAACGTCTCGTTTCGGTGGCGTTTCAAATAATTTTAGGTTATGCGTTAAGTTGAAAGTTCGAAATTTTCGTGAAAATCTCCCAAAATTAAATGGATGCGGCCGCGGAATTATTCTGGGACCCTTGCACGCTACTATTAGACCCCGCAGAAAGTAACAACTACGCGATTATAATCCTAAATACGCCTATAAACATTTCAATGCAACCAAAACAAGTGCTAAACTTATGGAAGAATGGTATATCGCGTATTTGGTCAGTTTATTTAGGGTTTAACGTAATTTATATTTCAGCTCTGGTGAGAATTACGGTCGACGGAGGCACAGACCGGTGGCGAACGTGGTTAAAATTAAATTACGGGAAGAATAGCGATGATCCTAACCTACATCCGGATATAATAACTGGAGATATGGACTCGATAAAACCGGAGACGTTAGCATTTTATAAAGACAAAGCGACTAGGGTTATCGTGACCGAAGACCAAGACGAAACGGACTTTACGAAAGCCGTAGCCGTATTGAGGACTTTTTCCGATGAACGTAACTTCAACGTAAGCTTCCGAAACGGCTTAATAAATAATTCTCTTATTAATTATTTGTTTTAGATAGACTATATACTGGCGATTAACAATACTTCGGGAAGGTTTGACCAGATAATCGCAAACGTGAATACGTTATACAAAGTTAACGAGAGATGGAGTAACGTTAAAGTATTTCTCGTGTCAGATTGCGTAACTTGGCTGCTGGAAACCGGGAAACATCGGATAAAAATTCCCGTGAATTTGCGGAATGCGGGGGAGTGGTGCGCTTTAATTCCAATGGGTAAAAAGGCGTTTGTTTCTAGTAGCGGACTAAAATGGAACTTAGGTAGGTTTTTTTTTTACTTACGTTTTTCGTGCAGTTTGATCTTCATTTTGTTTGTTATTTGTCCAAACCTGAACAAAACACTATCACGGACACTAATCATAGTAAGCTGTTGATATGTGCTGTTGGATTTCTGTTTTATACTCCTGTTTAAAAACCTGTTTCCTTTGATGTTCTTGTGTGCTATATTTCTATCAGTGCTTTTTTTTAATATTATGCTATGAGACTAAAAAGTAATTTTTCTATATGTCTATTACTAGCTATGTATTAAATTTTTATATGAAATAAATAAGCAAGGAGCTTTTATTTGTAACAAAGATGAACTGGCTTTCACTGCTCATCTGAGTCTACTAGAAAGTTTTCAGACCTTCTTGTGCCTGAAATTATAGGACACTTATTAAAGTACAGTAATACAAATATTTTGGATAGTTGACCTTGGGCAGCTTGGTGGTATAGGTTGTTATAAAATTACTAGGACAGTTGATGGAATATTTGAATTTTTATGGGTGTTTGTATAACACTTAGATATTATAAAAATTTTGCAAATTTTTGTGCATGCCTGGCACGCACTTGGATTTAATGATAAATCCTGAAAATTACAAATTTCTAACTCTATCATTTTAGTCTGTAGATTTTTTCAAAGTATAACTTTTGTGATTGCTGTGTTTGATTTAGCTTCATTTGACATTACTAGGCAAGTTGATGGAATATAATTGGATCTTGTGCATGTTTGACTTGCAGTTAGATTTGTTAATAAATCCTGAAAATTATTAATTTCCACCTCTATTATTTTAGCCTGTGGAGTTTATCAAAGTTTGGTCTTTGATTTTCGTGTTTATTTTTGCTTCACATTATATTACTAGGAAAGTTGATTGAATCCAGTTAATTTTTATGTGTCTCTGGATCACAGTTAGGTATGATAATAAGTCCCGAAAATTACAAATTTCTAATTGTATTATGTTAGCCTGTAGATTTTTTCAAAGTTTGACTTTTGTGATTGCTGTGTTTGATTTGGCTTCATTTGACATTACTAGGCAAGTTGATGGAATATAATTGGATCTTGTGCATGTTTGACTTGCAGTTAGATCTGTTAATAAATCCTGAAAATTATTAACGTCCACCTCTATTATTTTAGCCTGTAGACTTTTTAAAAGTTTTGGTCTTTGATTTTCGTGTTTGTTTTTGCTTCACATTATTTAACCAGGAAAGTTGATTGAATCCAGTTAATTTTATGTGTGTCTGGATCACAATTAGGTATGATAATAAGTCCTGAAAATTACAAATTTCTAACTTTATTATGTTAGACTGTAGATTTTTTCAAAGTTGGACTTTTGTGACTGCTGTGTTTGATTTAGCTTCATTTGACATTACTAGGCAAGTTGATGGAAAATAATTGGATCTTGTGCATGTTTGACTTGCAGTTAGATTTGTTAATAAATCCTGAAAATTATTAACTTCCACCTCGATTAATTTTAGCCTGTGGAGTTTTTCAAAGTTTGGTCTTTGATTTTCGTGTTTGTTTTTACTTCACATTATATTACTAGGAAAGTTGATTGAATCCAGTTAATTTTTATCTGTTTCTGGATCACAGTTAGGTATGATAATAAGTCCCGAAAATTACAAATTTCTAATTGTATTATGTTAGCCTGTAGATTTTTTCAAAGTTTGACTTTTGTGATTGCTGTGTTTGATTTGGCTTCATTTGACATTACTAGGCAAGTTGATGGAATATAATTGGATCTTGTGCATGTTTGACTTGCAGTTAGATCTGTTAATAAATCCTGAAAATTATTAACGTCCACCTCTATTATTTTAGCCTGTAGACTTTTTAAAAGTTTTTTTTTCAGTTAGATTTGTTAATAAATCCTGAAAATTATTAATTTCCACCTTGATTATTTTAGCCTGTGGCTTTTTTCAAAGTTTGGTCTTTGATTTTCGTGTTTGTTTTTGCTTCACATTATATAACTAGGAAACTTCATTGAAACCATTTAATTTCTATGTGTGTCTAGATCACAATTAGGTATGATAACAAATCTTGAAAATTACAAATTTCTAACTCTATTATTTTAGTCTGCGGATTTTTTCAAAGTTTGATCTTTGTGATTTCTTTGTTCGATTTTTCTTCATATAACGTTACTGAGCAAGTTGCTGGAATATATTAGAGTTTTATGCTTTCTTAATAATAAGTTTTCATCATAGTTTACGTTCACTTCTTTCTTCTTCTTCTTACACTGTAACTACAGCTGCGTATTTTGCATTTCAGACAATTCTCCTTTGGAATTTGGGCACATGGTCAGTACATCGAATACTTACCAAGACACTGAAGTAAGTGTGGAAACAGACACCGCCATTATTTGGTCAATGGGCATAAAAAATCTGATCTGTAATAATTGCGAACAAAATAGCGATTAATATTAACTTGGGAAACTAGGGAAACTTCTTTTATTTGTGTTTGTTCTGATAGCAAATTATGCGTGACTGTTTTTTTTTCTTTTTTTTTATTTTTATAGTAGGCAGCAATATGTATTAATGGTTACTTAATTATAGTACAAATATTGGTTGTGATGTCGCTGATCTTTGCCTTGCCGTTTTTGGTTAGATTATTCTTAGTATTATTTGATTGAAATATACGCTGAATTTGTTTGTCAATAGGGAATCTTTGTTCTGTTTAATTAAAATGGTTTGAAATGGAACGTGTGCATTTTTTCTACTTACCTTCATGATTTCAGACTAAAAAAATCGATTTGCTGACAATGCAATATGGTAATTCATGTGTTTTTGCAGATTTTTGCGCGATTATTAACGTAAATATATGTAATTTATGCATTATGGCATAAATGGCATAAAACATCGTGATCATCTCATTAAAGAAATTATAGAGTATTAGAACTTTAGTTAGTTTATAATCATAACACGTGCAGCACTGCAAATCTTATACATCGCTCGTGTTTTAATTGTTTTTCCACAGTGTTAACTCTAACCAATAAAGGTAAGCTGGTTAATCGACGGTAAAAAAAAAAAGACTAATAGTCCGAAACACGTGTATACGGTTGCTTCTTCGATCTTCGTATGACGGAATTGCCCGACAAATACCTTTCTAACCAATAAGTTCTTCTTTTGTATCCGGGAAAAATTAGCCATAAAACTTATCTAGAACTTCTTTTCTTAACCAATTTTAATAAATGATACATTATTTGAACGCTTATAACGTCTATAAATGAAGAGTGAAGAAAATAATTAACTAAGTGCCAAAAATGGAAAAAAAAATTGTATTACATTAAAGTGGGCTGGATATCACTGGCTTTAATGTAAAAAACGGTCTACGTAAAAATATGTTGTGAAATGCCTAACAAACTTGACCGCTCGATCTCGCATGAGTTAACTTTCGGCGTATTTTCGTAAATAGCGTTCTAAGGTCGGGTGTCCACCGGATCGGGCCGATAAATATCGGCCCGATCTGAGTCGTACGATAAATATCGTGCACATGTATTTTGATTTGAACCTGTCCATTGACACGATATTTATCGGGCATGACAAACATCGTGTCAGTGTGACGGTCCCAATAGACATGCATGTCGACGATATTTATTGTACGACTCAGATCGGGCCGATATTTATCGGCCCGATCCGGTGGACACCGGGCCTAAGTGCCTTTAGTCAGTGCCAGTAGTTGCTTATAATTAAAATATTATGCATTTTATAAAAAAATGAATCCTACAAAAAACTCTCTTAGAATTAAAAAATAATAAATATACAGGATGTTCTATTAGAAAAAGAAGAGGTTTGCAAAAGGTAAACAAGATCTTCTTTAAACCCAAAAAACTTTTATTTAAAGCATTTTTTGAAACTATTTACGGTTGGGGAATTATTTAGGTGTTCCGGTAATTTTGACAAATTTTGATATACCGGGTGGGGTCTTTTTAACTTAAGACTCCTAAATATCTCGAGAAATATGCAAGGTACGACAAAAGTGTCTTAAATAAACTTGTAGGACTCAAAGGGGGAAATGAGATGACGATATCAGTTTCATTGCAGATGGCGCTGCAATCGGTGAAAATGAGGCTCACTTCATTTTTTTTTTAATGGGAATACCCAAATTTTTTATCAAATTATGATTTTACGCTAAATAAGAAACTGTCTGAAATTTTTTTTCGTACGATGTATTTTTTTCGTGCGTAAACAAACCCTATGCGTATGACGGGGCACCGCGCGAGATCCCAAAACGTGTCCCCGTTATGCATATACCTTCCTACGTTGTACCATGAGTGTCTATTCAGTCGTCGCTTTGACTGCCAGACGACGAGCGCATCCCATGCAGTGGCAGCGGTCGTAACTACCACAGACGTCACAAACTTCCATCGTCAATAACTTTTGATAGATCCATCGTACGAAAAAAATGTTCAGACAAAAGATTGTTCTTATTTAGCGTAAAATCATAATTTTATAAAAAAGTTGGGTATTCCCATTTAAATAAAGAAGTTAACCTCATTTTCACCGATTGCAGCGCCATCTGCAATGAAACTGATATCGCCATCTCATTTCCCCCTTTGCGTCCTACAAGTTTATTTCAGACACTTTTGTCGTACCATGCATATTTCTCGAGATATTGAGGAGTCTCAAGTTAAAAAGACCACCCGGTATAAATTTTGTATACTTTTATGAGTGTCTACTCACTACTCAGTCGTCGCTTTGGCTGCCAGACGGCGAGCGCATCCCATGCAGTGGCAGCGGTCGTAACTACGGCAGACGCCACAAACTTCCATTGTTAATAACTTTTGATAGATGCACCGTACGAAAAAAATGTTCACACAAAAGATTGTTCTTATTTAGCGTAAAATCATAATTTTATAAAAAAGTTGGGTATTCCTATTTAAAAAAATCAAGTTACCGTCATTTTCACCGATTGCAGCGCCATCTGCAATGAAACTGATATCGCCATCTCATTCCCCCTTTGCGTCCTACAAGTTTATTTAAGACAGTTTTGTCGTTCCATGTATATTTCTCGAGATATTGAGGAGTTTCAAATTAAAAAGACCACCCGGTATAAATTTTCTATACTTTTAACTCAAAAATGATGGATTTTATAAAAAAAAAATAATTCCTATAAACTATTCTTAGAATTAAAAAATGTAAAAATATACCTATTTGATAAAAAGGAAAAGCTACCAAATTTCCATAATACAATATATTTAAACGATAGCTTGTTTAAAGCCAAAAATAGTTTTGTACCTATGAATTTTTTTCTTAAATTTTTTACGGCTGGCGATTTATTTGCGTGATCTGGTAATTTTATTATTACAAAAAAGTTCATGTTATTTCTGTTTTTTTTTTATTTTAGAATTACATTTTATTTTTAATAAAAAGAAAATGTACGATATTGGTAGTATCAGTGGTACCTTGAGTAGTTAAAGTAGTTAAAAAAATATTAGCTTATTTTTGGTTTTTCTAAAATAATAATTTAAAATAAAAGGAAAACGTTGAGTGGATTTTGATTTCTGGTCCTTACTTTTTCTGAAGGAAGTTACTAAAATAAGTCATTTTCAATGTAAACTTTACATAAACAGTTTTTCAGTACATTTGCAAAATAACAAATAAACGCATTTTTAAAGAAAATTAATGACTATAAAATTGAGCAGGACTATCAAATTTTGCATAGCTTTCAGTAAACGAGGTCCCCATGTATTTTTTCGAACAACGGACACTCTGTATGAAGTATACTTGGTCAAGCATCTTATCTTTATTAAGTTTTACTTTCTAGTATAAAAAAATATCAACTTAGCTTAAAATATGTATAAATAAATATTATGGCACTTAGCACCTTCTATGAATTTTTGGATTTGCTTTAGATTTGTTCTTGCGATACAAGACCTCGGCAAGAAACAACACCAACATGTGATGTACAATCTGTTTAAATATGCACAAAAAATTAGGGATAGCTTTCTAGAAAACATTTATCTTGCTATTTTCTAAATGTCTCGGAATACTGTTTTTGGCACTTAGTTCGTTATTTACTTCAACTCTTCAAATGCTGTTGTCCGATCAATTAAATCGTTATTAAAGCAAGTTTTCATGTACAGTCATGGAAATAAGTAAGTTCGTATCGCTATCGCAGGATTTGAAAATAGTATGTCGGTTATATATTCGTGTACTGTTCTACCTCGATCCGGCCGCATCGCAAAAAGTTGTCCGTCGCGAGGTGGTTTTTCGATGGATGTAATGTAACGGGATTTAGTTTATTTTTAGCGTGTCCGACCTTTTCCTTAATGTGATATCTTCATTGCAATGTAATAAATGAAATATGATCACTACAGTTAAGTTTACGAGTAGGTAATGCATTTAATTAAATACATATTGAATTACTTTTATAATAATATTAATAAACATAACATTTGATAATATGATACGAAAAGCTCATTTTAAGATATTGCGTAATATCATGACACATTATATAAATTTATGTTAACTAATACACATATTAATTGCGCAAGTAAATGCCTTTGCCCAGCAGTAGGATGACGGGCTTAAGTAAGTAAGTAAGTAAATGCGCAAATCAACTTGATGCCAAGGATTATCACTAAATATAGACTATTTCAGAATTGTAATATTAAAATATATTCACTAAATGCAAATAAATTCTCTAAATTTAATTTAAATTTACCTTTAGGACGAGTATGTATTTTGTATGAAGGACAATGGAAATTTTATATCTGTATTTACTTTACAGCAGTTAATGTTCAATTATTTTTCATGACATCTAATACATGCTTGACAACCAAAATAATTTAAATTATAGGAATATATACAGGGTCCCACGTTTCTTCCGCAAAACAATTTTTTTCAGAAAGTAAATTACTTTTTCAATTCATTAAAAAGTTACAGCCGTTTGAATTATTAACAATATCTTATTTTAAACGGCTCCAACTTCAGAAGGAACAGAGAAAACCAATAAGACCATATGAAACATATTACTTTCTACTTTCTAGAAAAAGAAAACAAACATTTTGGTATTTTCTTTTGTTCATTTGTTAAGACAAATTATTAAAATTTTACTTATAATTAATTACTCTTTATTGTTGTATATGTATTTATTGTGTTTCATTTTTGGTTTTGCATTGTTTCATAACTAATTAATTTTTTATTTTTCTTTTTTTGTTAATATTTCAAAGAGCTCTACAGAAGTTTTATTGTAATATAGTTCCAGTTCAATAAGCACTCATTTTTCATTTACTATATATTAGCTGGAATATTATTGGAAATTTTATTTCAAAATTAGCTTTCTAAATAAATTAAGAGGCGTGCATTAACAACGATAACAAGTTAAAAATAACATTTTGACTTATGAATTGTGTACTGTAAGGTTAGCTAAAATGCATATACATTAAAAATGAAGGTCTTTTTAATTTCCAAACAATATAAACTATAACTGAAAATGTTTAACGACATACTTTGTCAAAGTAATATTATAAGTTAATAATATGGTAACATACAGGCGGGATGTAAATTTTAAATATATCAAAAATTACAGCCACAACCTGGATTTGAACCAAGGCCCTTTGCGTCGCTAGCACAATGTCAATAGCTCAGATGGGAGAGCATTGTGCTAGCGACGCAAAGGTCCCTGGTTCAAATCGTCAAGTTGTTGGTTTCTCTTACGTATAGCTTTTATTGCATATGATTGTGAGTAATCAATATACAATAAAAGCTATACGTAAGAGAAACCAACAACTTTTCTTTCTGAAGCGTCTCCTTTTGGGAAATTATATACCCGTTACCAACACAATTTATACTCATCCCAGGTCAAATTTGATGAACAAATTATTATGTTGTATAAATGTTCTTTTAGATGGTCGTATATTTTGGTTTATTTTTTTTTTAATAATTATAACATATTTACATTCCATCAAAATTCGTCGAAAATTTATAGCTTGCTTCCAAACATTTTTGTAAATTAGTGATATACATAATTCTCATTATTTTCAGTTGTCAGATATTTGAAACATATTGCTGTAAAGTAAATATAAAATAATAATATAAAAAAATAGTAATGATACATTCATGCTATACAAAATACATACTCCTTTCTGTTTATTAAGTTAAACACTGCAAAATATCGTTGAAGCTAAATATCTCGAAAGCACCAGTAAATCACAATTAACAAATTACCATAAAGACAAATTTAAAGCAATTTAATTTTAATTTATTTCTATTTTGTGAATAAATGTTAATACATGTCAGTTCTGAAATAACCTGAAAAGTAAAAATATTGACAACAACAAGTTAATTTTTGTATTTATTAACACAAAAAAAAGCTATTAGATGCAATAAGGTTGTAAGTATAATTTGTTGTAAAATTTGTTGATTTTCATTTCATGTAATCGAAAACTTTTAAAAATAGAAACATATAAATCATTATAAACCAATTCAAAGCATTCGAACAAGGTTTCGCAAATAATAAATTTCCGATATACGAGTTGAAGCGGAAGCGGACAATTTTTTGCACTTAGCGGCCGAGCGGTCGACCAGAATAACAAAAACTTGTACTTGGATGTATCATCGACACACTGCTAAAATATTTATAGAAGTTACTTAATTCCATGAGTGTACATCCCATAGTTTTTCCCGATTGAAACTATAACTTATAACTAAGTTATAATCAATTTGAAATTATAACTTATAACTAAGTTATAATCAATATAATACAATCCTTTGTACGAATTATGTCCAAATTCCAACACTGGTGTCGGAATTACGGACAATAGTCGTTAATTCCGTCATAGAAAAAGTCATAGAATTTTTTTTACACACATTGTAGTAATTTTCTGGATTTACCAATAGATTTATTTATGTAGATAGTACAGATCATTCAACAGTGTCGGGCAACGTAATACGTGAACCTCAAGGTAGGCGGTATGATTGAGAAGTGAGAACCAAAATAGTTCAGTGGGAAATTTACCTAGACTAGCCGGACCTTACAAAAATACATTTAAACGCCACTCTGCTCCAATTTTCCATCTTACTTATATAGTGTGGTGGGGATTTTTGGTCGGACTGTCCCGCCGTTTAACGGAATGATGTTTTGAATTCGACGCAAAACGATTTTGTTGGATTTTTTTTTATCAAATTCTATTTCCGACCGTTAATTGTTTTTTACTTATGACATCACCGAAGGCAGTACGCAATATTTCTTTTTAATTGAATTTATAAAAGCGTTTTAATTGGTTATTACTAATAGGTATTGATTTCCAGAAATGATAAAATATCACTCAATTATGAACTGTTACTTGCTTATTTATTTCTTTGTTTATTTATAAAAAGATACATACGTAAAATAATAAATATAAAAGTTAACACCTGCCACTAAACTGTTGAACAGCGTTTGACGCAAACGGCTTAAGACCGAAATAATAAAAATTGCAGTAGAGCAAGAGACAGTTTAGATTTGTAATATATAGAACCATATGGACACTGCTGGACAAAAAACTTGTTATTTTACAGCCGTAGAATAATTTCTACGCCGAGTTTTGTTAAAATATAGAAAACGCACGGCCAGTGCTCCGCAGAAAAATACTCTTTTCTACATGCAAGTAATTGAAGAGTTGAAGTAAATAATGAACCAAGTGCCAAAAATTTTAAAATTGGTTTTATTACATTAAAGTGGGCTGGATATCACTGGCTGTAATGTAAATAACGGGCTACGTAAAAATATGTCGTGAAATGTCTAACAAACTTGACCGCTCGATCTCGCATGAGTTAACTTTCGGCGTATTTTCGTAAATAGCGCGCTAAGTGCCTTTAGTCAGTGCCAGTAGTTGCTTATAATTAAAATATGTATTATGCATTTTATACAAAACATGACCTACCAAAAACTCTTAGAATCAAAAAAGCTAAATATACAGGATGTTCTATTAGAAATAGAAAAAGTTTGCATATTTCCATAATAAAATGAATAATATATTAAACAAGAGCTTGTTTAAACCCAAAAAACTTTTATTTGAAGCATTTTTTTAAACTATTTACGGTTGGGGAATTATTTAGGTGTTCCGGTAATTTTGACAAACTTTGATATATAAATTTTGTATACTTTTAACTCAAAAATGACACATTTTATTAAAAAAAAAAATGATTCCTATAAACTATTCTTAGAATTAACCTTAAAATTAAAAAATGTAAAAATACAGGGTCTATTTGAAAAAAAAGGAAAAGTTACCAAATTTCCATAATACAATATATTTAAACGATAGCTTGTTTAAAGACAAAAAGTTTTGTTTGAAATTATTTTTAAATTTTTTTACTACTGGTGATTTATTTGCGTGTTCTGGTAATTTTATTATTACAAAAAGGTCATGTTATTTCTGTTTTTTTTTTATTTTAGAATTACATTTTATTTTGATTTTGAATAAAAACAAAATGTACTATACTGTTAGTATCAATACTGAGATACCTTGAGTAGTTTGTGAAAAAAAAAATATTAAAGCTTGTTTTTGTTTTTTTTTTAAATAATAATTCAAAATAAAAGGAAAACGTTGAGAGGATTTTGATTTCTGGTGCTTACTTTTTCTGAAGGAAGTTACTAAAATAAGTCATTGCAGATTAGAAAGATTGCACAAAACACAACAGTTTTTCAGAACATTTTTAAAATAACAAATAAACGCATTTTTAAAGGAAATTAATGACTAGAAAATTGAGCAGAACTATCATATTTTGCATGGCTTTCAGTAAACGAGGTCCCCATGTATTTTCTCGAACAACGGACACTCTGTATGAAGTATACTTGGTCAAGCAACTTATTTTTATTAAGTTTTACTTTCTAGTATAAAAAAATATCAACTTAGCTTAAAATATGTATAGGTAAATAAATATTATGGCACTAGCACCTTCTACGAATTTTTGAATTTATTGTAGATTTGTTTTTGCGATACAAGACCTCGGCAAAAAACAACACCACTATGTGATGTACAATCTGTTTAAATATGCACACAAAATTAGGGGTGGCTTTCTATAAAACATTTATCTTGCTGCACACTATTTTCTAAATATCTCGGAATAATGTTTTTGGCACTTAGTTCGTTATTTACTTCAACTCTTCAATTGTCTTCGGCTTGTACGAGATTTCTTAGTACGTTTCAGTTTTGACGAGAAAATAATATATTGGTATGTAGTATGTTTTGCAACACATAATAATACTTATATATTTTATGTTATTCATCCGACTGTAGTTAATCAAAAACTGTTTACTGATACTTAAAAGTTAAAACTAACAAAGTAACAATGTACATACACTAGTGGCCTTAAGAAATGTAAATACACGTTTCTTCCATATATGAAAGCTGTAGGTATGTGTAGTGTCAAACGCCGGCGTTTTGACAATACCTACTGTCATTAGAATGAATATATCTGTCAAATCTTGGCTAAATAGTTTTATTTTAATGCAGACACGAAAGATCTCGACCAAATAGAATCTCATGCAGGTAAACTACTAATGTTATATATGGTATGATAAAGTCATGTGCCTGGCCACTGCATTTTTTGAGTGTAAATAGTTAAATAATAAATTAAACTAGAGGAAATTCTGAATAATTTATGATTTTCACATTTTTTTGTAAAATTAATAGTTTAGTTGCATGAGCAAATTCTATTTCATCGAGATCGGTCGTACTACATTAAAACTAGTTAGCCAGGATGTCAGATATCTTGATTCTAATGACAGTAGGTAGTGTCAAACGCTAATATTTTGACCAATATCTACTGTCAATATAATCAACATGTCTGCCTAGTTCTACTAGTTTTATTTTAATGCAGACGTGGCCAATCTCGATCAAATAGAATCTCATGCAGGTAAACTATTAATTTTATATATAGTATGATAAAGTCATGTGCCTGGCCACATCATTGTTTGAGTGTGCGCACTTCCAAATGCCCTAATGGTAATTACAAGACCGACAAAACTATCGGCCGATCAAAAAGTGTGCAGTGTGCGGTGTCTCTTATACAAATAATAAATATTTTTTTCTTTAAACTATACCCAACAATATTATTAACGTATTAGCTAACGTAATAAATACTATACCGGGTGACCCACGGCATAGGTACTCCCGTTTATTTTTTCTTTTGTTCATAAAACTGGACGAATGAAATTTGGGAGAGTGTTAATAGACAAAAAATGCCGTTGTTTGGGATACTCTTCAGGTTAATATGACATTTTTGAAATTTTAAGTGGCAACACAAAAACATATCGATCGTCAATCTTGATCACCAAGGCAATGCAAAAATAACTTTTTTGTGTATTAATCTAGATAGCTATGTCAAATAAACACTAGCTAAATCGATTTTGTTCGATTTTGCATTACTGCCGCCCTGTAACGTAATTTAATTGGTTTTTGGCCAGTGAGTCATTTTTTTTTATTCGAGGAATAACATTTTTCCGACACAATGATACCAAATTCTTGATACATATTTTGCTGATAATCGTAGCGTGAAAATGGCGTTTAAGGGTACTTCCTTCGGGTAGTTCATTGAGCGACTTTGACTTGTACGCTGACTTTGATTATTAGGTACAATATTTTTTTCGATTTCCTTGCTTCTAACAACATTTGTACGCTAAGAATTTCAACAAAATATCAAGTATTTGGTATCATTGTAATCGGATAGATGTTTTCTATCGAATAATCAGGATGTGGCCATTGGATACCCGTTAAAAAGATGACTCAAGGTCAAAACCTAATTCAATAACGCTAGAGGGCGCCAGTAATGCAATGTCGGCCAAAATCGATTTAGTTAGTGTTTATTTGACAATTTTCGATTATTTTTACCAATACATAGCCACCTAGATTAATACACAAAAAGTTTTTTTTTCGTTGCCTTGGTGATAAAGTTTGACGATAGATATGTTTTTGTGTTCAGAATGTCATCCTGATTGAAAATATCACACAAAGCATATAGGGTGCCATTTAAAATCAATAATGACGTCATTTCCGGAAAAACTGGAAGTCATATTAACCCCCAAGAGTATCCCAAAGAATGGCATTTTTGTCTATTAACACTTTCCCAAATTTCATTCGTACAGATTTATAAACAGAAAAATAAACGGGAGTACCTATCTATGGTGTGGGTAACCCGGTATAGTACAATAGTATACAACTAGGAGAATGTGCAGGCCTAATAGGCCTGCTGGTCGACCTAGGTAGATCACCGAAGCGTTAAGAGGGAAACAAAAAGCCCGGATACTGCTACACGCGCGACGTGATTATCTCGTACGTTCGAAGCGGTTACGGGGCGCCATCTATTGCTTCGTAGCGTAATGCCAACAGCGACATGATGATGTGCTGCCGTCTGGTGACCGCGTCGCGAAGCGCGCGGCCGTTGCCTAGCAACCACGATCGGTTGCCATGGCGACGCGCTGACCTGTACACTCCTAAAGTATAATCCATAAATTTACCCGAATCGAGGTAAAAAATAACGAAAACTGGGCCGAAAATGGACGAAATCGAAGGCCTAAGCGCTGTAGAATCAAATATTAGGCGGAAAATCGGCGCCTGCGGCGCCGATTTTCGCTTCTCCGAGGAGCAGACCCTTCCCCCGATTCGCCGATTTTCGTAAACTTCTTGCGCGGACTGTGTTAGACTTTTAGTATATAGTAGGGATAGTAGGGACTAGGAGAATGTGCAGGCCTAATAGGCCTGCTGGTCGACCTAGGTAGATCGCCGAAGCGTTAAGAGGAAAACAAAAAGCCCGGATGCTGCTACACGCGCGACGTGATTATCTCGTACGTTCGAAGCGGTTACGGGGCGCCATCTATTGCTTCGTAGCGTAATGCCAACAGCGACATGATGATGTGCCGCCGTCTGGTGACCGCGTCGCGAAGCGCGCGGCCGTTGCCTAGCAACCACGATCGGTTGCCATGGCGACGCGCTGACCTATACACTCCTAAAGCATAATCAATAAATTTACCCGAATCGAGGTAAAAAATAACGAAAACTGGGCCGAAAATGGACGAAATCGAAGGCCTAAGCGCTGTACAATCCAATTTTAGGCGGAAAATCGGCGCCTGCGGCGCCGATTTTCGCTTCTCCGAGGAGCAGACCGTTCCCCCGATTCGCCGATTTTCGTAAACTTCTTGCGCGGACTGTGTTAGACTTTTAGTATATAGTAGGGACTAGGAGAATGTGCAGGCCTAATAGGCCTGCTGGTCGACCTAGGTAGATCGCCGAAGCGTTAAGAGATAAACAAAAAGCCCGGAAAAAAAACCGTTCGAAGCGGTTACGGGGCGCCATCTATTGCTTCGTAGCGTAATCTCAACAGCGACATGATGTGCCGCCGTCTGGTGACCGCGTCGCGAAGCGCGCGGCCGTTGCCTAGTTAGTATATAGTAGGGATAGGGATAGTAGGGATAGGGATAAATACTGCAAAATAAATATGATCATACATGATTATAGTACTTTATAGGTAGCTAATTGCTTAGAATAGGTATTTTTTTAATTTATTTATTTTTAATAATGTAATAACTTGTTTAAAACGAAACAGGATATTACAGTTGTGTTACGCCCAGTTGTATTTTATTAATCGTAGCAATTTGAAATGTGAGATTAACAGTTTGACAATAAATAAAATATTCTTAAAAATACGTGAAATGTAAGTGAGATTCGAGGAATGAAGCATTAAAGTCTGACACGCACAAAATTATTGGATAGTTTTTCATTGATTATAAAATTTTCTATTTCCGTGATTTTAATGTAACTGCGGAAACAATAAGCTAAAGATTGATATCAGTATCTGTATCTTCGATTGCATTTTATTTGAAAATTCTCAATAAAACATTAATAAACAGTCGTGACGTTCATCTAAACCAGCGTTTCTCAACCGGGGTTCCGCGGAACCCTGGTGTTCCGTGTGATGTCGTCAAGGGTTCCGCGGAAAAATAGTAACAAATAGCGGTGACGGTCGCCAGTACATGGGCACATTGTGCCAGACTGTGGCCCAGTGGTAAAGCGCTTGGCTATCAGTCTGGCGGTCGTGAGTTCAAACCTCACAACCTGCTTTCAGAGTAAAGGTTTTTCTGTGGTTTTCCTTTACTCCCTGGCGAATGCTGAAAGCCAAACAACTTAAGACGTGCCACAGACGCGGGCCATAATAATAATAATTCGGGCCTGCCGATGCCCCCGTAGTTGCGAAAGCTGTTGGGGGATGTTAAGGCGTGGATTATTATTATTATTATTCAGTGTTATTTTTATGTATTATTTTAGCATGGGATTATTATTTAAAATATTGGATTAATAAACAAGGTCAATCCATGAATAATTTTGATTTGGAGCCCTTCTAACCTAATAAACCACTGTTATTTCGATATTACGTCCAACGGGCATCATTCTAGACTATTCATTAACTTCAATTGACAATATTACTTACAATTATCTGTGACATCAAAACAAAATAACCTCTAGGAAACAACAATCTGGCAGACTTATTGGTCAAACTCTAACATTATTTGTTTTCCATATTTTTGCTTTTCCAAATGAGTGAGAAAATAAACCTATAATTTGAATCTGATGCTCATAACGGTAGGTACTTTAGGAGAAGAACAGAGGTGTAGGCGGTGGATTTCAATATGATCTTACATTCCAGATAAGATAACTAACCTATCACCAAACAAGTTCTGAGCTTCTATGACGATAACTATGTCGGTCCTCATCATAAAAATCAATAAATATGCAGAGTGAGTTGCAATTATAGACGAAAATTTATGCGGGCAGGAAACTAAAGTGTAATTACAAATTTTGTGACTGCATTGAATTAAACAAAAAATAATTAAATTAAATTGAAGTTAGTACTAATTTTGACAATGAAACATAATTTGGTATGTTTTTGCATTTAATTTTCACCTCGAGTTATAAATTACCTTGTATCAGTCTAATTTTCAACATTGTGTATGTATGAGCAAGCTTTTTCTTATTTAACAAACTTTAAGAGAAAATACAGAGATCATCTGTTATAGATACAATTAGTGTGTATAAATATCTTCTACTTGGGTGTTTATTCCAACACTTTCTCTCTCAGAACGTAATTATTGTTCTGACTAAAATGTTTCATAAGGACTTATTTATTTTTTCAATACCTTAAAAAATACTAAAATATTACTACAACAGTATTTTAAATGGCTCTAACTTCTTAAGGAATATTAACTTGTTATCAATAGGTCCATATGAAACTTTTTACTCACAATAAATGTTTCTTAATTGTTGTATTTTGACCCATGATTGTTTTTTAAATTTATAATGAATTTATTTATTTAATTATCTGTAAAAGGTACTTTTTGTATTCTTCGGTTTCGCATAGTTTGATTTGTATTTTCTTCTCCCTGCCTTTGGTAATACTTGAGGGAACTAAAAAGAACAAATAAGTTTGTACCTAGAGAGAAATATCTGCAATGTTACAGAAAATGAATGCAATAATCTACCAAAAAAAAACTGTAAAAGAAGTATTATCTGTAACATCGGTGGTTATTGGATACCAGCTAAATTTCTCTATTGTTTTTACAGAATTCACATATTCCACAAACATATTCCTGTGAAATTAGCACAGTATCACCTTAATTTGACAGGGCATTTTTTTAATTTTACAGGAAAAATACTTTAATTTCACAGTAGTACGTAATATTCAATCTTTGAACTGCGTTTCTTTACATACTTGTATCTGGTTACTTGAGATACGTTACACGTTTTTCTGTACGCAAAAAATACTCGAAATGCCTTGGAAAGGACGTGGGTCCCGCCAGGTTCCAACCCTATTTAAAGGGTTCCGCAAGACTAAAAAGGTTGAGAAACGCTGATCTAAACCGTTACGTAACAACAAAAATTGGCGATAATACTTGACTCGCATACGTCATCAAAATGACGCAAATGACGCTCCATAATATCTAAACTCAACCCGAATACCGAATAAGAAAAGGATACGTTGAACTATCCCAAAAGCAACAAACCTACAGGGACACCACGTCTATATTTATTACAACTATACGCCATCTAAAACCCTGTAGCTTCTCCAATTCCCACCGTTCCATAACACAGATCTATATTTACAAATCTCCGGTATAGAATTTCTACGACAAGAATTCCGAATTCCGTAGAAATCTCGCCAAATATCGCAAACCGTCACACCACCTGCACTTTTTCCGCATTTCGTGCGGCCGTAATGACGGTAATATGCCGGCGGATTATGCCGATTGTACCGATAATGCTTGTACGATTGAGTGGTCAGTTTTTTTCCTGAAAACTCGACTCGTTGAAAGGTGAAGTAAAGCCTAAAAGTGCATACTTTTGTATGTGGGTGTTTCGACGCGTGCGCGCGACATCTGTGGGCCGTTCCCTGCATGAGCTCCCGTAGGAATCATAGTCAGTCACTGCTGGACTCCTAGAGTTGTGTGGTGAGCTCCTGGACGCTGTTTTTTCTATCCGTTTAAGTGTAAGTGATTCCCAACAAGTTTTATAAGTTTTTTTTTCAAAAAAAATACTAACTTTTATTATAATTTTCTTTTTTAAACTTTTCTCTTTTAAACGAATTTGTGCAGCAGGATTTTTGTTTATCACAAACTAACTTTGCTGACAACTATAGATAAAAAGGATATTAGTTTGCTAGTTAATTTAAAACTCGATTTCGGTGTACAAGATACTTTTAAATAAATATTTGTTGTTAGCTTTGACGATCGTAGATTTATTTTTACGTGATATTTCTGGAGTGTGGCAGAGTTGTTCCAAGAATAACTCGGCTGGCTGCTAGCGTGGCCAAATAGAGCCAGGAGCCTAGCTATAGGCGGTGTAGCGTTACAACTTGATCCCATTCTGCTCCAGATTTGAACTCGCGTTTCCCATATACATATATACATACATTTTTGCGATCATTTTCGACGATCTTGTGATCGTGAAAGTTGGTCATTTTCGATTGAGCTCGAATCGAAAAATAACAACAGTACTATCAAAGCTTTTTTTTTTAAACAATATGTTGGTTTCTCTTTTAGTTCTCAACCAAAAATGTCTATACATCATTCGAACACAAGTTGCGATTTTCAAGTTATACCTGCTGGATGGTCCCTTCCGCGTTCTAAGTATTTGAAAACATGATAAAGCATCATATTTTATAATCAAAGAAACGTTAATATGAAGTTAAAACTTAGCAATTTTCGTGATTTACCCTTCACAAGGTTAAAAAGTTTCTCGATAGTAAATGTTAGGATAAAATTGCTAGAACTCTTAGTCGGCTACAATAAACGTAATTTTTTGTTTCGTACAAGGAACCGTTCTTACAAAATGCTGCTAAATACCATCACTAGATTTTTTATTATACGTTGTATACGGACGATTACTTGCAGTCGATGAAACTGATACCAATCGATAGCTTATGGTTCCGGTAGAAACATATTGAAATGTTAATAGAATCATAGTTAATAGGAATATATGTAATTAATTAGAAACAATTGAAAAATTGTGCCTGTAAAACTGTAAATCCTTCATTCCTCGAATCGCACTCACTTGATCGCAAAATTAAAAATCTGATGTGGCCAGGCACATGACTTTATCATACTATATATAAAATTAATAGCTTAGCTGCATGAGATTCTATTTGTTCGAGATCGGCTATGTCTGCATTAAAATATAACTAGTTTGAACTAGACAGATATGTCGATTAAAGCTGCGTTCGGATATTGTACTCTGTTGACACCGGGTATACAGGGTGTAAAATGTGTAACGGTGTACAATATCCGAACGCAGCTTATATTGACAGTAGGTATTGTCAAACCATTAGCGCTTAACACTACCTATTGTCATTAGAATCAAAATATCTGACATATCCTGGCTACTAGTTTTAATGCAGTACGAGTTACGACCGATCTCGATGAAATAGAATTTGATCATGCAGCTAAACTATTGATTGTACCAAAAAATTTCATAGTCTTAAATTATTCAGAATTTCCTCTACTTTAATTTATTATTTAACTATTTCGACGAAATTCCAGAAATGGCAGCTTATTTGCAAAATTTTTCAAAAATACTAAGCTTAAACCTCCAGTTCCTTTGGACCTTTTTCAACAGAAAGCTTTTCAGCTCTAATTTTGGTTATGAAACTTCTAAATATGAAGTTTCGTCCCTATACCTTTAGTAGTTTCTTCTAAATTGTCGCCACAAAAAAACGGGTACACACACACACACACACAGAGAATTTTTACTTTATCATGCCAAAAAAAAAATTTGATATTTTAGCGGAAATATGTCTTTTTGGGTGCCCTGAACATTTTTGACCAAGGTACAAAAAAATGTCTGTGTGTGTGTGTGTGTGTGTGTGTATGTGTGTATGTACCCGTTTTTTGTGGCGACGATTCCGGAGAAACTACTTAAGGTATCTGGACGAAACTTCATATTTAGAAGTTTCATAACCAAACTTAGAGCTGAAAAGCTTTCTGTTGAAAAGGGACCAAAGGAACTGGAGGTTTAGTCTTAGCATTTTTGAAAGATTTTGCAAATAAGCCGCCATTTCTGGAATTTCGTCGAAATAGTTAAATAATAAATTAAAGATGAGGAAATTCTGAATAATTTATCACTATGACATTTTTTGATACAATCAATAGTTTAGCTGCATGAGCAAATTCTATTTCTACGAGATCGGTCGTACTGCATTACAACTAGTAGCCGGGATTTGTCAGATTTTTTATTCTAATGACAGTAGGTAGTGTCAAATGCTAATGTTTTTACACCCAATAACACCAATAACACAAGTGTCATTTGGACGGTGTACCCGGTGTCAACGGAGTACAATATCCGAACGCAGCTTTAATCGACATATCTGTCTAGTTCTACTAGTTTTATTTTAATGCAGACAAAGCCGATCTCCAACAAATAGAATCTCATGCAGCTAAACTATTAATTTTATATATAGTATGATAAAGTCATGTGCCTGGCCACATCAGATTTTTTGCGATTGCACGTTCATTTTCTCGTATAGGTAGAGATTCGAGGAATGAAGGATTAATGTCTGACATGCACAATTTTTCAATGGGTTTTCGTTAATTAAAAATGTCCTATTAACTATGATTCTAAACATTTTAATAACAAAACTTTGTGAAAGGTTTTCAAACTAATTGTATGAGAAATCAATATTTTTTCTTTCACTACAGAATACTTAGTTTTAAATTATTCGCGAAATTTCGTATTGATTTATAAAAAACAAAGTGTTTAATATAAATACCTACCTTCATTTTTATGGAATTTTCCCAAAACCAGACATTTTTTACTTTATCATACGCAGTATGTAAAGTATTGTAATCGTGCCAAAGAAATTTTTTGAGATTTTAGCGGAAATATGTCTTTTTGGGTCCCCTGAACATTTTTGACCAAGGTACAAAAAAATGTCTGTGTGTGTGTGTATGTGTGGATGTGTGTACCCGTTTTTGTGGCGACGATTCCGGAGAAACTACTAAAGGTATCGGGACGAAACTTCATATTTAGAAGTTTCATAACCAAACTTAGAGCTGAAAAGCTTTCTGTTGAAAATGGTCCAAAGTCTTAGCATTTTTGAAACATTTTGTAAATAAGCCGCCATTTCTGGAATTTCGTCGATATTGTTAAATAATAAATTAAAGAAGATGAAATTCTGAATAATTTATCACTATGACATTTTTTAGTACCATCAATAGTTTAGCTGCATGAGCAAATTCTATTTCATCGAGATCGGTCGTACTCCTTTAAAACTAGTAGCCAGGATATGTCAGATTATATATCAGATATGATTCTAATGACAGTACGTAGTGTCAAACGCAAATGTTTTGACAACCTACTGTCAATATAAGCTGCGTTCGGATATAGTATACCATACACTTTTTACACCCAATAACACGTAAGTATCATTTGGACAGTGTACCCTGTGTCAGCGGAGTACAATATCCGACCGCAGCTTTATTCGACATATCTGTCTAGTTCTACTAGTTTTATTTTAATGTAGTCATAGCCGATCTCGATCAAATAGAATCTTATGCAGCTAAACTATTAATTTTATATATAGTATGATAAAGTCATGTGCCTGGCCACATCAGATTTTTTAGAGCAGTAGAAGACCTAAAAATTTAGCAAGTTATTTTTAATTAGGACCACAATTCAGTCATCTTTGACCGTCAATAATTTGCAACGCTGTCACGATATTAACTGGGACTTCTTGCTTGTAGTTTCTAATACCTAACACATACATAAGATTACATAAATATTTACTGGTAAAGAAACAAAACTGTGACTCAATACGAATGTTATAATATCGCACATACCCAGTATAATAGGCATCTACTTGCTTGTTGTTGTAAACCAACTTTTGGCGTTGGGCCAAAGCGATTACCAGATATATTTTTAAACTTTTCCTAAACATGGCCGGGCGAATTTTTAGTTTAAAATAATTTTTAGAGCTCTCGCCGAATCGGTATATGTACGTCTTTTCATCGGTCTGTGTTATTTTTTTAACTAATGCTCCGTCCATGCTACAGCTTAGATTTGCTGGATTTTATTTGAATGGAACGGAAAAAAATAAGCCAGTGTAAGCCCTGAAGTATTGACCAGGACATAAGGCTAAATTTAACCTATATACTGGTCCAATTGTTTCAAGTATACGCATCCAAAATTCCAGACAAACTCGTCACTGTGTAACACTATATAAGATCTGGCTAATTTGTTGTGCGTCTTTAGTATTAGTTTGCGTCTTTAGTATTGTTTTGCTTGTGTCTCATTGTGGATTTCTTTATTTGCAGAATTTACTAAAACACTTCAACCATGTCTGACGAAGAAGAAATGTACTCGTAAGTAGAAACAAACATGTTAATTAACAAAAAAAAATCGTTCTAAAGTTCATTTTATTGTGTAAAATGTTGTGATTTAAGATCAAATAATTGAACAGTTTCTTATTGTAAACATATAGGAAATAATGATAAAAACACTGATAACGTAGCAATAGGCACCTCTATTTCTACCAAATAGCGAACACATTCTTAACGTTGATTTCCAGTAATCATACGACATCATTAAATGTGCTAATTTAAAATAATTTTTATATTCAATTATTATGCAACATTTATGCTGTTTTGTAACTGGTTGTTGGGAATTTTCTAGTTTGCATTAAAAAGGATTGAATACGAAATAACAAGTAGAGTCATAAATACTGCATTTCAGACACATGTTGCGTCCCCATTTTTACCAGATTTGTGCATCAAATGCTCGAATTCGCATTCAAACGAGTCTGTGCCTGCAATCTGTAGTTTGCACAAGATAACTCTGTCACGCGGAAGACATCATGCGACGCGGAAAGCCAACAAGCAAGGAACAGCGTTCTGTAATTATCGCTTTTCATCAGGAACGATTGTCAGTTCGTGAAAATGCAAGAAATAAGTCAACGATAAGTGAATCGACGATAAGTGACACTCTTCACCAATATGAAGAAACATGGAATTTGGATGACGTGTTCGGCCGGGACTATCACGAATAATTTCCCAAGCGGATGAAGAACGATTAAAATTAATTCTTAAGCAAAACAGAAAATTGACCGCACCTAAAATCACCTCTGAAGTCAATCGCGATCGTGAAAGACCAATTTTCGTAAGCACAGGGAAACGACGTCTCCAAGCGGAAAATCTACATGGACGCGTTGCCGTACGCTAACCATTGCTTGGTCGGGAAAATCGTCAGACACTACTCTATCCAGTCTTCATTTGTCCAAATTCGATGTGTTCGTGCCCACTGAAGTCGTTTTGAAGTTGTTGATTCACTTATTGTTGACTTATTTCTTGCATCTTCACTAACTGACAATCGTTCCTGATGAAAAGCGATAATTACGGAACGCTGTTCCTTGCTTGTTGGCTTTCCGCGTCGCATGATGTCTTCCGCGTGACAGAGTTATCTTGTGCAAACTACAGATTGCAGGCACAGACTCGTTTGAATAAGAAACTGGAGCATTTGATGCAAAAATCTGGTAAAAATGGGGTCGCAACATGTGTCTGAGATGCAGTATTTATGACTCTATTTGTTATTTCGTTTTTAATCCTTTTTAATGGAAACTAGAAAATTCCCAACAACCAGTTACAAAACAGCATAAATGTTGCATAATAATTAAATATAGAAATTATTTTAAATTAGCACATTTAATGATGTCGTATGTTACTGGAAATCAACGTTAAGAATGTGTTCGCTGTTTGGTAGAAATAGAGGTGCCTATTGCTACGTTATCAGTGCTTTTATCATTATTTCCTATATGTTGACTATGTGTCCGAGCTTCCATGAGCGGTAGTGTACATTGAACGCAAAACTTGAAACAAGCATTTACGAATAGAATGAACACGACGCTACTTAGGTGCTTTTTGCGTACCCTCCTTTCTATGTTTTGTTTTTTTCTATTCTGATTTCCAAAGCTTTGTGGCTACCAGTGTCATGTTTGTGTATTCCTCGATTGTTTTGTGAACCTCTTGTAATGTTACAGCGAAGAAGAGGAGGAGGAAATTATCGAGACGTAAGTGTGACCTTTGTGACCATTCGTGACCCCGTTTATCTAACACGTGTTTTCCTTTTCTTTTATTTTACAGCAAGTAAGTAGTATCCCGTGGCAACCAATACAAAAGAATAACTGTCATCCAGAAAAACCCTTCAACAATGATCAAGGGAGACCAGTAGGAACCCCTAGAGTAGTTTCTTTTTTTTTATTTTTAGAAGATTTTGAATCTCTCTTTCTTATCTCTCTCTCTATCTCTAGAATTTTTGTTGTGTGTTCGTCAATTTATTTGTATTTTTTTTTGTTTTTGTTCCTCCACAACCCTGTTCATTCACACACGTGAATTCACACCCTGTGCACAACCCCTTGTGATGTATGTAAAGGACCACCGTGACCAAAGTTGTTGAACAAGAGTAAGTCCCTGACTTTTTTGTACCAAAAAAAAAATTGAGCAGAAGCAGCGCATTTTTTGTTCTTTTTCTATCTGTCAAATACTTTTCTAAATGCGGTACGATGTTACGCAACATTCTCGTTTTCTCTATAGATAGGATTATTGGGCATTTTGTACAAGAAAGTACGATCAAAAATGCCATCCTAAGCTGGAGATGTGGTGTAGCAACGTACTGTATATAATTTTTGTTTTTTTTTTGTTAAATCAATACAGCTTGAAGCGCTTCTGACATATTGCATGACCTTTGGTTATTCATTTGCTTCCTTCGCGGTTCTTTCACACCAGTACATATATATGGATAAAAAAAATTATTTTCTTTATTTAATCCAAATATACTACACTGAGCGGCATAAGAAACGCAACACCTAAAATGATGACCAGTTTCAAACTGCAGTAACTTATGAACGTATTGCTCGATTTGAATGAGTTTTGTTTATTTGAAAGGTCCACTTTTTGCTAATATTTCTGTATGTGTGCTACCCATTTTTGCGCTCTTCCATTTCAGCAATGGTGAATAACGTTAATGCTTGTTTTCTTCCTACAGTTTGAAGCTTGTTGTGGGGTGCACCGACAAAAGATTTTAACTTTAAACAAAAGGAGCTTGTAGTCTCGTCTGTTCTGATCACTTATGTTTTTTGTTCAAGTTTCTATTGTTGTTAACGCCAAAGTTACAAGCTCTAAAAGATAACGCTGCTTCTTCGGCAGCGCCATGAGAAATTAAAGAATGCCATGGATAATGACAAAATTTAATTAAACTGTGAAAGTAATGATCAACATGTTAATAACGAGTATTGCCTCCCCTCGCTTGAATTGTATTCCTCATCCTTCTAGGCATACTTCGAATTAGGTTTTGAATCTCTGGTTCCATTCTTCTTCTAGCGCTATTCGGAGATCATCTAGCGTTTGTATCGCGGCACCGCGGGCTCTTACTCGTCTCCCTAGCATATCCCACATGTGTTCTATGGGGTTTAAATCAGGGCTACGTGCAGGCCATTCCATTCTGCTGATATCCAAATCATCCAGGTATTGGGACACTATGCGGGCTGTATGGGAACGTGCATTATCGTGCATGAACAAGAAGTTGTCACCAATAAATGGCCCAAAGGGAACTACGTGTTCCGCCAAAATTTCTTCAACATACCGAGCCGAGTTTAGGTTTTCGTTGATAAAGCAAAGTTCCGTACAGCTTCGAAGCAGATTCCTCCCCAAACCATTACAGATCCTCCCTGGTACTGTACTCTTTCAGAGAAGTTGCACTGAGAATAACGCTCTCCTGCTCTTCTTCAAACTCTCTCTCGACCATCTGGAGAGTACAAGCCGAACCTCGACTCATCTGAGAAGAGTACGTTTTGCCACTCTGCATTGGTCCACTGAACATGATCTCGTGCAAATTGTTATCGAGCAACACGATGTTCCCGTAGCAACTGTGGTCCAGTTGCTGGTCTCTGTGCTCTCAACTCCGCTTCTTCAAATCGCCTTCTTACTGTGCGTTCACTCACGTTCACCCGACGCACTTGCTCCAGACGATTTCTTGTCTCAACTGCTGTGGTATGTCGATTTCGTAACACGGTCATTACGATGTATCGATCATCACGGGCTTGAGTGATGCGTCTTCTTGCTGACCCAGGTCGTCTGTTGAAGGTGCCAGTCTGGCGAAATCTTTGAATGGCGCGACCAACCGTACTCGTTATCGCGCCAAGAACACGAGCAGCATAACGAATGCTGCGTCCATCTTCCACCAAAGCTACTGCCTGAGCAACTTCTGCAAGGCTTACAGGCATTTTAATTGTCTAGCAACAGTCAATGACGTTAACGACACCAAACGTCACTAAGGGCCGATATATTCACCTATCGTCAAAGTTGTCGTTAGCCAACGAACAGATTACGCTAACGTTCGCGTTAAAAATGATTCTGTCTTTTCACCGATCTGTAAGTTATCGTCAGGCAACGAGGACGTAAACATCGCTAACGAATGTTTTTCGGCAGTATAGTATCAAATGTCGGTAAAAAAGGTGTACTAAATCAACACTTGGATCATAGCTTGGACTAATTGCCGCTAGATGTAGCGCCGTAAATGACATTGATAGACATTGACAAAACGTAACCAAAATTCATTCGCACCCATTTCTAACCGCATCAATTAAAAAAAAAGGACCAAAAGTAAAAAGAAAATGGTATGAAAGACGAATTCAGCAAATTCGGCCATATTAACTAAATAATGACTTTAATTAATACAGCACCACGTACGTACGTAAATATTTGTCAGTTTGACTTTTTGTTTGACATTGAGCACATGCTCTGTGACCAATCAAAGTGTTCGTCATTGGTTTACGGCAGGTTCATTCGATCGCTAAATAAATTTGATCGTTAAGCGTATTTATCCGGTCGGTAACGTTAACGACAGGTGAATAGACACATTTTTACCATTTATCTTGTCGTTTAGATGACGAACAGTTTCACGATAAGTGAATATATCGGCCCTAAATGTTTTTGTTGATTACCATGGCTAGCTTTAATTTCTGATGGCGCTGCCGAAGAAGCAGCGTTATCTTTAAGATCTTGTAACTTTGACGTTAACAACAATAGATACTTGAACAAAAAACATAAATTATCAGAACAGACGAGACTACAAGCTCCTTTTGTTTAAAGTTAATTTCTTTTGTCGGTGCACCCCACAGCAAGCTTCAAACTGTAGGAAGAAAACAAGCATTAACGTTATTCACCATTGCTGAAATGGAAGAGCGCAAAAATGGGTAGCATACATACAGAAATATTGGCAAAAAGTGGACCTTTCAAATAAAAAAAAAACCTCATTCAAATCGCGCAATACGTTCAAAAGTTACTACAGTTTGAAACTGGTCATCATTTTAGGTGTTGCGTTTTTTATGCCGCTCAGTGTATATCGATGTATTGATTGACATAAGTCCAAAGTTATGTTATGTTCCTAATGCCTTTTAGATCTTGCACACGAATCAAATTATTTCCATAGCATTTTCTACAGGATGTTGCATAATACACTCTGAGGCACAAAAAACACCAAACATTTTGAGCAAATTCGATGTTGAATAACTTTTGTAATCTTTGATCGATTTTTGGCGACTTTTTCTGGACATTGTAAATAAATTCATCAAGATTATTCACCTGGCTTAGCAATTTTGCAAATATTGTCGTACAAGTTTGTCAGATAATCATACCAGAACCAATAAGTGTTTTGTTTAATTATTTAACATTTTAAAATGGACTTTTCTTGAGTTTTTTCTTTAATTGATAAATTAGTTGACAATGTGACAAAGAAAATCATCTAAATCCTTCGTTAATTAAATTTGGTGGAAAAAGTTTATAAGCTTCAAAATTAATTTAGCAAAATATTGTTTTTTTTTTTGGTGCCACTGAGTGTAGTATGTATGCGCTAGTATAAAACACCCTGTACTTTCTTCATTGCTTACGAAAACGAGCAAACCAACTTTTCTTTTTTTTTTGTTATAACCCGCCATGTCGCAAAAAAATCGCATCGGTATCAAAACAAAGATTTCTTTCATTCGATCCAATCGGTCAATCATTTTAACCAACTCGAAAACTTTATATTGATGCCCGATGATTACGAAAGACCCTGTTTATAGTCAGAACGTAACCCAGTGTTCCAAACCATCTCATTTATAAAAAAAAAACGAAAAGAACCTCTTCGACTATAATATATGGATCGTTCTTTTACAAATCGTACACCTTTTATGACGTCACATTTTAGATTTGGCTTAAACTTTTTTTATAACTTGTATGCACTAAATAAGGTTAAACATTTGTCAGGATTTAGTCGAAAAAAATTTATTTTCGGAGATTTGAAAGTTTTAAATTTGGATTTTTTATGATAATTTGCTAAACCTTGCCATATTCAAAATTCAATATTCAATCGACTAAATCCTGATACATGTATAACCTTATTTAGTGCTTATAAAAAAAGTGTTTAAGCCAAATCTAAGATGTGACATCATAAAAGGTGTACGATTTGTAAAAGAACGACCCGCATGGGCCTACGACGTATAGTTTATCTATAACCGCTCGCATTAACATGTCGTATGGATTCGTTTTGATAGGGAGGGAGCGGGCGATCCAGAATTCATCAAGCGTCAAGACCAGAAGAGGTCCGATTTGGACGAACAGCTCAGGGAGTACATCGCGGAATGGCGCAAACAGCGCGCAAAGGAAGAAGATGACCTGAAGAAGCTTAAGGAGAAGCAGTCGAAACGCAAGGTCACACGCGCCGAAGAGGAGAAGAAGATGGCCGAGCGTAAGAAGCAAGAGGAGGAGAGACGCGTCCGCGAGATTGAAGAGAAGAAACAGCGGGATATTGAGGAGAAGAGACAGCGTCTTGAGGAGGCCGAGAAGAAGCGTCAAGCGATGATGCAAGCGCTCAAGGACCAGACCAAGTCGAAGGGACCGAACTTCACCATCACCAAGAAAGAACCAGGCGTGAGTATACGTTTTGTTTCTTCTTTGTTTAATCGTGTAGAGCAAGGGTGGCCAACAAGTCGATTGCGAAGCCAACTTTGGTCGATCGCTCGCGATGTCTTGACTTAATGTGTGATGGTGGATTTAGTCACCTTTACATAGTAGTAAATAAGCCTGACTATAACCCCTAAAAAACGGTTATTAACTAATTGCCCAATGTACTACTTGAACAGTGAAGAACCTTTGATTTTCTCCCTAAGTATATAACCCAATTGTTAGCGAATGTGGAAGATGTAAGATAGTTTCGAATCAAGAATCAAGTATCGATCTCACACAACTGTCGCCGATAGCAGTGTTTTTGCTTATCGCATTGTAACAAAAACCATTAACAGCAAAAAAGTGAGTCTAGTTACTCATGTATTTACAAATAAGCCTGTTTGTAATCTTCTATCACTGGCCCAATATCTGAATTAATACAAGAAATACTATAGCTTTGCTCTCAAAGCCAGTCTCCAGAACTATTGTCCTCAATGATAAACTTGGTCTTAGTAACTCATTCAAACTTCCATTCGACAAATCATAATTTGCCGAAATTCAAAGGTGTTACTCATTCATCAATAATCAACTTGCCAACGTGCATTTCTTTTCCTTTTGCGTTCAAAACGCTAAAATGTTTACTCAAAACATAGTCAAATAATTGCTAAAAGCAAACCACCTTTCAGCTCAGCTGCATATATTAGCATGTTATGCTATAACCTTTCAGCCAAACAAAATAAACAAATATTCGCAAGGGGTCATCCTTTCAGCTCATGATCATAAGTAAATAAGCAAAGGACTAATCATTCGGTTTAACAAGATATACTCCAAGAATGTAAATAAATATTATCAAATTGGTAACTTTTCATCTCAACACGATAAACAAATATTGGCAAAGGGCTAACTTTTCAGCTCAACAAAATAAATTACCTACCACGCCAGTAAAGGGCTGCCACAAATATGTATTCGCAAAAAGCTAAAAGGCTTTCAGCTCAACAAAATAAATAAATTTTAGAAAACGGCTAACCTTTCAGCGAAACAAAATAAATTAACATTTGAGTAAAGAGCTGACCTTCAGCTCGACACGATAAACAAGTATTGGCAAAGGACTAACCTTTTAACTCAACAAGATAAAAAAATTAGCAAAGGGCTATTCTTTCAGCTCAAACCCAATCAAATATGTTAATATTACTCGTAGATAAACAACATAGGTAGATAAACAAGTTGTTTCAGTACGAGATGAACTCCCACGGTCTATTGATAGATTAACAAAAGTCTAAAATTTTTAGAAAATAAGTCTAAAAATCTTCCATGTTAATTTTCCTGGCCATAAAGTGTCCCGAATCTTAAAATCGAATTTTTAGCCATACTGTGCATTTTTATAAAGAACTCTGTGAATATGAAAAGTTGAGTCAGGCAATGTATTTTCTTTATGCCTTTATATCGAAAAATTAATAGGTGATATAAAAAATAAAAAAAAATTATTTTTAACATATATTTTGCGTATCTACTACCCATAGCTCGCGGGAGTGCTACGCCTATGACAATATGTCGATCGCGGCACATCTTAGAGATAAAAGGTAGATCTTAAGTAGAAAAAAGTTGGCCAACCCTGTACTATAGAACCAGTACTATAGGAGTGATTTCTGCGAGTAAAAATCGCTGAATTTTTACGAATTTTTTTCCGGGCCGATGCACTTTTCGAGCGATTTTAGGTGCATCGCTTCGGAAAAAAATTCGTAACCATTATGATACAGTAATACCTCGCTTAGCGCTTAGGATGCGTTCCTATACAATAGCGCGCTAAATGAAACAGCGTTAAACAAGGCTTGTTTAACGCATAAATTAGGTTGTGCTTGCTGACAACCTAATTTGGTCTTGTGTGTTGAAATGGTTTGTTTAGTAGAAGTAGACAAACTTAAAGCGGTTTCAATATCGACTTGATATTCACCGTTTTCCAATCGCCTCAGCTTTGCATTTTAATGTCAAGAGAAATGCTTTTTCATGTTGTTTTTGTTTGATTTTTAATATATAAAAAAGATTAATCTTTTGACCACCTTTTGAAAAACAATTTTTGTAAATTTATAGACATTAAACACACCCAACAAATAAACATAGGTTTAGGGATCGCTAAGACCGATAAGATTTAGGCACATCGCTAAGACCGAAGCAAAGAATTTGCACGAACCTTTCTTTAAGCTTCAAGCAGACCGCGTTATATCGAATCAGCGTTAATCGAGGAAGCGTTAAACGAGGTCTTACTGTATGTTATTATTAAAAAAGTTTTAAATAATTATTCGTTCAAATTCATTTCCGTGGGAATTTATTTTGTTATAGACCAACCTCAGCGCGGCTCAATTGGAACGCAACAAGACCAAGGAACAACTCGAAGAGGAGAAGAGGATCTCTCTCTCGATCCGCATCAAGCCCCTCAAGTTGGACGGCCTGGGTATCGAACAGCTCCGTCAAAAAGCCACCGAACTGTGGGACTGCATCATCAAGTTGGAAACAGAGAAGTACGATTTGGAAGAGAGGCAAAAACGTCAAGACTACGATGTAATTATATCTATCGTTAATTCATATAACGTGACGATCTAAATGTTCCGTTATTATTACAGCTTAAAGAATTGAAGGAAAGGCAGAAGCAACAGTTGAGACACAAAGCCTTGAAGAAGGGTCTGGACCCAGAAGCCCTTACCGGCAAATACCCCCCCAAAATTCAAGTCGCCTCCAAATATGAACGTCGTGTTGACACGAGGTCGTACGACGACAAGAAAAAACTTTTCGAAGGCGTAAGTGTGCTATTTTTTTACGTCAAAAGACTTAAGCGGTTATATCTAGTCCGAAGCGAAAAATAAGAAGGTTTTTTGTGAATTTTTTGCGACTTTACTAATGTATCAATCGGTGTGGAACGTTGAGGGCGCAAAACGCTCATCTTGTGATTCAGAGATACAAAATCAGTCGATTTTTTTAGGCATCCCGCAGCACCAAGGACTATGGAATTTTTAGTAATGTTACACACGAGTATAACTATAGAAGTACACTGCCGCTCATGGAAGTTCGGACACATCGTAAACATATAGGAAATAATGATAAAAACACTGATAACGTAGCAATAGGCACCTCCATTTCTACCAAATAGCGAACACATTCTTAACGTTGATTTCCAGTAACATACGATATCGTTAAATGTGCTAATTTAAAATAATTTTTATATTTAATTATTATGCAACATTTATGTTGTTTTGTAACTGGTTGTTGGGAGTTTTCTAGTTTCCATTAAAAAGGATTAAATACGAAATAACAAATAGAGTCATAAATACTGCATTTCAGACACACGTTGCGACCCTATTTTTACCAGATTTTTGCATCAAATGCTCGAATTCGTATTCAAACGAGTCTGTGCCTGCAATCTGTAGTTTGCACAAGATAACTCTGTCGCGCGGAAGACATCATGCGATGCGGAAAGCCAACAAGAAAATAACAGCGTTTTGTAATTATTGCTTTTCATCAGGAACGATTGTCAGTTCGTGAAAATGCAAGAAATAAGTCAACGATAAGTGAATCAACGATAACTTCACCAATATGAAGAAACATGGAAGTTGGATGACGTGGTCGGCCGGGACTATCACGAATAATTTCCCAAGCGGATGAAGAACGATTAAAATTAATTTTTAAGCAAAACAGAAAATTGTCCGCACCTAAAATCACCTGTGAAGTCAATCGTGATCGTGAAAGACCAATTTTCGTCAGACACTCTTGTTTCCAGTCTTCATTTGTCCAACTTCGATGTGTTCGTGCCCACTGAAGTCGTTTCTGACGATTTCCCCGACGAAGCAATGTTTTTCGTACGGCAACGCGTCCATGCAGATTTTCCGCTTTGAGTCGTCGTTTCCCTGTGCTTACGAAAATTGGTCTTTCACGATCGCGATTGACTTCAGAGGTGATTTTAGGTGCGGTCAATTTTCTGTTTTGCTTAAAAAGTAATTTTAATCATTCTTCATCCGCTTGGGAAATTATTCGTGATAGTTCCGGCCGAACACGTCATCCAAATTCCATGTTTCTTCATATTGGTGAAGAGTGTCACTTATCATTGACTCACTTATCGTTGACTTATTTCTTGTATTTTCACGAACTGACAATCGTTCCTGATGAAAAGCGATAATTACAGAACGCTGTTCCTTGCTTGTTGGCTTTCCGCGTCGCATGATGTCTTCCGCATGACAGAGTTATCTTGTGCAAACTACAGATTGCAGGCACAGACTCGTTTGAATACGAATTCGAGCATTTGATGCAAAAATCTGGTAAAAAAGGGGGCAACATGTGTCTGTGATGCAATATTTATGACTCTATTTGTTTTTTCGTATTTAATCCCTTTTAATGGAAACTAGAAAATTCCCAACAATCAGTTACAAAGCAGCATAAATGTTGCATAATAATAAAGTATAAAAATTATTTTAAATTAGCACATTTAATGATGTCGTATGTTACTGGAAATCAACGTTAAGAATGTGTTCGCTATTTGGTAGAAATAGAGGTGCCTATTGCTACGTTATCAGTGCTTTTATCATTATTTCCTATATGTTTACTATGTGCCCGAACTTCTATGAGCGGCAGTGTAAGTCAGAAACTACCCAATGAATTTTGATCAGATTTTTACCCAGAAATTGTTTGTATTTTAGGGAATATTTAAGAACAAGCAGACCAAATTTATTGGGTAGTTTTTGAGATATAACGCCGCAGTAAATGCAGGATGTATACATACTATTTTCCGGGAGTATACACATGGATATTCAGAAATATTGATTTTTTGCAAATTTGGGAGAAGTTTAAACAAACACATATTGATGTGCTTGTTTAAACTGCTCCCAAATTTGCAAAAATCAATATTTCTGAATTATCTAATTATCTCAATCTATTTTCAACTAACAAATCGGCCTTCATTTGTGTATAACAATCGTAATTATTTATCAAACTAAAAAATCGCGTGTACATCTATAGATAATCTATCTACGAGCGTACAGCCAAAACTTTAAGTCAATCGGATATAAATTACTCGAGTTCTACTGCTAGCCGTTTTTGAAAACGTGGTTTCGAGAAAACTGCCCACACATATGTGACTCCGCATGAGAGAATCGACTCAATATATTTCAACAATATTGACTCCAGTGTTTGAATTACCGAATAGAAAAAATTAAAATAAAGTTTATCATACTCCTGAATCATTTCTACATAAGTTGAATGATTTTCAACATTTTTTGCTTCTCGGTGTAAACGCGAGCGCGAGAGAAATGAGAAAAGATCCCCGATTTTTACACTTTTAAATTAACGTTCGTCTTCCCTTTTTTTCCCTCGTAAACCGCTTGCCACAAAAATTTCAATTTTTGTTCAGGTCGCATTTAGAGCCTCTTCTATAGATTGGCGTTTTTGTTTTCTTCAGTTTTTGTGTAATAAAGGTTGCGTACAAGTTTTTCATGGATTCGGATATCTCAGTAACAAATATTAGCACAATATCGGGATATGCACGTATCAATCATACGTGTCATATTTTAAAAGTCATATTTTATTTAATGCGACTGTAGAAACAGAATTGCATAAGAATTTTTAAGTAATTTTTAAAGCGATTTAATATGCATTATACAGGATGTTTCTAAACATCATGTAAATACAAAAAGGGGTAATTCTTTGGCTTATTTAATGACTAAAAATTGATATAAACATAGGTCCGCAAACGCTTTGTTGCCGATATACAGGGTGTTGAAATTTCAAGATTTTTTTAGTTTTTTCTTTATAGCTCTTGTAACCTAGTTTTAATTTTTAACAGTTGGTGGTGAATAAAATGTCAAAATAAATACAAACAAAAGGTTATCTAAATCAAGCCAAGGCATACTAGACTAATTATTTAAAAATTTTAATTTCATCTCGCGAAACAGAAAAGTTTTTATTTTTTTTCTCGATAACGGTGGTAAATACGAAAAAACTACAAAAGATTCAAATGCTTTAGAACAAAACAAAATATGCATTTTGTATTTTAGAATCCACCAGCGGCGCACCGAAAAAAAGTTCATGGGGAGAAAAGGGGGCATGACCCAGAAAAAATATCTCCCTGTAGATTCTTAAAACCATTTGGTATGCCCAATGATGTAAGTCGTACAGCGTAACCCATATTCCAAATTAGAGCTAAATATCTCAAAAATTACAAGAGCTATAAAGAAAAAACTAAAAAACTCTTCAAATTTCAACACCCTGTAGATCGGCAACGAAGCGTTTGTGGACTTATGTTTATATGAATTTTTAGTCATTAAATAAGCCAAAGAATTACCCCTTTTCGTATTTACATGATATTTAGGAACATACTGTATAGATTTCGTGTAGCACGCACTACGTCTATCGTAACAGTAAATGGAAACGTAGCTGGGACAGTGGAAGATTATTTACTATTAGTACGATACGATCAGAACAATTTAATTTCGGAATTTTGAATACTAGTGTGAGTTATAAATAATAAATTTGGATGTTCAATTAATTATACCCAACAATATTTTACAAAAACGGATTCACTGATCGCGTCAAAACTTCGCATCTCGTTCGACTGCCTCGCACCAAAACCCACAAGCGAGGGAAGCCGAACTGCACAAAATATTGTTCATGTTTATTTCGGTCTTAAAAATTAACAAATAGTCGGAATGCTATTAAATTCAAGGGATATGTATCGCAGTAAATAAGGATTATTTGCATGCTAACTGCGTTGTCCTGCTAACATTTGTTCCTGAGATATCGGCTTCCATCAAAATCTTGATCACAACCTTTATTACATAAAAACTGAAGAAAACAAAAATGCCAATCTATAGAAGAGACTCTAAATGCAACCTGAATAGAAACTGAAATTTTTCTAGTAAGTGGTTTAAGAGAAAATAAATTGGAAAACGAGCGTTAATTTAAAAGTGCAAAAATCGGGTACTTTTGTTCACTTCTCTCGCGTTCATGTTAACACCGAGATGCAAAGAATTTTGACAGTCATACAACTTATGTAGAAATCATTCAGGAGTATGACACATTTTATTTCAATTTTTTCTGTTCAGTAGTTTTAGAGTTAAGCGCCTTCAAACACAGGAGTCAATATTATCGGAACGAAAGATGATTTTTACGACATTTAGGCTAATAAAAAAATATTCAGGCTAGATATTACCGCTTAAACCGGATTTGGCCTAACTCTACCTTCTTCGGTAGGGGTTTGACCATTTGTTGCTGGAGAATAACGAAAAGAATTGGAGGGAAAAACAAAAAGACTTTCATAGTAGATCCAGATGTAAGTTTTTCTCCGTCGACTCTGTTCGGAAAGTTAGTTTGCACGTACTATTGCGAAGTTAACGTTACAAATTATTACCGTATTTTGTACTTTGTGTTCGTTTGTCGGATGCTCGTTTTGTATTTCCCCAGTTTTGTCCGGTCTATTGTTAAAAAAAGCAACGAATACTTGCGACTTTGTGTGTGTGACATTTGTTGTTATTCTTCCTATGTGTTGTTGTTTAGGGCCTTGAAGCACAAATCAAGGACGGCATGGAAAAACAATGGAAGGACAAGTTTGGACAGTTCGACTCCAGACAAAAGAGTAAGTCCACCCTAAGCCTTGCACGATCTATATGTTTATATGTTGTGGTCAGTCCATACGAAATTGTTCAGAAAACATTGCTTGACTATGTTAGAAAAATTAAATTTTTTTTAGTGACTACCTATATTCTGGGAGTGCGAAAATAAATTTATTATTTTTTTATTTTACTCTGTTCGGAAATGGCAGCCATTTCTCGAGTCGGCAAAACCGAAATTTTTAACGTTGGTATGAGCTTGCGTTAAACTACATGACTTTGTTTGGGCTTATCGTAACCAGTTGAAATAAAAACCATATTTAGAACATTTCAAGCTATCTGTTAAGTATATTACGGGTTAAATATATAGATAGATAGATAGATATTCTTTAATAATCGTTTCCAATACGTCAAACTTACAGTGAATATGCAACCTGAATAGAAACTGAAATTTTAAGTGTTTTTTTTTATATACACTGATAAAACTGAAAAGATAATTTTACCGTGTGGATCGGCGGTCATTTTTAACCTCTGTGTATCGAAAAGAAAATACCATGTGGTTTTTAATTTTACTTTGAGCTAATAAATTTACTTCTCATATGAAATGAGGTTTCCAATGTGTACGGTTTTATATATACTTTTGTAAGTAAAATTACTGACGTTCAGTAAATTTACCGTAAACACGGAGCTACAATTAATCGTTGTACAGTAAACTTTCTGCAACTTTAATATTAGATTTGTCCAAGCGACTGTAAAACCAGTTAACAATCAGTACTTTTGTGATGGACCACATATGTTGCTATGATAACTCCATTATAAATACCAATGAAACATTATCTGGTTTCTCACAAAAGAACTGTTTGTAAACTGGTTTTGCGACTGCTCGGACAAGCCTGTATTGTCAACTGTAAAATCACTAGTAAAATCCTTTTAATGTGGGGATCATAAATAAGAACAAAAAATAATAGTATGAAGTTTTATTTTAACAATAAATAACATGTGAAACATATTTATAATATATATATCTACATATTTTTTATATATATTTCATATTTTTAACATTAAATAAATAGAAGTTTTTGATAAAAATTTAATCATAAGTAAATGAAATGAAATCGGAACCCATACTTATCTACATATCGTATAATAAAATAAATTGATCTGCTTCACAGAGAGAAATATATCTTTTAAATATAAATTAAATATTATTTCAACAATATTAAGTTGAAATACCTATGGTAAACTTACATCACACACTTACTTAGACTGCATACAAACATTTACTTATTTATTTTCATAATAAGTTTGATCACCTTTCAGTGGATTTGGTTTTATCCTTATTCGTTTTTGAACCCTGACTTGGAATAATTTTTAAAAACCTAAACCGTCTCCAGAGTGAGAGAACCTGGGGATAATCCAACCACAGCATATAATATAGTCCAAAATGTGTCACCTGAAATCAAAATAAGAAGTAGATCATATACAGGGTATAACAATGTGAGCAGCTACTTTCCTTTGAGGTACAGAGTGTGTGTAAAGTTATTAATGAGTGTTTATAGAAAAGTATTTTTTATATTGGTGATTGAAATGATATGTGTTATACATGTTAGTAATAAATTTGATTGTAAGACCACATGTACGAGAAAGAACAATAAACGAAATCTTACCTATGGACACCACACAAGTCCTTGAATTTGTAGAATGTCAGTATCATCAACACTTGTATCCTAAACATCCAATTAGTGAAAGTGGAATTATACATATCAAGACTGCAAACTTTTACCTGCACTTGGTAGTATATATTTGCAAAGTCCTCCATAATATACAAAGAGATGAATGTACCAATATTATATCTTTTAATACTGTAGAACCATATGGAGCAAGTATTCCACACCACACCGATAAAGGATAAGTCACAGACGCACTAACAGTGTTAAATTAGTTGTATATAACAATCGCACTCAATAAAACTCTAACTTAGCTGCTGTAAACACAACCAAACGGATGGCGAACGGAACTCGAACTGTATATCCCATTATTGCGCAAGCTCGATAAAAATTATCTTGGTAGCACTTTACCATCTAGAAAGGAAAATTGCACGAGCAGAAGCCAAATTTACATATCAGACAGTAGTTTTAATGTATAGTAATTTTATTCCGTTGAAGTAATTGTTATTATGAAATTTACAAACTTGTTAGCAAATTTACATACAGTTTGTACAATTAATGAATGTAACTGTATTTTCAATGACATTTAGTATTTTTGCTTACAATTATGGTAAAATTGCTGACAAATAGGGTAGATTTTGATAACAAGCTATGAAAATTTGAAAATTCTGAATTTTTACAATCGCAATTATTTCTGACGCTTAAAGGGAATATTAGTTAACACTATTTAAATGCTTAATATTTCATTTATTAATAATAATTTGCACACCCGGAATGTTCTGGAGGGAGATTCATTAAGAAAAATTGCATTTTTTCTTAAATAAGTTGAGCGACAAGTAGATAGTACTTGAGACCTTATTGTGTGAATTTTAGCCGTAATTGAGCGTGTATTTTTGTGTAGCAAAACTGCCGAAATGGTTTGGCGAAAGACCTGGCAAGAAGGCCGGAGAACCAGAGTCCCCCGAAGGCGAAGAAGATCTCAAACAGGTTGTCGATGACGACGATGACATCAAGGAGCCTGTAGTGGAGCCGGAACCAGAAGACGAGGATGATGAGGAGGAGGAAGTTGAGGTAGACGAAGAGGAAGAGGACGATGAAGAAGAAGAAGAGGAAGAGGAGGAGGAAGAAGAAGAAGAGGAAGAGGAATAAACGAGGTAAGTCAATAGGTTGTGCTATCGTGGCCATATATTATGTCCGCTCTTTTGACGACGATTTTCTCGCAAATCCACGGGCGAAAAAATTTGAAAATATTCCGATGCCCACCTTGATTAATATGCTACAACTCATAAAAGTTTGAAACCCGGATATAATGGCGTTTACCCGATTTTTCCAAATTAAGAAGAATTGGCGCTGTTTTTGTCCCGTACATTTCATTCGTTTAACTTTAGCAATTAATTACTCCGGAAATAATCCATAGATTTCGACGAATTAAAAAGTAAAATCACCCGTGGAATGCTAGCTTTCAATGTGCCGTTTTGTAAAATGATCGGATTAGTGGTTGACTCACAAAAAGCTATATTATGCAATGCCAGCAATTCCGTTATGCCGACCCGGAGAAAAATAATTATAATTATGGAACATAAGGGGTTTAAATTAATAACAGCCGCCACAAAAATATGCGGCTTCGACACATTCTTTTTAGTAACGCTTTGGTGTGAAATTTGCCTATAGTTAGAGTAGAAAACGATGAGCTCTAGATGCTAATTACTAAGTAAATGTCAATTAATGTCTATTAGTTTTTCGTTTTTCGTTTCTGCGTCTTATTGTGGAATTTTTTACGACACAACCAACATGAGACAAAATGCCAATATTACCACCTAAACCATGCATAATTTTGTTGTACAGAGAGAATTTTTTAAGGCTTCAAGTGTTTTTGCTTGAAGTAATTATCTACACGTTCCCTAACTAATTATCAATTTTCCATTTATTCCGAAAATATTGGCGTTTTGTATAAACCCCCATAATAAATGTGTCTCCAGTCAAAAATGATTACTATATCTCTCAGTCTTTGTAAATATATAGTCTAATTAATAATAAAATTTTCAAATAAAGGTATCGCTGTCGTCACATCCATGATTTAAAAAATACTGTTTTATGGCAGACCAGAATGAACATATTATTGGGACATTTCATCTGAACAATATACATATTAAAATAATCAACGAAAGTTGAAAACATATTTTGTTAATAAATAAATAAAATAAATAACCTGTTTATTCAATAGACATTAGAAACAATGCATAGAACATGTCAAAAAAATACACTGACAAAACTAATCAAATATATAAGTATGAGAAAAAATTTACAATTCATTGTAGGCATACATAATGTTGTACAACAACTAATCATCAAATTGTGTATGCTCGAAAAATGATGATATTGAATAGAAAGCATTTTTGAGCAAATGCTGTGTTTCACTTTGCATTTCAATGATTTTTGGGGAAGCATCCTGTATGTTGGTGGCATTGACAATGATTCTGTAATAAACTATAAACATATGATTTATTAGGTACCGTAAACTGGGGCTACTTCGACATCATGAGTAACTTCGACACCTCGCGCTGCACCTGCGCACTACAGTGGTTCAAAAATGCATTGCAAAAATTTTTGTGATGATAGAAAGCAACGATCCCCCCAAATCGTTTCCAAATCCAAAGAAAGCGGACACGTATTTTTTTTCTTCGAAATTTTGATTCTTAATGGTGCCTGTCGAGGCCTCAAATTTACATAAGAAAATGCATGGGAAAAAGACATTTTTTGGTATTTTTTGAATAATTGTTCGGGGTTTGGGAAAACTTTAGATTAAAGTTATAGGACTTGTAGAGGACTTTCCAATGAAGAATTTGAGGTATTATACATATTATACATACATTCTTCAGAAAATTTACCCTTCTAATCACTTCATTCTCTTTTTTCTCATAGAAAGCATTACTATAAGTCTAGTTGAATGTTTATAAACATTTGTCAGGTAATTTCCATTTGTTTAATCAAATTCCATTTGTTTAAATAATTCGCTTTTCTCGAAACTCCGTCGGACATCTGTTTTCTGAGTTCGAAATGGCAGTTTATTATCTTAGAGTGACATTATTCATTAAACAAATTCTTCCTATTGTTTAAACAATCAATTGTTAATTTTCAACTGTTATTCTAATTATGGTAAAAGTCAGCTTTTTTGTGAAATTAACTTATAAATTTCATGTTCGAGGTATCTTGCCTATGTTATTAGCTAATAAACCCAACTTTTGCTTAAACAAATTCCATTTGTTTAAACAATTTTTTTGCCATTCTCCTAACATTCATTTTTTTAGATCGGTCTGGTCAACTGTTATTGTCAAGTGACATCATTTATATTTTGGGATAATTTCCATTGTTTAATAAAATATTATTCAAATGCATAATGGTGATATTAATATCAAATACATTAATGGTGAAATTTATAAGTTAATTTCTTAAAAAAAGCTGAATTCTCTACCATAATTAGAAAAAAGTTGAAAATGAATAATAATTTATTGTTTAAACAATAGGAGTTTTTTTTTAAGAATAATGTCACTCTAAAATAATAAACTGCCATTTCGAACTCAGAAAACAGAATTCAGCCGGATTTTTGAGAAAAACTGATTATTTAAACAAATAAAATTTGACACTAGACTTATAATAATGATTTCTATGAGAAAAAAGAGAATGAAATAATTAAAAAGGTCAATTTTCTGAAGAATCTACATTTAATGGTAGTTTTCAGGGCACTGTGGGGGTGGGTTGGGGGCGTCAAAGCCATATGTATAATACCTCAAATTCTGCATTGGAAAGTCCTCTACAAGTCCTATAACTTTAGTGTTAAGGTTTCCCAAACTCCGAATAATTACTTGAAAAATACCAAAAAATGTCTTTTTCCCATGCATTTTCTTATGTAAATTTGAGGCCTCGACAGGCACCATTAAGAATCAAAATTTCGAAAAAAGAAAAAATACGTGTCCGCTTTTTATGGATTTGGAAACGATTTGGGGGGATCATTGCTTTCTAAATAAAAATAGCCAATTTGAACCACCCTACTGCGCACTGTGCATCTGTGTTGTTTAGTGTGTAGATCTTTAGTTCACAACAGATGTTTAGTAAATCACAAGTAAGATTAAAAGACTGTAAATATGAACATACAAAAAGAAAGTGGGTCGTAGGAGATACCGAAACTATAGTGATAACGATCTTAACAAGCAGATGACGACTAAGATATATTTTTTGGGGCCAAAGAAAACGCCAAATACGGCTTTGCTGTTGTTTTTTAGTTTATAGTCGTTGGAAGTTTTGTTTTTATAACTAGAAATGTTTAACGACATATTAGGCCTCAGTAGCTCAGATGGGAGAGCATTGTACTAGAAACGCAAAGGTCCCTGGTTCAAATCCGGGTTGTGGCTGTAATTTTTGATTTATTTAAAATTTACATCCCGCCTCTGATGTCATGATATTATTAACCTATAATATTGTTTTTTATAATAGGTATTTTTTAAAAACCAAAATCTAGTGTCAAAGTAACCTCTATGCTGAGATATTTTTTAATTAAAAAAAAATATTTCTCAACATTTTGAGCTTTCGGCATGTAGCGGTTTCGAAAGCCAATGCTTCAAATGGTATAATGGTATATATAGCTCATGATTTTATAACTCGTGTCAAAATAAAAAATAAAAGTCGTGCAATGATTTATGCCAAAAACATGTCGAAGTAGCCCCAGTTTATGGTAGCCTATGATCGATACTTCATCATCCTAGCTCTTCTAATAACGGAATTGCTGGCATTGCATAATATAGCTTTTGTGGGTCTACCACTAATCCGATCATTTTACAAAAATGCACACTGAAAGCTAGCATTCCGCAGCCGATTATGCATTTTAGTTAGTTGAAATCGATAGATTATTTCCGGAGTAAATAATATCTAAAGTTAAACAAATGAAATTTACGGGACAACACAGCGCCAGTCCTGCTTAATTTGGAAAAATCGGGTAAACGCCAACATATACAGCTTTCTAATTTTTATGAGTTGTAGCATATTAATCAAGGACAGCATCAGATTTTTTTAAAATTTTTTCGCCCCTAGTTTTGTGAGAAAATCGACGTCAAAAGAGCGGACATAATATATGGCCACGATTGTTGAGTTGTAAGTGAATCGAAACGTGTCCTTGACAATTTCTCTCTGTGTTTCAAGCAGTGGTGACGAACAGGACTCTTTTTTATCGACTCTTCCCCCGCAATGTGTTTACCCTGCCCGATGGCACACACCACCGAGTGCGCTTGACAACACAAGTTTATTTTATAGTTTTGTTTTCCATTTGTTATTTATACAATACTATTACAATATCATAACATGGCAGCGATGTAATACACAGATTATACTATATTATTATAATAATAAAGTTGTATTTGTAATTCATATTATTCGTAAATTATACTTATTTAATTACTCGTTTGCCCGATCTTTCTTTGCAATACCTATCGCGACTAATAACGTCCCTAGTCCAATTCTACACTTCAACAATAATTGCAAGGACGAAATCTTTACATTTTTTAATGAATGTTCAACGCATTGTTGGGCATTCAAGTGCTATATCACCGATTTATTACGATTTTACGGGCTGATGATTCCTGGTAATCTTGAGAAATGCAAAGTAAGTTTGGAAATTTTGACATCTTAATTTTGTAAAATTAACAATCTTGTGTGCCTCATTAAACAAAATAATATGTATGTTTCTTTACTTTGAAACTAATTACTAATCGGATTAACATACTCTTGATATTAACCTCAAAATTGATTTTGATACCCGTTTGTTTTTGTAAAAATCCCAAATTACGAAATTTATTTCTTTTAAACGCAGAATGGATCTCTTGGCCTGGGAAGTGGAATTTGTAGAAAAAGTGGAACTGAAGGTGGTCCAGGAAGAGTAAATAATCCTTCAAATGCTAGCCTTATACTCTTTCGACAATCCTGGTTTTACGACAGCCGATGGTGACGTCATGATCCTGCTGAATAAGATCAAATCGGATTGGTGGTGTGCCCGGCGTGAAAGGTTTTGTTTCCGCTAACTATCTTCAGGAGATCAAGACGATGGTCAATGCAAGTGGCGCAGAATATCAGAATATGTTGCAGAAGGTAAAGAGAACAAATATGAGCAAGCAGAACAATCCGTTCAAGTTGTTAGGCAGCCAAGGCAGCAGGAAGTCAAGAGGAAGATAGACGATAGCAAGTTGGTACCGAACAATACGTGCGAGGACTGTTGAGAATTTGAGACGTGGATCGGAGACGAGGAGACAATCGGCAGAGAAAATACGAGGTAAGATTTTTTGTGTTTTACCTATGTTCGAGTCAAATTAGATAACAACTGTACCTTACAATTGATTACCTACCGTTTGATGTATAATAGAGAGTTGCAACAATTGTTGTAAAAGATTGACCAATTTTGCTAAAGCAGCTCGCTAAATTGAATTTTGTGTGCACCAAAAGACATGGACGGACAAAATTTTTACTTAGGAGTTGTTTGTCTCGCAGCAAAAGCAATTTTATTCATGAGTTTAATTACTTATGATTTGATGTATAAAAGGTAGAGTTGGGGAATTTTGTCATTTTTGAGTACTCGTATGTAATCGTTACTTTTGGGTGTAGTAATCGTTACTTTGTAATCATTAGGATACATCAACTGTAGGTAACTTATTATAATTTTCTGAATACTTTCTTGCTTTTAATATTAAATTTTTATATATTTTTATTGACAAACTTAAAAAGTAATAAGTAAATAAAAAATAAAAGTTTTGTTTTTTGAAAACTTTGTGTTTGTTAACTGTACTCAGCTATATACTAATATTCAGCGGATACAAATTAAAACGTTAGAACAGAAGTATATGCTAAGATATTTCTTATTTGCATGCAAACTGCCAATATTATAAAGTACGTAATATTAAGGAATACAGTATACGTGTACTTTTTCATATAACTGGCTAACTAACTTTCATACTCTTGATATTAACCTCAAAATTGATTTTGATACCCGTTTGTTTTTGTAAAAATCCCAAATTACGAAATATATTTCTTTTAAACGCAGAATGGATCTCACTGTCTCGGAAGACGAATCTGTAGAAAAAGTGGAACTGAAGGTGGTCAAGGACGAGTAAATAATCCTTCAAGTGCTAGCCTTATACTCTTTCAACAATCCTGGTTTTACGATAATGGTGCCGATGGTGACGTCATGATCCTGCTGAATAAGAAGACACTTGGATTAGATTCGCAGCATGGCTTGTAGTCGGTAAGCTAACCTTGTATGTACATAATTTGGGCTGCCTATCTAATTGAATTGAATGTCTGAGAATATTTTATTTTCATTAATATTTAATAAACCGTACATTTTAGCGCATAATCTCATAAGCGAATGTTGATCCCAGCATTGAGACACACATTGTTCTTTGTTTCGTCAAAATCGGGCTAAAGTTATCTACAAAATTATGCATTTTTCTAATTTATTCGCAATCTTGCAGGAATCATTTTCTTTAATCTTAATCGGTGGAAGGTATTTGAAGCATGATGTAGTGCCTGCATTAGAATAAATAAAACTCGGTACACCCAATACAAGTTACATTTATTGATTTTTTCTCGGATTACAATTGCATCTTGTAATACGAACAAATATGTTCCAAATTTAAACGTTCCTTTGCTGCAATTAACGGCTCATTTTAATATAATATTCAGGGATAGAAATAAACACTTCATTTTTAGCAAAAATAGTCTTCTTATTTCATGATTGTGTAGTTTCAGTTGCGTTTCAGATTTTCTCTTATAGTAGACTACCTGAATGTTAAGAAGATATTATTATAATTATTTTGATTAAAAATGTAAAGAAATACAATACCTGTACACGATCTGCTGAAGTTGTCTCAATGCATGTTTTCTTAATAATGGATCCAATCCAATTTAATTCATGATCCGAAGAATTCATATTCCGAGCTAATTTTGAAAGATGCGGCAAATCAGCAAATAGAAATATGTTGTCGTCTGAACGGTGAGAAAAGCAGCAAGTTTGTCCTAGAAATAATTGAATAATGTAAATAACGATAAATAATGTAAAAACAGAATAGATTAAATAATTTAAAGAAGAAAAGAACTTGAAAATTAGTGGATGTGATTAGCGTAATATAAAATGTACGTAATTATACACCTTTTTAAATGTTGCCTGTTTTTTTGCAGTTATAGATTCAGTGATACTTTTAGCATATTGTCCGATGTTTTTACGTGCTTTTCACGTTCTTTCGTCGAACCGAACGTAAGATATATAAAGAACGGGGCCTTAACGTACTTGTCAAACTTCCCTACCTTATTCTATACAATCTTGCGCAACAGCGTGGCTTGCAATTGCACTCCAGCCAATATGTTTAATTAACCTTTCTTCAAATATAATCACACATAATTTAGTTGATTTAGGATTTTGCCCATATATATGGGCAAATCATATGATCGCATTTTTTTTCTTTAAAACACTGTTAAATTGGCCAGATCAGGCTTTCGAATGCAAGAAACAAAACGTGCCGGCACAACGTTATCTTTAAGTGAAAAACCGTGTCGTTTGAATAAAAACTGGCTCTTGGCTACCTATGGAAAAACTTTTTATAAAATTTTAGAATATGCACTTAATTTATAATAAAAAAAGTAATAAAATCATCAAATACCTGGTCATAGAATGGCCACATCATAGTCCAGACAGGAAACTGTTGGTCAGACGAAGACTCACGTTAAAGGAGAAAATGTTGTTAGAAGGTTATGAAGACCAGCAACATGAGTTTTGTTAGTCTTCTGTCCTCACACTCCGTCTTGCCTTTCCCATCGATGGGCAGTTTTGAACTGAAAGGAAGAATACTCAAGTCGAAAAAGTTTGTTAAATTGTTGATGTAAATAAAAACTTACTCGTGTAATTACGGTTTTCTAAAAGCTCATCACATATCTGGCCGGAAACACAAACTTCATTGGAGATGAACCGTAGCGAGGATGCTCAAAACGTTGGACATCAGAAGGAGGCGTACGAGGCTCAATCGTCCCAAATCTCAAATCGTCCCCCTTTGCATAAAAATTGGATTACTTACAAATACAATTGATAGTAATAAAGTATCTCCATTATAGCAATAAATTTAGAAAATGAATTGCTACCGGGTTATGCCGAGTATCAAGATTCGTAAATGCTGACTTTTGCGAACCATGTTGCTCGCTTCTTCAGAGCTAACTGAAGAAGCGAGCAATATGGTTCGCGAAACGTCGGCATTTACGACTCTTGACACACGGCATAACCCGGAAGCAATTTATTTTCTAAATGATTCTGGCCGTGAAAGCCTAGGTACTTACTATAGCTGTAAATATCGACTAATACATTTTTGCACATTGGTAGTAACAAATGATACCAGTGATACCAGTAGATTGCTATTGAACATGCATTAAATAAAAACTTCTTTCGTCGAACTGAATGTAAGAAATATTATAAAGTAAGGGGCCAAACGTACTCGTCAAACTTCCCGTTGAAAATTGTTCCGCGTCAGTTTTGTCCGTCCACAAGTTCGTTCCATAAATTTGATAAAAGATGTTGAAGTAAAGCAAATAAAAATTCCAACGTATTTATTTTTTTGGGTTCATGGTTACATGTTTCGAGACATTACCGTCTCGTCATCAGACCACACGTAATGTCTCAAAACATGTAACCATGAACCCAAAAAAATAAATACGTTGGGATTTTTATTTGCTTTACTTCAACATTTTCACATTCCAATGACCATGGAGACATTCATCCCATTGATAAAAGATCTTATCAGGTCTTTTCTGTATACCGAACATTTTGGTGGGAGATTCTAGCGCAGTTTCATAACCTTATTCCTTACAATCTTGTACAACACCTTGGCTTGTAATTGCGCTCCAGTGATGGTTAACGTTTCTTCGAATATAATCACCTGATGACATGATCCACCTATGATCAACGTTGTCATGTGATTATCATAGAGAGTCTGTGAGAACTTATATGACGCACTTTTAACCTTACTTTCGACTAGAGGGTGTTGCGGATAGTACTGTAATTCCAGTGCTGTTGGCACTTTTGGGACCAAGAGGGCAAGCCTTCAGGCAGATCTCCTGCGCGCCTGTACATTTACGCTAGAAAGACAACAAAAAAAATGTAAAATGTAAAATTTGACTAGGTAAAGTTAACCTACCTGATGTCAGTCAGCTAAAAACCTAAAAACCGGACAGAAATTCCCATAGATGTCAAGAAGTAACTATTTCCCTGTTTGTATCTGCGGATGGGCCATTTCATTATTTTCTTCGGTAGTAATATGGTTTATAATATTATAGCTGCTTTCGATTTGACGACAGGAGCAGTGTAAGTTGCACCTGCGCCTTGTAACAGGCGTTCGATTTGCCGAGTGCAAAACACTCCGAGGTGCTTCTTATAATAATAATAATAATAATAATAATCTTTATTCAACAATAATGCTAATGATTACACCAACTTTATACGACTACACTTCTAAGCGTTCGATTTGTTGTACTCCGAGAAAAATTTACCAGTGCAAAACGCCCTCAAATCGAAAGCAGCTTATATATACGTGTTTCGGAAACGTAATTCATGCTTGTTGAATTGTATTTGTTTGGATAAAATTACGTCACCCAGTAATGCCATATTCTCCTCAGAATTCATGTTCCTATAATCAAGAATTATAAAACTTTTTACTTAGTACATATAACATTACCGAAATGTTAGGTTATGTTTCTTCCGTCTCCTATTTGGGGTTTACAACACCGAACCGCGACCCCAATGCGGTCTAATAATGCTTGATTCCTTCGACATGGACGATTTCAAACTATATCCCTTCGAAATGGACTCAAAACGTCGGCGAGAATTAATAATCCAAAGCGATGAAATGGTTATTCGTGCAATTTTAGTTAATTTTGTAGGTTAGGATCACAAAATGCTAATTCCAGGCAAAGTTTGCGTCTTTTTCGTTAAAAAGCTACTATTCGGACAATCCCAATCCGCGAAAGAACACTCGCGTAATAGAAATAACACTTCCCAGCGTTCGAAATTATTTCTCTTTTTAAAATACCCGCGCAATATTAGTTCCAACGTTTGGGCGCAGAGGGCGCGTCCATCGCCAGTGTCGCAACCGTATGTTAACGAAATTTCCCTAGGGAGCGACGGGCAGTGTCGCGCAATCGGCGAACGCGAAAACTCCCCGCTCTTCTATCCTAGGGAAATTTCGTCAGCGTACGGTTGCGACACTGCAGATCGACGCGCCCTCTGCGCCAAAAAATCGACGTTGGAACTGATATTGCGCCTGTATGAAAAGCGAAATAATTTCGAACGCTTGGAAGTATTTGTTGTATTCCGCCAGCGATTAGGATTGTAGGAATAGTGCCTTTTTAACGAAAGAGACGCAAACCGTGACTGGAATTGGCGTTTTGTAATTCTAACGTCCAAAATGAACTAAAGTTGCACGACAAGTTTCCAACGAATAACCATTTGAGCGCTTTGGATTATTAATTCTCGCCGACATTGTGAGTTCATTTCCAAGGGATATAATTTGAAATCGTCAATGTCGAAGGAATCAAGCATTATTAGACCGCATTGGAGTCGCGGTTTGGTTTTGTAAACGCCTAAATAGGAGACGGAAGAAACATAACCCAACATTTCAGTAATGTTATGCACTAAGCAAAAAGTTTTAGAATTCTTGATCATAGCGACATGCATGCTGAGGAGAATCTGGTATTACTGGGTGACGTAGTTTTATTCTAAGAAATACAATTTAACAAGCATGACTATTATTACGTTATTGAAACGTATATATAACCTTCATTCTTTTCTACCGAAGAATTCATTCTTTTCTACCGAAGAAAAGAATGAAGTGACCCATCCGCAGATAGAAACAGGAAAATAGTTACTTCTTGACTTCTATGGGAATTTCCCTCCAGTTTTTAGATTTTTAGCTGACTGACATCAGGTAGGTTGACTTTACATGGTCAAATTTTACATTTTACATTTTTTGTTGTCTTTCTAGCGTAAATGTATAGGTGCGCAGGAGATCTGCCTGAAGGCTTGCCCCACTTGGCCCCAAAAGTGCCAATAGCACTGGAATTACAGTATTATCCGCAACACCCTCTAGTTGAAAGTAAGGTTAGAAGCGCGTCATATAAGTTCTCACAGACTCTCTACGATAAGCACATGACAACGCTGATCATAGGTGGATCATGTCATCAGGATATTATATTCGAAGAAACGTTAACCATAATTGGAGCGCAATTACAAGCCAAGGTGTTGTACAAGATTGTAAGGAATAAGGTTATGACACCAAAATGTTCGGTGTACAGAAAAGACCTGATAAGATCTTTTATCAAATTTATGGAACGAACTTGTGGATGGACCAAACTGACGAGGAACAATTTGCATCGGGAAGTTTGACAAGTACGTTAAGCTTTATAATATTTCTTACATTCAGTTCGACGAAAGAAGTTTTTATTTAATGCATGTTCAATAGCGTTTAATAATCTACTTGGATCACATTTGTTACTACCAATGTGCAAAAATGTATTTGTCGATATTTACAGCTATAATAAGTACGTAGGCTTTCATGGCCAGAATCATTCAGAAAATAAATTGCTTCCGGGTTATGCCGTGTGTCAACATTAGTAAATGCTGATGTTTCGCGAACCATGTTGCTCGCTTCTTCAGTTAGCTCTGAAGAAGCGAGCAACATGGTTCGCGAAACGTCAGCATTTACAAATCCTGATACTCGGCATAACCCGGAAGCAATTTATTTTTTAAATTTATTGCTATAATGGAGATAATACTTTATTACTATCAATTGTATTTGTAAGTAATCCAATTTTTATGCAAGGGGGACGATTAGGATTTGAGCCTTGTACGCCTCCTTCTGATGTCCAACGTTTGAGCATCCTCGCTACAGTTCATCTCCAATGAAGTTTGTGTTTCCGGTTAGATATGTGAAGAGCTTTTAGAAAAGTAATTACACGAGTAAGTTTTTATTTACATCAACAATTTAACCAACTTTTTAGACTTGAGTATTCTTCATTTCAGTTCGGCAAGACGGAGTGTGATGACAGAAGACTAACAAAACTCATGCTGCCGATCTTCATAACTTTCTAACTCCATTTTTACCTTTAATGTGAGTCTTCGTCTGATCAACAGTTTCCTGTCTGGACTATGATGTGGCCATTCTATGACCAGGTATTTGATGATTTTATTACTTTTTTTTATTATAAATTAAGTGCATATTCTAAAATTTTATAATAAGTTTTTCCATGGTTAGCCAAGAGCCAGTTTTTATTCCAACTGCACGGTTTTTCGTTTAAAGACAACGTCGTGCCGGCATGTTTTGTTTCTTGCATTCGAAAGCCTGATCTGGCCAATCTATCACTGTTTTTAAAAAAAAATGCGATCATATATGGGCAAAATCCTAAATCAACTAAATTATGTCATTGAATTCACAAAAATTGTACACCTAAGTTTCTTCCTTAATTAATAATAAATAATACTATTTCTTTAAGGTAGTGCTCTTTTGGTGCGCCTTTGATGCCTTCTTGTCTTAGCGTCACAGTAACTATCTGCTTGATGCTGAAGCTGGAGTGTGAGAAGACTTGGATTAGACTTGCAGCATGGCTTGTAGTCGGTAAGCTAACCTTAAACTAAACTAGTTATGTAAAGATCGAAGTTTAATTTTTGTTTCCGTTTAGGATTTTTGATACACTTCTTGTATGGAATCGGACATAGTTTGGAGAGACGGGCAGAAGACGTCAACATGGTGGTCAACTGTGGTCCTCGTCGGGAGAGTCAGAAGTCGAATTTAGGTTAATCATAAACTGTAGGAAACATGTTTTGACCCATTTGTTAGGGGTAACCCGACCATTGATAAACCCGTAGTAAACTGATGCAAAGTGTTGTTTTTATCAGGACAATCTTCATTTTGAAGGGCTGTATTTTTGTTAACGTGATGCACGTCCTGAATGATTTTTGTTCTAAATGTAATGGTAAAACCAGTCACTGCGTCACCCTATTCGACTATGCTTACATTTTTACTAGTTATGGGCGGAATCGTATTATTTCAAGAATCGATTTTCAGTATTCGAGTGATTCGCATAATCGTATGATTTGGTTCTCGAGTTGTTCTCCATGAATCGATTATTAATCGATTACATTAATTGATTACAATTATGTAATCCGAATGCGCCCATCACTAATTTTTTTACGCGTATGATATGAGATGGCGAGAATGTTTTTGTACGCCATGCGCAGACACCCGGACTCAGTTTGACCGCGAATTTTAAACAATGCTTTTGCGGCTTAATTTACGCATGCGCATAGAGCACGTTTTTATTGTAAAAAGAAATAGAATAGACTATCCGTCTTCACGACTTGAATGCTGTATAACCTCTCTGTGTATAGTAATGACAGAGAGGTAGGTTGTACAGCATTCAAAGCGAGAAGAAGGAATTCTAGTCTAGTTCTTTCTACAATAACAACGTGCTCTACGCGTGAGGTCTACGTGAATGCGTAAATTGGGTCGCAACAGTGTTGTTAAAAATTCACGGTCAAATTCAGTCAGCGCGTCTGCGCACAAAAACATTCTCACCATCCCCTTTCATAGGCCTAAGGGCCCTTTTAGAGCGTTGCGTACCATCCGTGCGGACGGTACGCGCGTACCGCTATATCTACAGGGATATATGGCGGCTTTCAGAGCAACACGGATGATCCCTAAAGATATAGCGGCATGCTCGTACTGTCCGCATGGATGGTACGCAACGCTCTGAAAGGGAGGACCCTTTCAGAGGGTTGCTTACACTTTCCCTAGAGTAATTCGGTTTGATCCTGTAGTTAGGTGTCCTAATGAAAATAAATTGTATTATACGATGGTGCCCCAGTTTCTCCTAATACGATATTTAATAAAATGATGTTTCAAATACTTGCGTTTTTTTTTTATTTTTTGTAGAAAATTAGAATTACAAGTTTGGTTTGCGTCAATTAATTTTGCGACTGTGGCGCCATAATTCCCTGGTGGGAAATAGCTGAACTAACCCTCAAAATTATTTTGCGACGGTGGCGCCACGGATTCCTCGTGGGAAATAGCTGAACTAACCGCAGAATTATTTTGCGACGGTGGCGCCACGGATTCCCCGTGAGAAATAGCTGAACTAACCGCAAAATTAATTTGCGGTTAGTTCAGCTATTTCCCACGGGGGAATCCGTGGCGCCACCGTCGCAAAATAATTTTGAGGGTTAGTTCAGCTATTTCCCACGGGGGAATCCGTGGCGCCACCGTCGCAAAATAATTCTGCGGTTAGTTCAGCTATTTCCCACGGGGGAATCCGTGGCACCACCGTCGCAAAATAATTTTGAGGGTTAGTTCAGCTATTTCCCACGGGGGAATCCGTGGCGCCACCGTCGCAAAATAATTTTGCGGTTAGTTCAGTTATTTCCCACCGGGGAATCCATGGCGCCACTGTCGCAACATTTAGGCACCAAAGCTGTAACTGCAATTTTTGAAATTTGATTTGGAAATACAAACAAAATTTTAAATAAGAGGTTAAAGAAAAGATTGGGTTTTTATTTGAAATATTTATTACCATAATAAAAAATGCATTAATTTTCAACAATCAAATCGGTAAAAGTATCGTGTGTGCGTGCGTGCGTTGACTGTGTGTGTGTGTGCGCGCGTTGACTATGTGTGTGTGCGTTGGCTGTGTGTGTGTGTGTGTGCGTTGACTGTGTGTGCGTTGGCTGTGTGTGTGCGCGTTGACTATGTGTGTGTGTCTGTGTGTTGACTGTGTGTCTGTGCGTTGACTGTGTTTGTGCGTTGACTTTGTGTCTGAGGGTTGACTGTGTCTGTGTGCTGACTACGTTTGTCTATGTGCTGACTGCGTGCTGGTGTGCACCTCTGTGCATGTGCAGCTCTGTGTGTGTGTGCGCGCGCGCGCGCCTCTGTGTTTGTGTGAGGATGTGTACGCCTGTGTGTGTGTCTGGGTGTGTGTGTGTTTGTGTTAAAATATATTTAAAACATAACATAAAAAAAGAAAAACAATGGGAAACAGTTACAAAATGTTTTCAGGTTAACATAGACCACGCAATGATTGAGTTATATTTGAAACAAAAAAACGCCCACACTTTATTCCACGATAACATGCTGCGTATTGTGTAGGACGCTTCTATTAAGCTGACCAGACTGTCCTTTAGGAGGACACGCATGCACCTGTCAAGTGTAAGCGACAAATTCTGTGAATATAGGTGTTTTTGCAGTTGATCGCAAGAAGCCCGCCAATAAATTTGAAATCTGTCACCTAGACTCTACAGAATTGAGCCGGAGATTTTTTGGACTATCGGCAAAGGCTACAAATTCACTATAACTTATAATTTGAATGGAACTCTCTTATCATTTTGGTGTAAATCTTATTACAAAATAATGAAGTATATGTGGTTGCCACTCAATTTTTGCACAACCCTAATAAAAGATCTAACTTGTCGGTAAAATTTTGTTTTCGCTTCGAGGCACTGGCATTGCTGAGCGTCGAGGACCTCCTTCTCCGTCTGTTCCTGCAGACTTGCCTGCGTCAAGGTGGATGCGGTTATCAAATTTGCTTTTGCCTCCTCCAGGTCTGCTTCCGCATCTAACAGACTGCTCAAGCTACGAGAACGATTCAGCGAGGTTCTGATTCTTCGAAAACGCCGTCAGAGATATCAGGGTAGGTATTTGATCCTCTCCTGCCAGTTGGCGAATACTAAGAAAGAACACTGTACTTCCTGGACGTCATTATCCAATTACGGAATGCACTTGCTGACTTGTAAGGTCTGAAAGGAAAATAAATTTATTTATTATCCAAGAGAGACAAAAGATAAAACAAAAATGTCATGCATACAGTTTGTTGAAAAAATTAACAAAGCACGAGCAAACATAAATATTTAACTATCACACAGGGTGAGTTATTAGTATCCCGGCGGTCGATAGCTAATAAATCGTTTGAGAAAGAAAAAAAAATTTTATACAAAAGTTGTTTGGCTCTCCAGTTTCTATAACGTAAAATTATTTTCATTTATACAGGGTGTTGCATTTAGGTGTGACGGAAAGTAAATAAATTTTTTAAAAAACTCCCCTGAAGAAAGTTGAGCAGATAGAGATCTGTAATTTTCAGAATTAATTACCCAATCTATCTGCTAATAAATAATATACAGTACTAAATATTATCGCAACTACTTTGCTCGTAATCGACCACGAACAAAATTTGTTACATTTCCAACACTTCTTCCTTACATCTCACAACAGTTGTATAGCGGTTTCCAAGATCTTCTGCCAGTTTTGCATGTCGACAGAATGAAGCGTTTCCTGCTGCTGAAGTAACTTCACCCATTCCTCGTGAGATTTCGGTGGGTCCCTACAATTAAAAAAGAGTTAAAATTTAAATACAGTATTGTTAAAATAACAGAAAGTGTTAGTTATTGACACGCTTCACAGAATAGGTTATAACTATGGAAATCTTCATAATTTCTTCAAGAAGCTTGCAGACAATATTCTTCAAATACTTATCTAGCAAAATTACTCACTTTAGTACACCAAATTTTTGCAATATGTACCGATTTTTAGGGTACTGAATATAACTAACATTAGGGTGGCAGCGCTTGAGGATTAAATTAAAGTTTGACATAGTTTTTGTAATAACGTATATTCTTTCTTAAAATATGTTATTTAAAAAACGTAATGCTCAACTGAGACAGAATATTATTCATTCAAAAAAACAGCAACAAAAATGTCGTAACCTGGTTTTAGGAACAGTGAAAAAAATCGCAACAATGATGGCATTTTGCATCGGCTAACTACATGTTTGCGTTGTGACATATTACCAGGAACTGGTACTGAAAAGGGGTTTTTAATTTTACAAATATTGCCGCATTACTTCCTTTTATTAGTGTTGGGCGGGTAACGGAGTAGTCGTTACTTTGTAATCATTACCGAAGTACCGATTACTTCATTTCTAAAGTAATCGATAGGGTATTTGACTATTATTGGAAAACCATCTTAGTGTGTTTATTCCTTTACTCTACATTGTAAATGCATTATTTTTTGTAATTATTTCCTCAAAATTTCATAAAAATCAGCGTTCAAAATTGAATCACAAAAAGTCCCGCCAAAACGATACTTTCTGTTGTGTGACGTCATCCGATAGTAGATGTCAAATCGGCCCATATGGTCTGTCAGCATCGGCATCGTCGCCGTTGGGTAATTCTGTTGTATGATGTGTTGTTTTCACAATTTCTACATAAAAATGGGTTATAAATGGTGTATAAATCCACAATGCAGAAATACGTCAAGAAAAACTCCGGATAAACTATTTGTAGCTATTCCGCAAGATTTGAAACTGCGAAGAAAGTGGTTGGCTCGTAGAAATCCAAATGAAATAAATAGCGGCCAATACAAGTGCTTTTTGTTGTGAAGATTACTTCGACATAAGTAAAACTGACTAGAATAAGTTATCTATCGTATTTTCGAACCAGGTATTATCTGATCTGACAGCTTAAGGTTAGGCTAACCTAACCTACAAAGTTATGCTTACATGGCACTTTAGTGCTATTAAATTCAAACGGGAGAAGCATAAGAGCGCATTCGGATAATCGGGTAGGGTACGGTGAGAGTGACGCGCTGCATAATAGGCGGACTAACGTCATACGGCGTTTATCTGCATATAAGAGAGAGACAGCCGATCCAGGTTACTGAGCATTGCTCTCCCCATACCCTACCCTGACAAACCGAACGCGCTCTAAGCGTACTAACGAATGACGTCACTGGAGACTGAGCCAATTACAGAGCGTTTTCAATCACGTGATAGGATGTGAATAAAATTCAATTTTAATTTTGGTTTTTAATAGAAATAAAGCATATTTTTTTTGAAAAGTAATAACAAATAGTTTTCTTAAACTGTAATCTATTAGGATGACTATAATACAAGCCATATTTTTAATACAGTCAAACACCCTATTGTAAGGTACAGTTGTTATCTAATTTGACTCGAACAAAGGCAAAAAACAAAAAATCTTACCTTGTATTTTCTCTGCCGATTGTCTCCTCGTCTCCGATCCACTTCTCAAATTCTCAACAGTCCTCGCACGTATTGTTGGGTACCAAGTTGCTATCATCTGTCTTCCTCTTGACTGCCTGCTGCCTTTGCTGCTTAACAACCTGAACGGAATGTTCTGCTTGTCCATCTTTGTCTTCTTTACCTTCTGCAACATATTGATATTCTGCGGCGCCTGCATGACCATCGTCTTGACCTCCTGAAGATAGTTAGCGGAAACAAAGCCTTTCACGCCGGACACACCACCAATCCGATTTGATCTTATTTAGCAAGATCATGAGGTCACCATCGGCTATCGTAAAACCAGGATTGTCGAAAGAGTATAAGGCTAGCATTTGAAGGATTATTTTCTCTTCCTGGACCACCGTCTGTTCCACTTTTTCTACAGATTCCTCTTCCCCGACCGTGAGATCCATTCTGCGTTTAAAAGAAATAAATTTCGTAATTTGGGATTTTTACAAAAACAAACGGGTGGTATCAAAATCAATTTTGAGGTTAATATCAAGAATATGTTAATCTTAATTAGTAATTAGTTTGAATGTAAAGAAACATACATATTATTTTGTTCAACGAGGCACACAAGATCGTTAATTTTACAGAATTAAGATGTCAAAATTTCCAAACTTACTTTATATTTCGCAAGATTACCAGGAATCATCAGCCTGTAAAATCGTAATAAATCAGTAATACGAAATTTCGGGATCGTGGTGAGTACCGTGCAATTCATGCGAAAAAGGAATAAACTCCGCTAACGCCGAAAACATAATATTTGTTTCGGAGACATAACCGCTTCGGGCTTCCGCCATGTTTATAATTTGTTTACACCGATCGAATTATTGGTTGCGTTCAATAACTTTCAGGGCTTAAGCGCATTTTTTAATGTATTTTCAACGTATTACTGGGCACTCAAATGCTATTATAAGCATTTTAGGAATTAAAATAAAATAATTATTGATTTTTTAAATTATTAGACACAGGGCGCCATCTACACGCAGGTAGACAAAGCACTGGCGTGCCGGGGTGGGCCGGTAGGAATACTCTCTAGACGATAGTTGCTATTTTAATTTTTAATTAATAAACCGTACATTTTAGCGCAAAATCTCATAAGCAAATATTGATCCCAGCATCGAGACGCACATTTTGTTTTTTGTTTCGTCAAAATCGGACAAAGTAAAATTATTAAAAAATTCACCCATTTTTTTATCTTCAAATGGCGATAATTCAAAAATTATTGGTCGCATGGAGGAACGGAAACCGGTTTCTGGTAGGGAATTAAAAGCCGGTTCCGACAAGGTATCGTTCATTTATAACTTTTGTATTTATTTTGTTCATTCTTAGGGTAAATGGAATATCGATCATTGCAAATCACTAATTATACTAAAGAAATGCTTTATTATATAAACTTTTCCAATATAAAATTCATAATCCAATACAAAATAACGGTTTTACATTACAAATAATTGCGAGAAAGAAACAGGTCTTTTTATTTTATTCATTTCGGATCGACTAATGATGGAATAACCTCAAAGTAGTGTGGATCAACGTCATGTTGTGGTCATCGCAGGCCTTGGTGACAGCTGCGTCGTTAGTAGACCCAGACGGGCTGGCAATATACGAAACGCCGCTCTAAAACGAAATAAAAAAAATTATTTGAGGTTAAAAATTTTGAGGTTATGTTCGTACCAAATTAGCCCTGTCGATGTTATCTCTGAATGGGAAGAAAGCGTCCGATCCCAAGGCCACGCCGGTCAGCTTTTTGGCCCATTCTGCTTTGTCCAAATCTGTCAACTCGGAAGGAACTTCTTCGAACATGGCGGTCCAAATAGCACGATCCATATCTTTACCTTCGAGGTTAAATTAATTATTATTCCGGAAATTCGAGTTACGTTAGTTTTGCTTGTAGTTTTTTTTTGTCTTTTTGGGGTTCGTGGGACTGCTAAATTTGTCTCTTCTGGGCCACAAACATTTTATCAAGCGTTTAATAACAACTTCTCATAAATTTCACTGGTGATCCAAGCTTTCTTATTACATTTGTTGTCCGTCTAAAGTGATTTTATGCCCTTAAAACTAGGGCTGTGGAGTCGGTAAAAAATCTGTCGACTCTGACTCCGACTCCAGATAATTTTGGTAGTCCGACTCCGACTCCAGCTCCGACTCCGGCAAAATTTTATTTGTTTCCAGCAAATTTAATGGCAAAAAAATTAAATCTGACGTAATTTAATTGTAAATAAAATCAAAAAGGCCTGTTGATCGGACCACAAAATTATGGCCATATTTAAAAAGGATGCTTTTTTATATTTTCAAAATATCTCTGAAATCATTAGAACTTCAACTGTTTTCTCATTAGAGAGCACATAATTCTGAACTAGTTTGTCACTTGAACCGATGTTCTGTCTTTAATAATAACAAAAGTATAGTACAACAAAACCACTGTATAGTACAAAATAAAATTTATTTCAATGAAAGTGCAAAATAAGCTGAAAATAATCTCAATTCTTACTTCTGTTAGTGGTAATGATGTCACAATTCTGGCTGCAATGAATATGACTTGCATATATAGATATTCCGACATTCAACTTAAGATAGAGTTTAAATCGGAAATGCAGATATAATTTTTAATTGGCTATTATACATATATTATGCATGTTTAAGTTTATGCATTAAAAATTACGTTAGAGTGAAGTTTGTACCTTTGCTAAGAATAAAAATATATCTGGTGCAATTCTGTCAAGTGTAGGTGACGAAATCTGCGAATATCGGTGTTTTTTAGTTGATCGCAAGAAGACTACGACATAGCCACCAATAACCTAAAAAGCCGTAGCCTACGACAGAATCAGTAACAATTTAAAATCTCTACATAATTTGTTAAATACAAAGGGATGTGATTATACCATAATATTGTATAATCAAGGGTGATACTTTTGATAAATTTGTTCATGTGCCAAAAAAAAATAATCAATTTCGGTTAAACGTTTAAAGTTATCAAACACTAAAGCAAAAATTGCAAAGTTTTCCTAGTAAAGCATTATCTTTTACAAACATTCAGATATTGAGACAAATAAAAATAAAAAAAATGTTGAGAGTTGATAATACGACTGTGATACCATCACGTTGTTTCTTCTGGTACAAAAGCTGTAGGAAACTGTTTTTTCTTTTTAAAATTGCAAGGGAATATCATTAAAATACTTTTTGCAATATTTAATGAATTGTTCAGCTGTTCTTTGTGGCCGAACGAATAGGAGCAAATTCTCGTAATTTTGATGAATAAGGGAAACCACACGTTGACGCTTCACTTTGGAGAGTTCTAATTCGTCTATAAGTATGCATCAAAGTCCGTTTTTTTTATTTGTAGATGATCTAGCTATCATATTAGCATATTGAAGTTGGTTATTGGAAATGGGAAATACATAAACTATATATGCGACGCTGCAAGCGACTCACAATAATCATTTTGCAATCATCACTCACCACCGACCAGTGTGTTTTGTAGTTAAACTATATCTACTTTGTAAAAGACCTAATAATGTTTAGTTAATCGTTCACTATCTATTGAGGCAACGGCCATCTCGCATGTCATTTTCTACATTATTTAAACATGGACCCGGAGTCGGACTCGGTACATTTTTTCCGACTCCGACTCCTCTGAAATTTGTCTGAACTCCGACTCGAACTCCACGACTCCGACTCCACAGCCCTGCTTAAAACAACGGGTATTTTGCGAATTGCCAATAATAAGCAATTTCAACTTTTCGGTATCGCCCATGTTACTCAAAACCATAACGCAAGTGTTTTGTTGGGCAAAACCTCCCGTTCATCTTCTTTAAAAATGCAATTTTTATCGTATTGGTTTTTTGTTTACTGTTAAACAAATGATCGCCTTGTTTTTCTAAGAAGTTTGTCCTCGTTTTTCAAAATTGTTGACAACATGTAAGGAGGGATTCCAAATTGTTCAGCAATATCTTTATTTTTCTTTTCATCCTTTTCTACTTCCGCAATTAATTGTAATTTTTCACTCACTGTTAAACACTTTAAACTGCGCTTTGACATTTTTACTGTTATCGTTAATCCACGTAAACTGCATACACGCGTGTCAAGAAACTGCAATGCCAGCGGCGGTCGACAAGAAATAGAGGAATTTCCCAAAATTTCTCAATTAGGTTTGGAAACGCATAACAAATTCATTCGGGTTAGAGAAAAATTCGAGAAACAGAAATTCGACTTAGAGATAAAAAAAAATCTGCATAAAAATTGTTTAAACAGTTTGTTCGAAAAAAATTATGCGCGTTATGGAATAGTTTGAGTTTGAGAAGTTACAGTTGACTGTACTTAAATGCCATGAAATGACTTGGGAAAAGTTAGAGAATGTCATTTTTCGTGTTATCCAATAAGCAAGAATCCATTAAAAAAAACAGATTATTTAAGTTAAAAATAAAAGTAGAATTGCAAAATGTTACTAGAAACTGTGTATCTTATACCGAAATGTGGATATTAAGATGAATCAAACACCAACATGTTGGGAAACAACGATGTTATAATTCGACAAAATAATCAAATCGATAGAAGATTACAAAAGTTATTGAACATAAAAGATAAAATAAAAAATACTTCCAATTTTTTTCCTCGTAAACCGCTTGCCACAAAAATTTCAATTTTTGTTCAGCTTGCATTTAGAGCCTCTTCTATAGATTGACGTTTTTGTTTTCTTCAGTTTTTGTGTAATAAAGGTTGCGAACAAGTTTTTCATGGAAGCGGATATCTCAGTAACCAATATTAGCACGATAACGGCATATGCACGTAAACAATTGTCATATTTTAATTAATTTGACTGTAGAAAAAGAATTGCATAATAATTTTTAAGTAATATTTAAAGCGATTTAATATGAATGATATAAACTTCGTGTAGTGCGCAGTACGTCAATCATAACGGCAAATGGAAACGTAGCTGGGACAGTGGAAGATTATTTACTGTTAGTACGATACGACCAGAACAATTTCATTTCGGAATTTTGAATAGTACTGCGAGTTAAATATAAATCATGAATTTAGGGCCAAATTCGATGTTACTATAGATCTCGGTAACAAAAAGAGATATCGAAAAATGAGTAAGGTTGTTGTGTCGTCTTTTTTTGAGAGAAACTCAATGGTGAAAACAAAAATTAGCTATCGTCTTTTGTTTTCGAGTTATAACACAAAACTCGATTTTTCGCTATTTTGATGCTTGTCGATATCTTTGTTGTTTGTTAAATCAGACGAATGATATTTGCACGTTCTTCAGGCGCTTTTTCGATTAGAATTCAGTGGAATTTACAGATTTTAAATATCTCTAATAGTTTTGTAGATATAACATAAAGTTGTGTTTTTTAAATGGAAACCATAGCTGGCTATGACTGAAATAAATAGAGCCCTTTTTCCCCTTTTCAACGATATATAACATGCCGGTGCAAAATATTCCAAAAGTAATGTTTTATTGAATAACATGAAATTAGTATATATATGAGAAATTATAATTATTGTCTTCGAGATTCGTATATCACTAGTGGTTTGACACTACTAATCAGTGACTTAAGTATTGAATTTGCATTCTTTTGAATATTTATTTCAATTAAAAGTTATGAAATGCCGTATGAATCATATGAAAAATACGCAATGATCGAATGCTTTATTCAAAGTAATAACAATGCTGAAATTGCATCCGAAACATACTTCAATCGTTATCCAGAAAGAACACAACCTCACAAATCTATTTTTGAGAGATTAAAAGAAAATCTCATCAATCACGGGTCATTTAGTATGCCAAGACCCAAACATTACCATATTGAAAATGCTGAAGAAGCTGCCACCAACACAGTTGCAGCCGCAGTTGCAAATCCCTCAACTTCAAGCCGTGAAATAGAAACTGAATCTGGGGTATCAAGACGTTGAGCTTTGAGAATCCTCAAGAAGCATAAATTTAGGCCATATGCTTTAAGAAAACAACATCATTTGCAACCAACAGACTCTCAGCAACGAATGGAGTTTTGCCAGTGGTACCGTGAAAATCTTCAGCAGAATCCATTATTCTTTAAGAAAAGTTATTTGGACTGATGAAGCCTATATCCCGGAATTTTTAATAGGCACAATGAGCACTATTGGTCTGATGTCAATCCTCACCGTACCGTCAACGTGCAAAACCAAGGACGTTTTGGCTTTAGTGTTTGGTGTGCCGTGCTTGGCGAGCGTATTGTAGCATACCATATTTACGAGGAACATCTTAATGGCGACCGGTACTACGATATTGTAAACCATCATATTCTGAATGAATTTTTGGACAATTTGCCACTAATGGAGAGGGGAACTATATACTTCCAGCACGACGGTGCACCACCTCACAAAATAAGAAGGGTAAGGGAATTATTGAATATAAATTTTGAAAACCGTTGGATTGGAAACAACGGACCAGTGAGGTGGCCACCACGATCGCCAGATCTTACACCTTTGGATTTTTTTCTTTGGGGGCACATTAAAAACAAATTATATAAAAGATCACATAACGACATTCAGGACCTAAGGCAGCATTTTGAAGAATGTATCAATGCCGTTCCAAATATTTTTATAAACAACGCTCTTCGAAGTATTGCGACGAGATATAATTTATGCATCAATAAAAATGGACATCAATTTGAAAAATGGTTAAAGTAGTTTGTAGTAGGTAATCTTATTTTTTATTTTTTTTATTCAGGTAATTATCTAATTATTTTACTTCGAATAAAACAATATATCCTGCAATGTTTAACTTTTCAGTTATACCCTCAACATGCCGATATAAAGTGGAGATTGACGACTGAAAATTGTAGAATCACGGTTACATACTTTTATGACAGTTTCTTCAGCATACCACTTCCATATCACAATGTTCGGCTTTTGGCATATTACTCAAGCCGTAATTGATGAGATGTTCTTTTAATCCCAAAAACAAGTTTGTGCTGTCGTGCACTACCTGGATAATGATCGAATTATGTTTCGGATGTTATATCACAATTATTGTTATTACTTTGAATAAAGCATTCGATTATTGCGCATTTTTCATACTATCCAAACGGCATTTCGTAATTTTCAATTAAAATAAAAGAATGAAATTTTACTAATTTCACTGATTAGTAGTGTCAAACTACTAGTGACATACGCCTACTCAAAGAAATCTCGAAGACAATAATCATAATGCCTCTGATATATACTAATTTCATGTTATTCAATAAAACGTTACTTTTTGAATATTTTGGACCAGCAACGTTGAAAAGAGGAAAAAAAGGCTCTATTTATTTCAGTCATAGCCAGCTATGGTTTCCATTTAAAAAAACAACTTTATGCTATATCTACAAAACTATTAGAGATATTTAAAATCTGTGAATTCCACTGAATTCTAATTGAAAAAGTGCCTGAAGAACGTGCAAATATCATTCGTCTGATTTAACAAACAACAAAGGTATCGACAAGTATCAAAATAGCGAAAAATCGAGTTTTGTGTTATAACTCGAAAACAAAAGACACCATTTTCACCATTGAGTTTCTCTCAAAAAAAGACGACACAACTGTATTGTCCTGCTAACATTTGTTCTGGAGATATGGACTTCCATCAAAATCTTGTTCGAATCGTTTATTACATAAAAACTGAAGAAAACAAAAACACTAATCTATAGAAGAGACTCTAAATGCAACCTAAAAAAAACTGAAATTTGTGTGGCTAGTGGTTTAAGAGAAAAAAAAACGGAAAGATAAACGTTAATTTAAAACTGCTAAAATCGGGTACTTTTTTCAGTTCTCTCGGGCTCATGTTTACACCGAGAGGCAAACAATTTTGACAGTCATACAACTTAAGTAGAAATGTTTCAAAAGTATGGCATACTTTATTTCAATTTTTTCTGTTCAGTAGTTTTTGAGTTATAGGCGCTTAAACACAGGAGTCAATACTATCGAAACGGGAGATGGCAGTTACGGCGATTCTGTCATGCGGGGTCACATATAAGTGTTCGACAGTTCTCAAGTACCTACTCGGTTAAAAAGCCAGATGAAATTCCCAACGTTATGTTTTTTGATTAATCTCAATATCTGACTGGTTGCAAAAGATACATAGTTACAAACAAAAATGAAAAAATGAATGTTCAATTTTAAAAATCAAAGTAGAATTGGTTAGTTTTAATTGAAACTGTGTATCTTCTGCAGAAATGCATCCACATTTCCATATTTTTCTGTTGAATTAAGATGAATCAAACACCTACATGTTGGGAAACAAAGATGTTACAATTCGATAAACAAAATGATCAAATCGATAGAAGATTACAAAACTTATTGAATATAAAAGCTAAAATTGCAAAGTTTTACCTTTGTATATTTTACAAATATTCAGATATTACGATGAATAAAAAACATAATGTTGGAAATTGAGATGGCTATAAAGCAAGGTACTGGAACCTGTCCAAGTTTCTTAATAACTTCGCAGGGCATCTCATTTTTAGACCACCAAAACATCATGTTGGTTCACTTGGTATAATAAGCTTCAACCGTTTTTTTTTCTTTTCAAAATTCAGAAAGCATTTGACAATTTTTTTCTGGATTTGAATTTGCAGTAGTTTTTGTGAAATTTTGTACAAACTAGATTTAACACAGTTTGCATGTTTGCTCTACAGTTATTCCGTATATGGGTCGTTCTTTTACAAATCGTACACATTTTATGACGTCACATTTTAGATTTGGCTTAAACTTTTTTTATAAGTTGTATGCACTAAATAAGGTTATACGTGTATCAGGATATAGTCGAAAAAAATTTATTTTCGGAGATATGAAAGTTTTAAGTTTGGATTATTTACGATAATTTGCCAAACCTTGCCATATTCAAAATTCAATATCTTTGGTTCTAGTAATCGTATCAGACCCATTTTTGTTTTATTTTGAAGGTTGAAATATTTGCTAGATAACTGTGTACAATCATAATTTTAATTTATATGTAAAAAAAATTAAAAACAAATGAACTTTTTAAATAATTATTAAATAGTCGCCCCCACAATGGATATAATCGAAAAAATATACATAATATCCGCTACACTTTTACCTACAAAACCCATTTTTTCCTAGGATGGAGTCTCTTATAGTTCAAAAGATATTAAATTTTATCTAAAGTGAGTAACGCGCGGCGTGTCGATACTCGATAAAAAAACGCAGCAAGCGACTACTTCAGACGTGTACGCAACGTTCTTGAACGTCTCGCAGACAGCAGGCTGGTTCAACATGCTAGTGCAGTTTGCTTTTTAGGAACGGAGTGAGTGGAAGTGCTTATTTATTACGTGCTAAAAATATTTATTAATTAAACGCCTTTAAAAAATGCCGAAGTCTTCTAACCGTTTCAAACGTTCTAAATTTCGAACCGACAGATGTTTCAATCCGTTCAATTTGTCTCCACATCCAAATATAAAAAGAATGAGGCTCTCAGAAAAGTATTAAAATACCAATTATTGGCATTAAATATACCTATAACATCTTGGTCACTTCTACAAAGAGTTTGTAACTCATGCCGGTTTAAATTATCTAAAATCAAGAAAGATAAAACAGATATCCATTTGAATGAGGTTTGTATACCTATAGTTATTTAACCAACAAGTATATTAAGAAGAGCGATTATTGATCGAGACTGTTTAACGCCCGAGCGAGTGCGTTAATTGTCCAGATCATTAATCGTCGTTTAATATTCGAGTTGGTTACAAATTTTTTTCGTCGATCGTATCCTTCTGGCGGCGTCTACATAGATTTTATTCGTCGATGTCGTTTGAGATTATATGACCATTTATGTAAGTCGTTTGATTGGCTATAACAAATCATGCATTAATAGAAATCGTGCATTTATGGAGCTTTTTAATAAATGATTTTCTATTTAGTAAACATACTCATAAATAAACGATCGACAGAAATATATATTTTTCGTTGATCGTTTATTTATGAGTTTGTTTAATGAATAGAAAATCATGTATTAAAGAGGTCTATAAATGCACGATTTATATGTTTTTTCTTACATCGGTTCCGAATTGTACTTGAATCCTCCTTATATATGCCAATGAAAATAAATTCACAAAAGAGTTAAATACTAAAATAATTAAGATTTTCTAATGATAGTTGATATAAGCATGGGAATAAAATTAAATACATGTTTTAAACTCTTTTGTGAATTTATTTTCATTGGCAGGAGGATTCAGGAGGATATATTTGCAGGAGGATATATAAGGAGGATTCAAGTACAATTCGGAACCGATGTAAGAAAATAATAAAATACTAAAATAATTAAGATTTTCTAATGATAGTTGATATAAGCATGGGAATAAAATTAAATACATGTTTTAATTATTTTAAATGTTCAAACGCCTCTCGATTTTCACGTACAAATCGTGTGTGCGCAGCTAACCATCGTGTGCGACGCTAGCAGCGAATCAGTTTGTGTATTGTATTTTCTTCAGTGCTTTGTTTGCAAACACGCAAAAGCGAAAATGGTGCTTGACTCACGTCAGATAAAATTTAATATCTTTTGAACTATAAGAGACTCCATCCTAGAAAAATATGGATTTTGTAGGTAAAAGTGTGGCGGATTTTATATATATTTTTCGATTATATCCATTGTGGGGGCGACTATGAAATAATTATTTAAAGAATTCAATTGTTTTTATTTTTTGTACATACATAAATTAAAATAATAATTGTACGCCGTAATCTAGCAAATATTTCAACCTTGAAAATAAAACAAAAATGGGTCCGATACGATTACTAGAACCAAAGATATTGAATTTTGAATATGGCAAGGTTTGGCAAATAATCGTAAATCATCCAAACTTTAAGCCTTCGTATCTCTGAAAATAATGTTTTTTAATGAATTCCCGATACAGGTATCGACTAAAATTCCGTGAAAATGTCATAAAAAAACTTTGCTGTAATTTAAAAAAGTGAAATTTTTTTTTTTGGCGAAATCCGTACGATTTGTATTACCAATAAGTGACAGATATGTCATACTATTTCAAATAACATTAATATAACCTTAAATTTAAGTGACAGTAGTGCAATCGTGCATACTTGATTTAACCATAAAACAAATCGTAACTTACCAACTGAACCGTTGACGTAGTTATCGATACAATTTGAAATCTCGGCACGCTTGACGCCAGCTTTAAACTTCATCCCTAGAACTTTGGGGTGGTGCCTCAACCACCAATTATCAGCCTTGTCTCCGGCAAGCCTCGTGCAATGAATCCTCGACTGTTGTCCAGCTCCGATGCCAACAACCTATAAAAAAATGAGGTTATGTTTAACGCTTAGAAGTATTTTTTGTCGCAACGGAATGAAAAAAATACCACAGTGATCCTCGAATGGATATAAATGAATTATTCTAATAAAATTTTAACGTAACTATCATAATTTTTAAGATATTAAATAAAACGTAATTTTTTTATTGATTGAAAAGAAATTATAAATGACGTACCTGTCCATTTTTCGCGTAACACACGGAATTACTTTGGGTGTACTTCAAGGCAATAGTAGCGACGATTAAGTCACGTACAGCTGACTCGTTTAGATTTTTATGAGCCGTAACAACATTCGTAAAGATACTCCTGTCTATAACAGCGTTGTTGCGTTTTTGCTCTAATGTTAATCCAAAAAGGACTTTACGTTCAATTGCATCAGGAACATAATTAGGATCAATCTAAAAAGAATAACAGACTTAGAAAAAGCTGATTAAAAATAAAATAAAAAAGATTAATCGGAAAATATACCTGAAGTACACAGTACCCTCCGTTTTTCTTCTTTTTAAGTAATTCTAAGGCTTCGGCGTCATATCCGGGTGCAATGACTCCATCGGAGACTTCTCTGGAAATCAGTCTTGCAGTGGCGTAGTCGCAAATATCAGATAAAGCGACAAAATCTCCAAAACTTGACATCCTGTCCGCGCCCCGTGCTCTTGCGTATGCAATTGCTAATGGACTCAGTTGTTCTTTTAGGTCGTCCACCATGCATACTTTAGCCTGTGTGAAATAATTTTTTGTTAGTGAAATACATAATTTTTAGGTTAAAAATTGTAAAAAAACTGCTTTTTTCCGGAAACGTACAAAAAAAGTTTATTTCTATTTTGCATTCACAATGCACACATTGTAACACTGTTTTCGGTGTTACAATTAACACATTGTAATACCGAAAACAGTAACATTTTTGTCTAAGATTGGTGCACATTGATATCAAATGCCATATGTCAAACGTACATAACCCAACATAACCACACACTGCATCTTCTTAATCGCTTGCAATCGTATAAACTGCGAAATATCAATATTCTATACATATTTAAACATGGGTGTAGCCTGCTATAGTATGGCCAAAGGATTGGGGCTGTCTTAGTTTTGCTGTTCATCAAAATACGCCAGCATGACGTTTTCAGTGATGTTTTTTTTACGACACTGGTAAGTGATCGTTATCATTCTTTTCAACTAAACATCAAATCCTCTTTTCAGACATAATTCAAGGACCACATTTACGAAGATCAAACCTACATCGTAGATATGAACGATTTTAATTATTGCTGCGAGATTGTATATGCGCAATAAATGGTTTATCAGCATACACGTACGAAGCTATAGTACATTTAAAGTGTAGAGGATTACTTAGTTTATGTAACGTATAAGTTTTCGGTAATATTTTGGACGGTTGGATGCTCGGTTCAATTCGTATTGGTTTTTGTCCGTCGCTTTCGACTTCGTCTTAGTTCTGGTTGTGTGCAACGTATTTATATTACCTCCATCACATGTAATTTTACTAAGTATAATTTATTCTAATAAACTACTTTGCCGAAATTAGAATTGGGTTTCAATTATAAGTGCTTGTAAATATATCAGCCGCAACGGCTACGTAGCGGAATTAGGTAGACACCGCTATTAAACGTTAAGCGTTATAACAATTCTTTAGTAAGTTCTTGTTCTTGGAAGTAACTAATCAGTCACCGCCAAACACTTCTGTTCTGATTATTATACTTATGAAACCACTATTTTTTAAAGTTGTTAACTTTTTAGGTTAAGTTTCATGTATTCAGTTAAAAGTGTTGCCCCAAGCTCGATTATGATCATCGTTGCGACCTCGCTGAATATTTATTCAAACTTGTAGGCTAAAGTAGAGTAAAATTATTCAAAATTAGATTTTGTCATGATTTTATCTCATCGATCTCATCCTTAACGAAGTTGACAGTTACTACAGTGATGCCACGTGGTACCCGCAAAATACCCTAGATTCTAATTTAGCGCGATATAGTAACCACAATTTCTAAATTTATATAAAATTAATGACGCAAAGTAGAAAAACTAGTATATTACACTCGTTTTATAAGACGTATTGGCGCACTTGTTCCATTTGGGCACTCCTCGGTACGCTCGTCGTGCCAAAACAACTCGTGCGCCAATTTGACGTCTTATAAAACTTGTATAATAATAATATACTATTCTTTGAAAATATTTGCTTAAAAAGATATTGTATCATTCAAACCTGTTCTCTATTGACATTATACAATAGGGTATTTGACTGTATTAAAAATATGGCTTGTATTATAGTCATCCTAATAGACACAGTTTAAGAAAACTATTTGTTATTACTTTTCAAAGAAAATATGCTTTATTTCTATTAAAAACCAAAATTAAAATTGAATTTTATTCACGTCCTATCACGTGATTGAAAACGCTCTGTAATTGGCTCAGTCTCCAGTGACGTCATTCGTTAGTACGCTTAGAGCGCGTTTGGTTTGTCAGGGTAGGGTATGGGGAGAGCACTGCTCACATAACCTGGGTCGGCTGTCTCTCTCTTATATGCAGATAAACGCCGTATGACGTTACTCCGCCTATTATGCAGGGCGTCACTCTCACCGTACCCTACCCGATTATCCGAACGCTCTCTTATGCTTCTCCCGTTTGAATTTATAGCACTAAAGTGCCATGTAAGCATAATTTTGTAGGTTAGGATATGCCTAACGTTAAGATGTCAGATCAGATAATACCTGGTTCGAAAATACGATAGATAACTTATTCTAGTCAGTTTTACTTATGTCGAAGTAATCTTCACAACAAAAAACGCTTGTATTGGCCGCTATTTATTTCACTTGGATTTCTACAAGCCAGCCACTTTCTTCGCAGTTTCAAATCTTGCGGAACAGCTACAAATAGTTTATCCGGAGTTTTTCTTGACGTATTTCTGCATTGTGGATTTATACACCATTTATAACCCATCTTTATGTAGAAATTGTGAAAACAACACATCATACAACACAATTACCAAACGGCGACGATGCCGATGCTGACAGACCATATGGGCCGATTTGACATCTCCTATCGGGTGACGTCACACAACAGAAAGTATCGTTTTGGCGGGACTTTTTGTGCTTCAATTTTTAATGCTGATTTTGATGAAATATTGAAGAAATAATTACGAAAAATAATGCATTTACAATGTAGGGTGAAGGAATAAACACACTAAGATGGTTTTCCAATAATAGTCAAATACCCAAATTTTTAATGACGTCAAAAATATTAAAATTATAAATACGTAATAATAAATAGCTATAATTAGGTCAGTGGCGTGCGGTGCATTTATTCATAAGGAATAGTTATTTACAAATATTTGTAAATGTTTAGTAAATGATAGGAGTTGCCTTAAAATGTATGAAAATGGTAAGGTTACAGTAAAAATCAAGTGCAAGAGGCACAAGGCAACAGAATGATACGTCAGTGATTTTTTATGTTATAATTTTGCGTTATTTCTTATGATTGATTTGTGTTTAACTCCTATCCTTTATTAAAGATATTTACTCATATGATAACTCAATGCTCCTTTCCACATTTTAAAAACATTTATGATAGTTTCATAAATATCCGGTTTAGATTTTATTAGTAAGTTTGATTTAAACCAGAAATAAAACTGACTGTAGAGTAAGTAAATTTGAAATAAATTAAACTTGATACGAATAAACTGTCGTACAAATAGGCACCACACGCATCATGTTATCAAAATTATTGCGTTATTAAAAATTATCCATCGCTCACATTCCTAACATTTTACACACCCTGTAGTTATATTGCGATGCACGAATTCACAAGTTTAAAGAAGAAAACCACTTTTTGTCCTACCCCGGGCTAGGTCGGGCCACATGACGCTGTGGTTATTCATTATATTTGTCTTGTGCGAACACTTCACACGCGTGCAAAATTTCTCCAATAATTTGCAATAGTTATAGTATTTCTTGTGTTTTGTGGTTACAATGCCGAAAAGGGCTCCTAGTGTGGAACCTTTAGAGGACGTACGAAGCAAGAAAGTTCGGAAATTTGAGAAATTGCGGAAGAAAATGGAAGAGATCCGGAAAGAAATAGACGTTTACGACTCAGCGAGTGAATCAGGTTGGTCCTAGATGATTTTACCTTGTGCCTGCCGTTTATCTTAACACAGGGCATTCTATTGAATGGCCCGCTGAATCTTTATGATTCCTTGTTTGGGTAATGATAGACCATGCAGGGCATTCTAATGAATGGCCCACTGAATCTTTATGATTCCTTATCTGGTTTCGTGCTATATAAATCAAAGCTCTTGAACGACATGCATAATCTTGCTGATTAGTCGAGACTGTTCTCCTGGTTTTATATCAGACGGGCCACCACTAAACAACCTTTTTTACTGGGTTTTTAGATTCTGAAGAGAGTTCTAACGTGGTCACTACTGCGCAGGTCCACGTCCCAGATCTAGATCAAGATTTAAACCTCGTGATCAATGAACCTGCCAATGAGCCATTTACCGACACTCAGATTCAAACGCAAAATGGCGACACGGATGTAATGGATTTGTTTGGCACAGACCCGCAATTAAAAGACAAACAATCTGGAGTCTTACTAGAAGGGATTGCAACTCGTTGGTCTCACATAATAAAAAAAGGACTAGACAAGGAGCAGAGAGACGGGTTTTTAGACCAGTATCCTCCTGCAAGTAATTGTAAGGAACTTATACCACCAATCTTAAATGAAGAAATAGCCGCAGCCTTAAACGATACTAAACTTAGAGTTTACAAATACCTTGTAAAACTCCAGTGCCAACTCGCGGCTGGCGTAATGGCTTTATACCAGCCGATTAGCCGTACTCTCTCAGAACCCGAGGAACAAGGGATGTATTTGGAAAGTTTGGCAAACTCGGCCAAGATTTTTACGGATGTCTTTCATCAGCTATCTCTTCATCGAAGATTTTTATTGGCGCCTTCTCTAAATCCGCAGTTCAAAAAATGTTTTGAAACCCAGGAAGTGGATACTTTTTTGTATGGAGAAAAATTATTAGAAAAGGTGAACCAGTTTTCCTATTCTATTGGCATCAGTATGCGAGAAAACTCTGAAGCAGTATGATAGTGGCCTTATCAGATGGTGGCATTTTTGCAACGTTAGTAAGCTAGACCCCTTAGAGTATGATTTCCAGGGCATAATTAGCTTTATTAAATCTTTAGTGGATAAAGGTCTTTCATACAGTACAATAAATTCACACAAATCAGCGTTATCACTTATCATAAATTTTCCTAAAGAGGTTTTCAACAAATTTTATAATAAACCTCTAGCTTCTGATGCAACTACCTTTGCTAGAGCAGTACTGTCAATTGAGAATGATTGAAGACTTTATAATAATTATAAATGTTACTTTTTTGTTACATGTTAGTTTACATATTAATGTAGTTACATTAGTTGGATAATATATTATGCTTATATATATATATATATATATATATATATATATATATATATACATATATATATATATATATATATATATATATATTGATTTAAAAAAAAAAAAATATTCTGTATCTACATTTTGAATAAATAGGTATTACTTTGTACCTTGAGGTTCATAGATCGTTTTTTCTTTGAACATCTACAGGGTGTGTAAAATGTTAGGAATGTGAGCGATGGATAATTACAAGATTGGACGACTTACCTAGTAAGGAAGGACAATCCTAATTATCCGAGCTCACATTCCGTACATTTTACAACCCACCCTCTCTTTTTTTCCCAGCCCTAGACGATCTATTCACGTTTGGCACGCGACAATATAATGAATAACCACAGCGTCATGTGGCCCGACCTAGCCCGGGGTAGGACAAAAAGTGGTTTTCTTCTTTAAACTTGTGAATTCGTGCATCGCAATATAACTACAGGGTGTGTAAAATGTACGGAATGTGAGCTCGGATAATTAGGATTGTCCTTCCTTACTAGGTAAGTCGTCCAATCTTGTAATTAAAAAAACGGGTACACAAATAATTCATACTTCTCATACAGAGAATGGACTAGATAAATGATATTCTAATAAATAAAAATCCTTTGGTGTTCTTATTTTGTAAACATTACCTTTTTACTTTATCATACGCAGTATGATTCCGGAGAAACTACTAAAGCTATCGGGACGAAACTTCATATTTAGAAGTTTCGAAGTATTTAGTCTTAGCATTTTTGAAAGATTTTGCAAATAAGCCGCCATTTCTGAAATTTCGTCGAAATAGTTAAATAATAAATTAAAGTAGAGGAAATTCTGAATAATTTATGACTGACATTTTTTGGTACAATCAATAGTTTAGCTGCATGAGCAAATTCTATTTCATCGAGATCGGTCGTACTGCATTAACACTAGTAGCCAGGATTTGTCAGATTTTTTTATTCTAATGACAGTAGGTAGTGTCAAACGCTAATGTTTTGACAATACCTACTGTCAATATAAGCTGCGTTCGGATATTGTACACCGTTACACTTTTTACACCCAATAACACGTAAGTGTCATTTGGACGGTGTACCCGGTGTCAACGGAGTTCTACTAGTTTTATTTTAATGCAAACATGGCCGATCTCGATGAGATAGAATCTCATGCAGCTAAACTAATAATTTTATATATAGTATGATAAAGTCATGTGCCTGGCCACATCAGATTTTTTAATCATTACGAAACAAAATACTAGTCTAGTCATTGCAGATATTTATATATGAAGATATGAGAATAGCATATAGTTTCTGTAGTAACATATTAAAATGTTGAGAATCATAGTTAATAGGAAAATAATAATAATACTAAGCACTGACAAAAGTGTATAAAATATAACTACGTACTATTATAAACATTATTTGCATTTACCATAATAGGGTATTTGACTATTATTGGAAAACCATCTTAGTGTGTTTATTCCGTCACTCTACACTGTAAATGCATTATTTTCGTAATTATTTCCACAATATTTCATAAAAATCAGCGTTAAAAATTGAATCACAAAAAGTCCCACCAAAACGATACTTTCTGTTGTGAGACGTCACCCGATAGTAGATTCAAATCGGCCCATATGGTCTGTCAGCATCGGCATAGTGGCCGTTTGGTAATTATGTTGTATGATGTGTTGTTTTCACAATTTCTACATAAAAATGGTTTATAAATGATGTATAAATCCACAATGCAGAATAACGTCAAGAAAAACTCCGGATAAACTATTTGTAGCTGTTCCGCAAGATTTGAAACTGCGAAGAAAGTGGTTGGCTCGTAGAAATCCAAATGAAATAAATAGCGGCGCATACAAGTGTTTTTTGTTGTGAACATTACTTCGACATAAGTAAAACTGACTAGAATAAGTTATCTATCGTATTTTCGAACCAGGTATTACCTGATCTGACAGCTTAAGGTTAGGACTATCCTAACCTACAAAGTTATGCTTACGTGGCACTTTACTGCTATTAAATTTAAACGGGAGAAGCGTAAGAGCGCGTTCGGATAACCCGGTACTGTACGGTGAGAGTGACGCGCTGCATAATAGGCGGACTAACGTCATACGGCGTTTATCTGCATATAAGAGAGAGACAGCCGACCCAGGTCATCTGAGCATTGCTCTCCCCATACCCTACCCTGAGAAACCGAACGCGCTCCAAGCGTACTAACGAATGACGTCACTGGAGACTGAGCCAATTACAGAGCGTTTTCAATCACGTGGTAGGACGTGAATAAAATTGAATTTTAATTTTGGTTTTTAATAGAAATAAAGCATATTTTTTTTGAAAAGTAATAACGAAGAGTTTTCTTAAACTGCAATCTATTAGGATGACTATAATATAAACCATATTTTTAATATAGTCAAATACCCTATTATGGTACCTAGCCTTTATATTGGCACTATACCAGCAACAAACATAAATTTAAAAATAAGATTCGTATAACAAGAATTGAGTTTTGCATAAGCAAAATTTTTTTTAAATTGCAACACCGTGATTATTTACAACAACAACAACACAATTTATAACTTTCCACTCGATTTTACTGCATAAACATGATAATGATTATTGTGAAATAAAACCAGAAGCTACGCCAACAAGAAAAATAGTGTCGTAACTTGATATATTCTGCTATCATCACAAAAAAACAACAACAATCTGGTTACCATGTCAAAACTATACAGGCAATTTGTTTTGCACAAATATAACAGACTTACGTACAGCGGCGCGTTATGCCATCATGGGGCCCTGGGCAATTTTGAATTTGGGGGCCCCCCATACACCGTGTTGAATTAAAAATTACTTTTTATACAAAAATAATATGTACTAATACTAAAAAAAATCATAAATAATAAGGAAGGTATTTGACTTTTTTGCAACATCATTTAATATAAGTACGTCGTTATTTGAAGCAACAAATGAATATTCTTAAGAAATACAAAATAACAAGTAAATAGCTTAATAATTTAAAAATCAAAATTCGTAACAAATAAAATATATTATCTTAATTCATAAATGGATATTCTTAACAAATAAAAATAAATCATTTTTCACATTAGGGAATCTAGATATATTCCTGCTTGAACAGGTTTTTTAATATTTTGCAGATTGCAAACACTGCGATAGTTCATCCTTAAATATGCCATCGTCACTATCTGGATATGTACTTATTAAACTTGTAATGCAGTTTTCATAGTCTTTTGGAGACGTTTCTTTTAATAAACTGGAATTTCCTCTTTCTGCTGTTAACATTGTCGTGTTTCATAATCTTTGTTATTAGTTAACGCATATGCATTTTTAAGAAGCAGACCAAATTAATTTTTTTTTAAATATAGCACCCTGTATATTTTGCCTGTCCAAAAATCCCTGAGATCAGTCGTTTAAATGATACAAAATGATTAAATGTTAAAAGAAAGCAACTACAAAATGTTAAAACGATTTCTATTATGTCAATACCTTGACCTCTGAGAAGTTTACAAGTAAAAAATAAATAAATGTTTTTGAAAATGAATTTAAGCTATAAATACAAAATACATTTGAATATATAATATGATTCATTTCAAATTTGTAGCTTAAGCAATTTCCTAAAACATTTATTGGAATCTTTTCCTTGTCAACTTTTTAGAAAGAAAAATATTGACTTTTTATGCAAACTGTGTAATGATTAATGTTAAAGATTTTTAAAGGTAAGCATTTTGAAGATGAGTTTTTATTTTCCAGACTTTTTTTGGAGAATTAATTTTTGCAGAATAGATTTCCATAACTAAATAAGAAGTGTCGATTGAAAATCATCAATGTATTCATACAGTATTTTCTCTCCTTCAACTTTGTCAAGGGTTTCCTAAAATTAGATGTTCTGTTATTGGAAAAAAAGAGTTGAACTGCTAAAACTGCTTCGAGGACTATGCTGAAGTTCAAATTCGACATTCTTACTACCTAGATGATGAATTTAATTTTATAAAATAGATGGATTGCTTTATTGCTACAGGTTATCAACACAAAATGTAAGCGTGTTTGCAACAAAAAATTTTCAAAAAATTTCAGGGGTTCAAATAGACGCAAGAATTTGACTAGTTTGTTTGTTTGCATGTTACGTTCAAATCTTGTGATCGATATTTTATGTACTTGCCAATGTCCAATCGAGGTGAAATTTTGCATGTGGACAGATTTCCGGTGACAAAGCATGAAGCAACAAAAATTTTTTTAAAATTTTCAAAAATTGCAAACACTTCAAAATTTGGTAAAATTTTCCAATCGAGTTGAAATTTTGCATGTGGACAGATTTCCGATGACAACACATGAATCAATAAAAAATTGGAAAATTTTACAAAATTGTAGAATTTTACAAAATAAGATTAGTCTAATCGAGTTGAAATTTTGCATGTTAATTTCCGATGACAACATGAAATATTTGGAAAAATTCAAAAAATTTCTAAAACATCCCATTAAGTTGAAATTTTGCATGTTGGCATATTGCCGGTGACAATGCATAAATAAAAAAAAATGGAAATAATGAATCAGTAAAAATAATTGGAATTTTCCGTAGTTTTTAAATAAATACCTAAATATTAATTACAAAAAATTTATGTTCAGCGTTGTATGTACTTTTATCTTAGTTTGTTATCTTACTGGTGAATATAACGGGTGTTCATATATCACCCTGCTACTAACTTATACCAAATTCCAACAAATTGGCTTGGTCGATTTTGTTGAAATTGATACTGATTGTTACTACAGCAATATAAAGCCATTCTCCATTGTTAAAATGGGGTGATCAATCTCACCTTATATTCAGGGGTGAGATTGATCACCCACTTTTTATTTATTTTTGTTGTCATTTCTGAATTGTTTGGTCTAATATTTTCTATTCCGATAGAACTACATCTGTATCAAAGACCTGCCAAATATGGTTTATTTCACTCTAAAGGTAAAAAAGTTATTCATAATATTAAGTTTAAAATGATCAATCTCACCCCACTTTACGGTACGTTAATTTATAGTTTATAAAAGATTTGTTTTGGTCCCCTATTGAGGATTGGTATGGTGTGGTTGTCTATTACAGAAACAAGTTTCCAAAATTCTGGGCAAATGCCCATTTTGCCCATGGGATAACGCGCCACTGCTTATGTGTACAAAAAAAGAATAATTTACCTCATCTCCAAATAACGGCACAGCTACCGCGGCTCCAGCTGGCGACACATGCTTAAAACTTGTGGCCGCAGGTAGCTGCAAGGCCTCCTTGAGTTCTTTAACAAGCTGCCAGCCGTTCAACGCATCACAGAGATTAATATAACCAGGGGAACCATTTACGACGACCAACGGCAACTTTTCCAAAGTCGTAAACAACTGCGCCGGCTTTTGATGAGGGTTCATCCCGTATCTCAACGTCATCTGCGACTCCCCCGCAGAAAACTCCTTCCGGAAATAATCGGAAATAGCCAAATCGTACTCCGAAGTATGAGTAAACGCCTTCAAAGCCAATTTTTCCCTAGTAGATTTGTTCGTGTCACGTTCGGGTGAATTTTTCATCTCGTTTACGACTTTTTCGTAATCATTCGGGTCACATAAGATGGTAACACGATCGTGGTTCTTCGCGGCAGCTCGGAGAAGAGTTACGCCACCTATGTCGATGTTTTCAACTGCGTTTGCCACGGTAACGTCTGGTTTCGATACAGTTTCTACGAACGGGTATAAATTGCATACTACGACTCTGATCATATCGATCTTTTGGTTGTTGAGGTCTTCTTGGTCACTCGGGATTAATCTAGTCGAAAAAATAAGTTAAAAACGCAATAAACGTGCTTTCGGTAAACAAATTTGTCTCCGTTAAAAAAATTTCTCGACAGAAAAAAAATACAAATAAAATATGTATACCTAGCTAAGATTCCACCGTGCACAGCTGGATGGAGGGTTTTAACCCTTCCCCCGAGAATCTCGGGAGCCCCGGAGATATCGGAAACATCTTTTACGTCAAACCCAGCGTCCCGGAGACTTTTTGCAGTACCACCGCTGGCTACTAGCGTAAAACCTAACTCTTTTAGGTTTTTCCCAAGTGGAATTAAGCCGGATTTATCGGAAACCGATAGCAGAGCTGTAAAATTGACAAAATCAGTTAAAAAATTGGAAATATTGGAAAAGAAATCGATTGGAAATATTCAAATTTACCTAAATTCCCTCCTTTAGACATTCTATCGCGGTTTGCTTTGGAAACAGAAGACGAAATGAAGCGGAGCGTGTTGTTCGCACCGGTTTTGATTGGTCTTATAAATCGAGTTGATCGTTTTTGTAAGGTTAGAAGGTCAACGAAATACGACGCCGTTAAGAACATAACAAAAACATGCTTATCTAGTGAAGAATTTATGCCTTGTTACCACGAACACGTGGTCACAATACTCTTAGTTTCTTATTTAGTTCATATTTAGTAATTACATTGTTTATATAAGTACTATATAAACAATGGTGGTTATATCCAAGTTTAAACTTCATTTTGCTCTACTTTGGTACTACATTAGAAAAAGTACATTATTGGTGGATTATTGCGCTTCAAACTAACTAAAACCGTGCATAGTGATTGTATTTAACTGTCTGGTATTTATCTAAACAACTCCGTATTCAGAATAATCCATAATAACGCGAAAAAAACCCATTTCATCTGATAAAATTCGAAAATTACAGCGTCTTATTAGTTCCAAAGTGAAAAAATTGGTCGTAGATGACGCGCGTGTTGGTGCGTTAGCGGTGCTGCCATCTAACGGTTATAGTCTGAATTACGAGCGATCGTGACCGTCCGCGCCATCTAACGGTTATAGTTTGAACCTATGAGCAGATAGGGGACCGTCAAAGCTGATGCCTGTAATCTCCGCCTTCCCACTTATCTAAATTTCACGAATGAATAATAATATAATCAACAATCTTCCTAATTAGCCGATGAATCATCGATGTTGTGACTAAGTTTTAAGATAACATGCTCATTAGATAAAACGTCGATTGACCTTGGAACTACCCAACGATGTAAGAATAGAAAGGGCGAGAGTTACGGAAACAATTTAAATATATAGAGCACTACTGTACTTTTAATTGTATTAAAATAAATAATACGTAATATTACGGTGTTATTATACAATCTGTTTAGATTTGAAGTGCTCTAATTTATTTAAAACAGTTTCGTTTCGAAAGAGCTCCATCCTCTATACTCTTTTCTCACTAGCGCCAACGAAACGTCATCTGTCATTTCGTGTTTTCGCTAAACGTCAATGTTGTGATCGGCCAAATTTTCGCTATAAATTCGTTAAAAATCCTCAGAACTAACCGAAAATGAACAGATTATTCGGTAAAGGGAAGCCTAAAGAGCCTGGCCCAAGTATAAACGACTGCATAACCGGGGTAACCTAAAAAATTTCAACCGTTGTATTTTCCATGTTTAAAATGTTATTTTAGGTGGACCAAAGGGCTGAGGGGGTAGAAAAGAAGATCAATGCCTTGGAGAATGACCTCAGGAAGTTCAGGGATCAAATGTCGAAGATGCGCGAAGGCCCGGCTAAGAATGCCGTCAAACAAAAAGCGTTACGTGTGTTGAAACAGAAGAAGATGTACGAATCGCAACTTGATAATTTGCGCGGGCAATCGTTTAACATGGAACAGGCTAACTTTGCGGCGCAAACCCTAAAGGACACTCACTCTACGGTCGTAGCCATGAAAGATGGCGTAAAAGCGATGAAAAAAGAGTTCAAGAAGATTAACATTGAAGAAATTGATGTAAGTTTTGTTAAATTTGTAAAGAAAACTATGTACTTGTAACGGGCTATCCACTGATGTTCTATACTTACTTTGTTCTAAACAATTGAACTAGTTTAAAGGATTTAAACGTTCAAAATTCATGCACTGTCCTAAATTTTGACACATTTCGCGTTTAGTACGTTTAAATAAGAAATCTACAATATTGAACTATATTTTAGGACGTGCAGTTTGTTGATTTGTTAAATAAACGATAAATTAAGTCAATATTTATTGAATACGGTCCTGTTCATTGGCATTTGACTGACATCTAACGTCGCTTACCGATGAAATGTAATTCCCGCTGATTTATTGCAGCCAGGACCCTTTCTGCTGCGACAGCCTCTTACATCGCATACTGTCATGCTAATTAGTTATAAAAAAATACTTATAGCGCACGGACGGTATGATTTGACATAAAGTGATCCCAATTTTTAGCTCGTATGACTCCTCGTCTCTTGTACTGTCTCGATGACCTTAGGTCACTTGTATATGGGTCGTTCTTTTACAAATCGTACGGATTTCGCCAAAAAAAAAATTTCACTTTTTTAAATTACACCAAACTTTTTTTTATGGCATTTTCTCGGAATTTTAGTTGATACCTGTATCGGGAATTCATTACAAAAAAAATTATTTTCAGAGATATGAAGGCTTAAAGTTTGGATGATTTCCGATTATTTGCCAAACCTTGCCATATTCAGAATTCAATATCTTTGGTTCTAGTAATCGTATCGGACTCATTTTTTTTTATTTTAAAGGCTGAAATATTTGCTAGATAACTGCGTACAATTATTATTTTAATTTATGTATGTAAAAAAAAAAATGAATTCTTTAAATAATTATTTCATAGTCATCCCCGCAATGGATATAATCGAAAAATATATATAATATCCGCCACACTTTTACCTACAAAATCCATATTTTTCTAGGATGGACTCTCTTATTGGTCAAAAGATATTAAATTTTATCTGACTTGAGTCAAGCACCATTTTCGCTTTTGCGTGTTTGCAAACAAAGCACTGAAGAAAATACAATACACAAAGTGATTCGCTGCTGGCGTCGCACTCGATGGTTTGCTGCGCACACACGATTTGTACGTGAAAACCGAGAGGCGTTTGAACATTTAAAATATAAATACTAAAATAATTACGATTTTCTAATCATAGTTGATATAAGTACGGGAATAAAATTAAATACATGTTCTAAACTCTTTTGTGATTTTATTTTCATTGGCAAATATAATGAGGATTCAAGTACAATTCGAAACCGATGTAAAAAAGAACATATAAATCGTGCATTTATAGAGCTTTTTAATACATGATTTTCTATTCATTAAACGAACTCATAAATAAACGATCGACGAAAAAGATATATTTCCGTCGATCGTTTATTTATGAGTATGTTTACTAAATAGAAAATCATTTATTAAAAAGGTCTATAAATGCATGATTTCTATTAATGCATGATTTGTTATAGCCAATCAAACGACTTACATAAATCGTCATGTAATCTCAAACGACATCGACGAATAAAATCTATGTAGACGCCGCCAGAAGAATACGATCGACGAACAAAATTTGTAACCAACTCGAATATTAAACGGCGATTAATGATCTCGACAATTAACGCACTCGCTAATCGCTCGTTTGTTAAACAGTCTCGATCAATAATTTCTCTTTTTATTATACTTGTTCGTTAAATAACTATATACAAACCTCAAATTCTTTGTTGAAGTGACCAAGATGTTATAGGTATATTTAATGCCAATAATTGGTATTTTATTACTTTTCTGAGAGCCTCATTCTTTTTATATTTCGATGTGGAGACAAATTGAATGGATTGAAACATCTGTCGGTTCGAAATTTAGAACGTTTGATACGGTTAGAAGACTTCGGCATCGTTTAAAGGCGTTTAATAAATAAATATTTTTAGCACGTAATAAATAAGCACTTCCACTCACTCCGTTCTTAAAAAACAAACTGCACTAGCATGTTGAACCAACCTGCTGTCTGCGAGACGTTCAAGAACGTCGCGTACACGCCTGAAGTAGTCGCTTGCTGCGTTTTTTATCGAGTTTCGACACGCCGCGCGTGACTCTTTAGATAAAATTTAATATCTTTTGAACTATCAGAGACTCCATCCTAGGAAAAAATGGGTTTTGTAGGTAAAAGTGTAGCGGAAATTATGTAATTTTTTCGATTATTTCCATTGTGGGGCGACTATGTAATAATTATTCAAAAAATTTAATTCTTTTTTAATTTTTTTACATATATAAATTAAAATAATGATTGTCCGCAGTTATCTAGCAAATATTTCAACCTTTAAAATAAAACAAAAATGGGTATAACCTTATTTAGTGCGTACAACTTATAAAAAAAGTTTAAGCCAAATCTAAAATGTGACGTCATAAAAGGTGTACGATTTGTAAAAGAACGTCCCAAATGGTAGAGAGCATTGGTCCGAATACACTACCCAGGGGTACCCCGGTTTTATTTCTTTAAGTTTTTATCTGAATCGATGTTTTTCTGATGTAGGACGTACAAGATGAGTTGGCCGATATGCTGGATGAAGCTAACGAAGTACAAGAAGCTTTGGGAAGAAATTATAATACTCCTGAAATTGATGAAGATGAATTAGCAGCAGAACTAGATGCTTTGGGCGACGAAATAGCTTTGGATGATGACACTAGTTACTTGGATGACGTGTTGAAAGCGCCAGAGGCGCCGGATACTAAGCCAGCTGTTCCGGAACAACAGAGAAATAAGGTATTGTATTTTTTTTTGTTGAGAATTTGTTTTTGATTCGGATATATTTTTTTAGGATGGTATTCCTGTGGATGAGTTTGGCTTGCCTCAAATCAACAATTAGCAATCGGAGGGATTATATTTTTAATTTTACACGTATAAGCTTTACAATTAGGTACCGTAATTTGTATTATTAATCAGAATTTTTAAGTTGTCTAATAATAAATAACGTACGTATGTATTTTGTATATTTTATCGATAGTTGTTGCTTATAATAAAAATATTACCTACTTTTGAAGGTTGTTTTGTTGCCGTAATTTTTTTGAAGTGGAACTCCTAGCACCGGTAGGGTTGCCAATAATCACAATCTGTCAACACTTCTTTGGGGAAAATAATTCGGTATAAAAAATCAAAATAAATACATTTATTGTGTATACATACGTATATAGGGGTTTTTACAGGTAAGGTAGCTTAAATATATACATACAATTATCACATTTAATAGTTATGAACCCTTTTTGTAATTGTTGGTCGCTATAATAGATTATACAGGGTGTCTCATGGAACTGGTACATTAGAAGTTTCTCATGTTCTACTATTTTTGGAAACTTGAAATTTTGGAACTAGAATTTACTCGATCTGAGCTCTTCAGCTAAAATATTCTCAAGTTAACTGTCACGTCCTGTCACCGGAAGTCGGTATCAACTTAGTTATTTTAAATGGAATGATATAATTTTTATTTTAGTTTTGGTTTCTGCGTATCAAAACACGTCATTTTTGATACTGTTTCCCTATACCTAAATATCGCCATTTTTGAGTTCTTTTGATTTTACTATTTTTTTGGTGATTTTCCCGGTTACGTTTAAAATTGAATATCTCGGTTATTATTGAAACTAGAAGTTTCATGATTGGTGGTCCAAAACTAGAAACATAACCAAATAAGACGATGTTTAGTTCATCATGATATCTTATACAGGGTGTACAAAATTTACAACACAATAATTGAATTTTTAAATGTAAAAAACTAATTTTTTTCAAATGGAACACCCTGTATACTGATACGCCATTCGATAGGAAATCGTATTCCCTATCAATCAATATTAGGATTCCCTATATCTATCTTTAATAGTTTTTGAGATAATGTCAGTATAAAGGAATGCAAACTAAATACAAAACGATTTATTCTTTATTTATAGGAATGTAACAACTTTGGAACAGCAGGAAAACAGAAAAATATTGAAAAGGTTTCTTAAAACTAAAATAATAGATTTGGGATATCTAACTTAAATTAAAACTTAATTATGTTGTTCGAAATGCTGCCCGTTCTGCTCCAAACATTTTAAAACACTTCGCTGTACTACGGTCATCGTCGCTCTTCGGATTTCTTGTCGCTTGAAGTCCATTAATGGCGGCTACTACTTTGTTAGTCAATTCTTCTCGAGTATTAACTGGTGTGGAATAGACCTGACTTTTCACATGACCCCAGAAATAAAAGTCTAATGGTGTTAGATCTGGTGAGCTTGGTGGCCACCGCCAGGGTCTCCTATTTCCGAACCACCTACCGTCACCTAACATCTGATTAAGTTGAATGGATACCACATGCGAAGAATGTGCCGGTACACCGCCCATTTGATAAAAGCAGTCGCTTAAAATATTGAGGGAAAGAGTATCGCAAAAGTTGTTCACACATCCACTCAAAATTTCTAAATATGTATCACTATTTAAATTTTCGTTGTAAATTTCGTATCTAATTTCGTCCCCATTATTAAATGGGAGTATTTAAAATGGATTTAAAGAAAAAGTAACAATATCTCAAAAACTATTTAAGATAGATATAGGTAACCGTAATATTGATTGATAGGGAATAAAATTTCCTATCGACTGGCGTATCGGTATACAGGGTGTTCCATTTGAAAAATAAATAAGTTTTTTACGTTTGAAAATTCAATTATTGTGTTGTTAATTTTGAACACCCTGTATAAGATATCATGATGAGCTAAACATCGTCGTATTTGGCTATGTTTCTAGCTTTGGACCATCAATCATCAAACTTCTAGTTTCAATAATAACCGAGATATCCAGTTTTAAACGTCACCGCGAAAATCACCAACAAATTAGTAAAATCAAAAAAACTCAAAAATGGTGATATTTAGGTATAGGGAACCCTTATTAAAAATGATGTATTTTGATACATAGAAAGCAAAATTAAAATTATATCATTCCATTTAAAATAACAAAGTTGATACCGACTTCCGGTGACCGGACGTGACAGTTAACTTGCGAATATTTTAGCCGAAGAGCTCGGATCGAGTAAATTCTAATTCCAAAATTTCATGTTTCTAGAAATGGTAGAACATGAGAAACTTCTAATGTACCAGTTCCGTGAGACACCCTGTATACTCTTGAATTTTATACAGTGTGTTCCGAAATGGACATAACAATATTTATGGACACATATACGTATAGATAACGCAGTGCATGTCTACGTATTTGATGAAACTAAAATTAAATGAAAGTTTATGCCTCCCATAACGAAATCCCAAAACGATTTTTAGCCTATAGATGTGGTTTTTTAATGCGTGATTTTTAAAATACCCTGTATACAGGACAAACTGAGTAGAATTCGATCAAATAATGGAATTCTTTTGGAAAGTTGTGGTATATTACTGTTTTTAAGGTCGAGGGATCAGTTTTGGTACAATTTTTGCTATTTTTTTGTAGTTTTTCATAAAAATATTGTATTTTTACAGTTTTTAAGGCTGAGTAATCCTATTTTGATGTATATTTCATTATAAAACTTATGCTAGATGATGTTACAGAGATCATTTCATTTTTTTTTTGTTTAAAAAAATAGCATTATCCTGAGAAAAAATCTTTACGTTAAATGTTTTATGACAAAAAATAGCATTTTTATATGGAAGACACTTTCTTCATTAATAATATTTTTTAATACAAAATGGTTTTTTTTTTATTTCTTTAAAAAAATTATGTTATGAAAGTAGAAAAAAGGGCGAAAGAAAGAAAAAAAAAACAAAAAAATTAGAACTGTCAACCTAACTTAACGTAACTTTAAACGTATGACTTTTACTTTTGTTTATACGCGGTACTGGCGACAGCAGCAAAACAAAACTTTTATATATTGGTTTATATTGTGAAATAAACTACATTAAAAATGAATAACTGTTTGCAAAATTTGCGACATTATTATTATGTTTGTGGAAAATTTAATATAGAAAGCAGTCTGACTGGAATAAGCAACAGGGCGAAAGAATGGTATGAACAATATTTTGGAATGCCAGTAATACAAGTAGTAAAGTGGGTACCTAAAGAAATGTGTAGAACTTGCTATGATGGTTTACGTCTTTGGATAAAAGGGAAAAAACCATCAATCAAGTATGGTGTTCCAATGATTTGGAATGATCCAGGTAATTTTGTTTTATTTTATGCAGAGCTGTTAAATTACCGCGGTAATTTACGGAGCCCATGTTAATCTTATGGGGTAATATATCGGTAAATTACGCAGTCATATTACCCATAAGATTTAACATGGGCTCCGTAAATTACAGCGGTAATTTAACATCTCTAATTTTATGTCATTAATACATACATAAATATGTATGTATTCTATATTTTATATCGTGAGCATTTAGGTGAGCATGATGAAGAAAATTGTTATATGTGTTTGAATAATATAAACGGAAAAACTAAAAGATAGGTCAATGAAATATGTTGGAACAGATTACGTAAAACTACCATTGCCTCATTTTTCAGATACTATTCCAGTACAACGACCACCAAGTCCTACTACTATTTCTAGATGGTCTGCAAATTTGGTAGAAGAATTACTTGATCCTGATTACGAATTATCTGAAGCTAGCATATCATAATTTTTTAAAGAATCATAAAAAAACCCCATTTAGATTCAATAAAATTATTTTTTAATTAAGAAAGTGTTTTCCTATAAAAAATCACTAATTTTACTTTATCATATGTGCCTATGTTCTGGGAATTCGAAACCATTTTTCTTACTTTATTATACGCAGTATGATAAAGTATTGTAATCGTGCCGAAAAAAAATTGAGATTTTAGCAGAAATATGTCCATTTGGGTCCCCTGAACATTTTTGAACAAGGTACAAAAAAATGTCTGTGTGTGTGTGTTGATATGTACCCGTTTTTTGTAGCGACGATTCCAGAGAAACTACTAAAGGTATCGGGACGAACATTCATACTCTAAGTTTTATGACCAAACTTAGAGCTGAAAGAGTTTTTGTTCAAAAGGGTCCAAAGAAATCCTAAGCCCCTACTCTAAGCATTTTTCAAGGATTTTGTAAATGAGCCGCCATTTCTGTAATTTCCTCAGAATAGTTAAATAATAAATTAAAGTAGAGAAAATTTTGTATAATTTATGTCTATGATATTTTGTTGTAAAATTAATAGTTTAGCTGCATGAGCAAATTCTATTTGACCGAGATCGTGTCTGCATTAAAACTAGTTAGCCAGGATTTGACAGATATTATGTAACCGTTGACAGTATTGTCAGAACATATTTGACACTGCTATGAATGATACAGTATGATACAGTCATGTGCTTGACCACATCAGACTTTTCCTCATAAAACATTTATCATAAGGATTTTTTCTCAGGTTAATGCTATTTTTTAACAAAAATAATGAAATGATCTCTGTAACACCATGTAGCATAAGTTTTACAATGAAACATACATCAAAAATGGATTACTTAGCCTTAAAAACAGTAAAAATACTATTTTTCCATAAAAATAGCAATCCTTGTACCACAGCGCCACCTAGCGTAAGTTTTAGGTAAAAATAAACATCGAAAATGAATTCCTTGACCCAATAAACAGTAATATACGACAACTTTCCAGAAGAATTCCATTAATTGATCGAATTTTACTCAATTTTTCCTGTATACAGGATAATTTAAAAATCACCAACACATTAAAAAAAAACAGATCTATAGGCGAAAAATCCTTTTGGGATTTTGTTATGGGAGGTGTAAAATTTTTGGTTTCATCAAATACGGAGACATGAACCTCCATTTTGTATCACTGTGTAATTAAATCTATCTGTTGACATACTGTATTCAGGACTCAGGATTTGAAATAAAATAGAGATCTTATTTAAAATTTTGCATTATTTCCGAGTTATCTGAATTATATTAAACAATAACCAGTTTTTAGGTTATCTAATTTAGGTTTAGATAACTCCCAAACAAAGCAAATTTTTAAAATGTATTCAATATTTATTAGCATTAATCTAATATAATATGCGTGTTGTTTCCCCATTCATGATATAGTTATATGATGATTTTCTCTGACATTGGCCTTATAAACTATCGTATATTTTACCGTTTTTTGGATTACAAATATCACATTTATATAACACATATGGAATAGGAGAACACTTATTTAGTTTTAAAGCTCTTGACATACAACACACAGAATGAGATCGAGTAAAATACCAGCACAGTATACCCCATTCATAGCACATTCACAAAATATATGTTTCAAACTCATTTTGGTAACGCGATGGTTGTTTTTGGTTTCAATGTCTACAGGGTGAGGCACAGAGTCGCAGTGATTGAAACTGCATTTGTTAAGAGAAATAAATTATCTTAAAAAAAGAATATTTTACGTAAAGGTAGTTTAGCCCATCATTTTCTACAAGACAAAATTATTTTTATTTATACTGGATGTTGCATTTAGGTGTGGCAGTAAAACTATACATTGTTTGTCAATAAAATGGCATTTTATAATATGTAAGTAATAAATCTATAGGTTGAAACGAAAGTTCAAACGTTTCATTCAAAATCCGTCCAAGTGTTCTTCTGGTCACATTTTTCGTTTAGTTTCGTGATTCATATTTAAACGAAAAATACCAAGATAATCAGGCAAAGATTGATGACCGGTATTTATTAACTTTTGTAAAACAAGTCATGTGGACCTAGTACACTGGACCTAGTTCGTCGGACCTAGTACGCCGCAAAAAAATCAGTCAAACTGCCTCCACTCTCTTGGGCCCGACAGTAGACCAAATTTTTAGGGCAATATCGGCAAAAATTTAGTTCTGGTAGGGTTGCCAGACTTTCAATCCAAACCAGCAGTCACGATCTGGCAACCCTACCCAGTTTTTCGGATTGGTCTCGAGAAATCTACACCTCTTCCTGCTGTTATTTAGAAAGTAGCAACTGATATTCAGAAAGGAACACATGATATTCATCTAGTCCGATTTATTTTCAGAAAGCAACACATGATATTCATCTATTCCGATTTATTTTCAGAAAGTAGCAGTTGATATTCATCTATCCCGATTTAGTATCAGAAAGTAGCAGTTGATATTCAGAATATGTCATTTGAAATTCAGAAATTGACAAATGATATTCAGTAAATTTAAATAATTATAACTGTATTAATATTTTATTTCGACTATTTCTGAGGAAATTATAAACATTTTGTTAGCAACAGTTATTTCCTGACATGATTTTAGGTCTATGTATGTATTAATCTATGTATGTATGTATGTATGTATGTCTGTACATAGAATAATGTACAATTTGATGTTTTAAAATGATCTTTTATTTTTCTTTCTGTGCTTAATTAAGTTCTCAATTTTAAGTACCAAATTTTAAAAATAAAATATCAAATAACCTTGTATATTTTAAGTAACAAAATAAAATAAAAATACTTAAAATTTCAGTTGTTATGAACTCTTTAAAAAGATAAATCGAAATTTAATTCAACCAGTAAAGAAATATATAATCATTTTAAGAAAAAGAAATGTTCATAATTGCCTACAATAAATAAATCTCCATGTTTAAAAAGATATTATTCATTATTATGTATTATTCTTGATTAAGTTATGATTCTTAACATATATTTATTATTCAAATAAAAGGCCTCTTTTCTTTGCGAATAATTTAATTTACTATACCTACCAGTTTCAACAGTTCACTGTCATCGTCAGTAGTATAATCTACAATACAAAGGATATAAGAAAAACTAAGGAAAACAATTAAGATTATACTCACAGTCAGACAATAAAAATTCTACATCCAGAATAATAGCATTAATATCAAGTATAATTTCAAAAATATATGAAACAATGCAGGAAAAACTTGTCGAAGGAAATATAAGGTTAAAAATACAATAAATAACAAGAAACAATGACTTACGTTCATTGTTTTAATTTTAATCATTAATTTAATTCATGGCGGTAATCGTAGAGGAACGTGCCCTTCATTTCTTATAATCTCATCAAATTTATAGTGTTTTTCTCTATCCTGACTGGTCGCATGCGAATTTATTTTGGCCATCAATTCAGTCTTCCTTAAGGATAGATCGTGAGGAACATGCATCATTTGCAACCATGAACTCATGAACCCAAAGTTTCCACATTTGATATAATTTCACGGGCACAGCTACGGAGAATTTGACCCCGTTTTCTTGGCATTATTACCGCCGTGCCGCTACTGTGGTGATTGACAGTTCTCGATGACGTATGCCAAAATAAATCACAATTGCCCAATACAGCTAAGCATATAACATCTCGGCATAGTCATACATTCGAACTTGTATGAATAATTGGACGTTCACTAGCAGGAGTGAGCGGAATCGTTTGTACTCTTTCTATCACTGTTCTAAGATGTATAGAAAAAAATGCCGCTTCATAGCATAGGTGGACAATGTTACATTCCTTAGACCGCTCAACTTATCTGACACGAACGGAATGTATAGTTTCTTTCACGACAAGTGGCAGTAAGCCGCGACATGACGCGCAAACGTTCCTATACGCATTGACGTGTGTTAGAATGAAATAGCAATCTTCTTTATTTAATTCTAACACATGTCAATGCGTAGGAACGTTTGCGCATTATGTCAGCGGCTAACTGCCACTTGTCGTGAAAGAAACTATATCTCTGTTTAGCGTGCATGATATAAAAATACGCTTTGTCATTCTGTCATGTGACATCCATTTGATCTGTATGCAACCCACTGTATAGAGAAGTTCCTTAAAAAAATTCTGGAGAATTTTGAATTACATTTGCTACTTTCTGAATATCAATTGTTACTTTCTGAAAATAATTCGGAATAGATGAATATCAGTCGCTACTGTCTGAATAACAGCAGGAAAAGGTATAGTATCGGCATTTGATAGCTTTAAAAAAAAGCCCTGCAATTGCTAATTTCTGTGTTTTAACAACCAATCGATGACTCAACCTGCATAAAAAAACATCCTGCTTTCCCATATTGAATAATTGACTCAGCAATGGCATATCATCTGCTAATAATTATTGGTCCCGCGCATAGAAATACTCATCCTTCTATCAGCTCTAGAGTATTGTTGATTCGCCCCTGGAGGGGGAAACCTCCACCTCCAAGGTTTCTGTATTATTTGACCATCCGTCGAAGCACGTTCCCTAAAAGGAGCGTCCGACGGACTGGACGCTGTACTCCCCTTTCCACTATCTCCTTCGTGTTCGTCTTCTTCTTCCATATCCGTCGACCGTCTGCTCATAAAACTGGATGGCCTACACGTGGACGGTATCAGACTTCCTGGAGAAACAGTTGCTGAACACAGGAGACCAATCGTATCCGGAGACGTCTTCTCCCTGTCACTGCTGCAGCGTTTTAACTTCGACGGGTTCTTGTTGTGCACCCGCCAGAAACGACAAGCGTCCGTGAAGACGGACGTCACCTTAAAAGTCGATGGCATAATAGTTTTTATCTACGGCTCACATAATATAATAGGTTCATTTCAAACATTTCCATGACTGTATAATCCCTACCATGATACACACCGATGAGTAATGAGCAGGGATGTAAAAGCGTAATTTACCGCGTAAATTACCGAATTAATGGTAATTTACCGATTTTTAATTACCGTAATTTACCGTCAATTTAAATTACCGTTGGTAATTTACCGACAATTTTAATTACCGTTGGTAATTTACCGGAATTTATAAATTAATTGCAAAGATCTTCCATTTTTACCTTCTAATTTACCGATTTTTAATTACCGTAATTTACCGTCAATTTAAATTACCGTTGGTAATTTACCGACAATTTTAATTACCGTTGGTAATTTACCGGAATTTATAAATTAATTTCAAAGTCCATCGGTAGACGCATGAATGCGCCCCACCCCTCCTAAGCAGTCGACAAGCATGATGTAAGGATTAACTTGGTGTGTGCAAAACTTTTCCCCTTCCCCACATTTTCGCTTGGAATTAACTACGGTACCAACACGATAAAGTAAAATATTGCCCCCTTCGTTGAAATGTCTAACATGAATAAATTAAGTTTGATTTGTTCTTGGTTTGTGTTTGGCTACCTGTGTTTGTTCATAGGATGATGTAATTATAGATAATGTGCTTCAAACTCGCATTCCTTACTTTTCCTGGAATACCAACCCAAAAATGTTGTTCTCTGTTGTCAACACGTGTCCGATTAATTCAAACAAATCAATTCAAATGCAATTTACAGTGTGTACAGTCTGGTTTGTTCGATATTTTCGTATATCGAGTGGATTATTCTTGTGTTTGCCAAGAGAGAGCTCCCTACTTTACACTTTAGGTTATTAGTTTATTATTAAGTATTATAGATCAGTTTTTATTTTATTTTTAAGTCCACTTAGTTTTAGAATTTTAGTTAGATTTTGTAGGTTATTATAATAAGTATTATGTTATATTTATTTATAGGAAATATGGAGTTGCAGAGACGTTAAGGTGGACGTTTATATGCACAGACCACTTCAACCCTAAGGTCCTCGGCAAAGGAACCCTTACTAGGAGCGGTGCCAATTTCATACAATTTCTGTACTGAAATATGTGTGACATATGGACCCAGCATAGGACAACTACGTCACAAAGAAGTAGAAGAGAAAAAAAAAGAAAAGTGGGTGTAATCTGATAGTGACAAAGAATATGAAATTCATTATCTTTCACCACTACTTACGGCGTGTTAGACAGGAAAATATATTCTTGAGGGTATAGTAAATATGCCATCTCCGTCAACAATAAGTAGGCCCACCAGTGTAGAAGGGATGAGAGCTAGTATGTCAGCAGCAATACAATCTGGAATCGAAACCAAAGAAATGACATTCACCGACCGCCGCAGGAATAGCTCCTTTATAGAGATGAATCCTAACAATATTTCATTTGACATTAATTTTGGAGTTCATAATAATACAGCACCATTGCAACCTTTGAAGTGAACCTTTGGCCCATGAACGAACGAGTTACCTTTCAAAAAGGGAATTGATAACCGCATAAAATTATTGTTCGACGAACGACCGCCAGCAGAAGTAGACATCGCACATTCCATGTACTGAATCACACGTTTAGAGTAAAAAGATAGAAACTGAGAAACCTCTACCATTTATGTCACAACCTCTCCAAAGAAAAATGCAACAAACTACTGCGGAGAAAATTCCTTATCAACAGAGTAGTCTACCATTGGAACCGCCTAAGAACTGATACCAAAAATTCTACTTCCAGAAAACAATTCCAAAATCGCCTTGACCAGCAAATGAAAAGTTGGACCATATCCGTTCTTGTGCACTATTCTGTATAGACTCAGAAACTTATGACTGTGATAACACAAAACAAAAACACACTGGGATGTCAATATTTAACTGTGATAGCTCGGCAGTCTCATCAGATTCATTCGCCTACTGCTGATAATAATAAGCCGAAGCATAGTCCATCATGGAAAGTGATAGTTTTGAAGGGACGGTTGTGTGTGTTCTCAAAGAATAACACAAATAATGTTAAGCTTGTTGATTTGTACCTTATTAATTATAGTATTTAATAAACATTATTTCCTTAAACTAGTCTATCTCTTCTGAATATAAATTTTATATCTTTCTTTGGAACTTTTTCAGATATTCGTAACTTCAGTTAGCTCCGAAGAAGCGAGCAACACGTCAACAATTACGAATTTTGACACGACAACCCGGAAGTAATTAATTTTATTTTTTAGTTTCTTATTTGAATAACGTGAAATGTTCCAGCAAATCATTGTTTGGCTTTTGCATAATTTGTAAAAAGTTTTAAGCTCTATTCCATGATATATGTATACGAGATTACCTTTTGTCATTATTATGTTTTAAGGTTTGACGTTGAAATATTACACTTTGATAAAACGACATACAAAACAAGATGTAAGAATTTTAAAATAAAAAAACAAAATATTTACTAGTGTGTATTTGTGAAAAGCATAGACATTTAACAGTACATATAGTGTGCAGAAACATTGGATATTGTTCGTTTTCAACGTAAGTAAGTATACGCCTTTGTCTTTTTGAATATACTTTTGTTGCTTTTATAAGAACGATTAAAAAATACTATAGACGTATTCATCTATAAGAGGCAATTAAATCCCATCATAAGCCTGCCCAACGGAAACTTTATGCAATTTTTGGGTACTTGATCTGCAAATAAAAATAAGTTTTATTTTTACTAACCTCTCAATTGTAGCGTATGTTTGGTCTACTACGAAATTATCAACATTTGAATACCTTATATGTTCAAATTTCGGATAAACGTATTGCAATTCTAGAATTATTAGTTTTGTTTAAAAAATTGTGGGTGATATCATTGCTAAAATATGTACAACAACGTCTCAGTAATCTATGCACCCTGGAATTGTACATACTAAAGTTGGGATGACCAATTTGTTTATACGTTCTAGTAGTTCATATGTTTGTACTCCGTACGCATCTTTTGCACGGATTTTCTTTTGAAGCCCAGCGGGATAATTTTGCACAAAGGACTGCGTTGGTTCTACAAATTATAGCATGGATTTTCTTGTGACTATTGTCAAATGGTTTCACATCTACGAATAAAATCATTTTAATTAAATGGATAATGTTAATTTCTTTTTCAAATGCGTACGTAGGGCCACTGTTTGTAGCCGAGGAACGCAACATCGTCACAACGTTTTACATTTTCAACGTGCTTACGGAAGAAAACACGAAGATGCCAAACAATGCTTGGAAACCAGACGACCAGACTGTAGATTGCATTTGAGAACAATATTTTACTTTTTGGGTTGGTATTCCAGGAAGAGTAAAGAATGCGAGTTTGAAGCACATTATCTATAATTACATCATCCTATGAACAAACACAGGCACCCAAACACAAACCAAGAACAAATCAAACTTAATTTATTCATGTTAGACATTTCAACGAAGGGGGCAATATTTTACTTTTTCGTGTTGGTACCGTAGTTAATTCCAAGCGAATTTGAGGCAAAAATTTGGGGAAGGGGAAAAGTTTTGCACACACCAAGTTAATCCTTACATCATGGTCGACAAGTGCACTGTTGTTTGCGTTTGCGTAGGAAGTACCTAACAATCCGCGTGGTGCATGGTCGGACTCGTGCGTGACAATGTTATTCAAGATGTCATTTAGCCAATGGAAATTGGTCTATGGGTAAAGTTAACACATCCAATGACAGTCCCATTGCCCGTAAACGTTATATTTTTACTATTCCAAATCATCCGACATTACTTGAGAAAATACAGAACTAATATTTTGTATTTAATGAATAGAGAAGTGGAAAGCCCCTTCGCCAATGGCGACCAATCCAACAAATCCGATAATGCAGCTCTGAAATCAGAAACCATTTATTATCAGAATTCACTTTTTAATAAATATGCCAGCGTTAGAAAAATGACAAATGTCAAAAAAAAACCTCTGTGAACCGGAGAGTTATTTTGTCAATGTGGACAGAATTAAATTGTTTATTTTCTATTATTATTATTGTTTGATTTTCCCGTTTTTGTAGTAGTGCTATAAATAGTATTTCTATGTAGTCTTTGCTTTGGTTTTAGTACTATCACATCAGGCAAAAGATCAGAAATAGCTAGTTATCCGCAAAATACTGATTTAAGGTTTTACCAAACATTTGACTGGGTCAATAAATTTATTATTATTTATTATTATTAATAACTTACAGTGATCTGTTTAATTTAACATTTTGAACTTTTAATTACCCGGTAATTTAAATCAGCGTAATTTAACATTTTTAATTACCCGGTAATTTAAACAGGCGTAATTTACCATTTTGAATTTTTAATTACCCGGTAATTTAAACCAGCGTAATTTACCATTTAGAATTTTTAATTACCCGATAATTTAAACCAGCATAATTTACCATTTTGAATTTTTAATTACCCGGTAATTTAAACCAGCGTAATTTACCATTTTGAGTATTTAATTACCCGGTAATTTAAACCAGTGTAATTTACCATTTTGAATATTTAACTACCCGGTAATTTAAACCAGCGTAATTTACCATTTTGAATATTTAATTACCCGGTAAGTTAAACAGGCGTAATTTACCATTTTGAATTTTTAATTACCCGGTAATTTAAACCAGCGTAATTTACCATTTTGAATTTTTAATTACCCGGTAATTTAAACCAGCGTAATTTACCATTTTGAATATTTAATTACCCGGTAAGTTAAACAGGCGTAATTTACCATTTTGAATTTTTAATTACCCGGTAATTTAAGCCAGCGTAATTTACCATTTTGAATTTTTAATTACCCAGTAATTTATGCCATCGTAATTTACCATTTTTAATTACGTGATAATTTAATATTTGAAATTAATAACTATAATGTCAACGGTAATTTACGAAAAAAATTAATTACCGTAATTTAACATCCCTGGCAATGAGTAATGACAGTTCGTTAGAATAATGACTTCGTTATTCAAACAGTCATCATTATACGAAAGCCACCATTATGAGCCGTAGATAAAACGTCGTATTCGATTCGCACATAACGGATACCAATCGCTCTTCATAATATACACTGATCAAACAAATTAGGGAAAACGCTTTTTCGAAACCTGTATTTTTTTAAATAATTGTTCTAGGAAAATAAAATTTGGTATACTCCAACGGCACATATCTAACTCAAGAAAATTACAAAAACAATGTTACAAATCTTAACTCAACTACAACTCTACAACTCAAAACAAAATGGAAATGACTGTCATAGTATCGATGACAGTCGGGTTTTCTGTGGATTGGTGAGGTTTAATACATTGTATGCCCTCCACGAGCACGAATCACTTCCTCACACCTGCGTGGCATGCTTCGCACTAGTCTGCGAAGAGATTCTTGTGGTATGCTTTCCCATTCCTCAATCAGGGCTTGTGTCAATTCCTGTATGGTTAGTGGTGGATTAGGGCGCTTGCGAACACGTCGGTCAAGCTGATCCCACACGTGTTCAATAGGATTCTGGTCAGGACTTAACGCCGATCTGAATTCCAAGTTCCTGCAAAAAGTGATCCCGGCGGTATCTGGCTTTGCATTGTCCTGCATTAGGATGAAATTTTGACCGACGCCATATGCAGCAGGCACCACATGGTCCTCCATGATTTTTTCGATGCATTCATGGCATTTAGTCTACCAGGAACCACAACAAGATCAGTTCTGTTGTCTATACTGATTCCAGCCCTAACCGTCACAGATCCACGACCAAATCGATCCACTTCTTGTATAGTAGCAGCTGCGTAGCGTTCACCAGGACGTCTATATACACCGTACTCGACCGTCGCAACGAGGTAAACGAAATCTGGACTCGTCTGTAAACAGTACAGGCGTCCAGTGACGAAGTTGCCAATCTCTGTGATCCAGAGCAAACCTCATTTGTGATGCTGCGTAAGGCGTGGTGCGCGGACAGGTCTTCTTGGCTTCAAATAAGCTTCTTTTAATCTGTTTCTAACAGTTTGATCAGAAGTTTCTATTACATGTGCTCGTCTTAGGTCGTTTAGGAGGTCTCGTGCTGTGGCAGTACGTTGACGTAGAGAGGAAAGGACAACAAATCGGTCTTGATTTTGAGTAGTTTTTCGATTTCGACCTTGTCCAGCTCTGCTAAGATATTGGCCAGTCTCCCGAAACCGATTTCATACGCGCTGAATAACAGAAGGGGAAACTCGAAAGTCCCTGCAACATGACGAATAGAGTGGCCATGCTGAATAAGGGCGACAGCACGAGCAACCTGCACTTCACTAAGATGCCTCATTTGACATCGGTAGTAGGCTTTCGCACGTGAATTCAAAACTGGTAGGTCTTCAGTATTCAATTAGCTTTGAAGAAGCGAGCAACATGGCTCGCGAAACGTCAGCATTAACAAATCTTGACACACGGCATAACCCGGAAGCAGTTTATTTTCTAAATTGTTTTTGTAATTTTCGTTAGTTCAATATATGCCATTGAAGTACATATACCAAACTTGATTTAACAAGAACTATTATTTAAAACGTTATAGGTTTCGAAAAAGTGTCGCCTCTATTTTTTTTAGCACTGTACGAGATCATGAAACTTTTATAAAATGAATGCCAACAACTTCTACTATTAATTAAACCCCGACTAATTTATGATCATGCAAGAATTAGCTTTTTTGGTACCAGTCAAAAATTGTTTTAAATTTCTATTATACATTTATGTAATATATGAAATTATTTAAATATTATTTAAACAATTTTAGAGTGGTGCATGACGTACTAATTCTTTGATGTCGTTGAACCATCTCGACATTTAAGGGGTAATGCCACTCTAGATTTTTTTAAAATAAAAAAAAAAATAGTTTTGCTTAAATGATGGCTTGAGATCTTAGAAATATGGTACAATACGTTTCATATTGGAAAAAAATTTTAAATGCTTATTTGTCGAACATACGGCCAAGCGTCTAGCCGAGCGTACATGCAAAAAGTTTAGCGTGAGAGGTTACAGCCTAGAGACCTATACGATCTTATTTGGAGGAATTACATGCGTGGTGTGAAATATAACATAAAATATCATAAAACACAAAGATTTTGTGGAAATATCCTCGGTACGTTCGTTGAACTGACGCTAGCCGCACAATGTTACAGCTGCCTGATGTAACGTGTGTTGTTCTTGATTAGTTAGTAAAAAAAATAGCAGAAATAATTAGTGACATTCTGGGAGTATATCGTGATCGAAAGGAAGCAGCAGATTTTCAAATAGAACTAATATGACAAGCATTGAATCGTTTGGAACTAGAGTCGCCTCGGCCTGATAACGTATTCACAGTCCACACCAGTAAAAAAGTAATGTCGGTTGAAGATTATTACAACGTTGAAGTGGATGACGTTTAATTATCATCTTTTGAACTTTGTTGTTGTCTTTTCTTCTATTTATCAAGTTGTAGTGTGTAAAACGTGGAAATCAAATGCGAAATTGGCCGAAAGTGGCCACCGTGACTTAGGATTTCAAATCGTGGTTTCTTGTGAGAATTTTGAACAAACTTTCATTCCGAGTTGCCGATTTGTTCAAAAAGGATATGAAATGAATAGCGGAATTATCCTTGTCTTGCGCATAAGAATAGGTGTAGATGGAATTGAAAAGTTTTGCGCATTTAGGAACCTTCCTCGTTAGATTTTTCACTCATTTTACGATAAAGTTGTTCGCACCATTTTTGTGGAAATACAAGCATTGTCAACAAAGTATGCAGAAAGCAGCAGAAGAAGGGAGGGCTAAAAGTCAATTGAAAATAATAAAAAAAAAAGAATGGCGTAACTGTCTCCGACGATGAAACATAGAGAAAACAAAGCTTTTCTTCTCTGTATGATTGGTGGCGCTTATCAGCTGGAGAAATGTTGTTGATATTCTCATAAAATCTAAATACTGCAAATTTTGGAATAAGAAAAGGAATGCATAGATCAAGGTCTATAAAGAGAGAGGTTATCCAGCTTGCTATCTTTCCTATAGTACACTTTATATACCCCCCTCAGATCCCTATATGCTCTACTTTCGTGACGTCACTAGAGTCCCGGCACACTTCGCATCACGTCGCATACATCGCTCGTTTAGTTTGTTCAAAGATACGTTTAATTATTGCCAGCTCAGCTCGTTATAGGTTTTTTAGTGAATTAGAAAGGTTGCTTTTGTTCGTGTTTAATCGTTATTCTGCGTTTATATTGTTATATGCAATGGTTGATAGTTTTACGTTATTGGTTGTTTTATTAGTGTAGTATTTTATGAAGTAATTAAGTTAGTAAAGGTAAGATATTAATTTATATTGGAAATTACATTATTCTAAATCATGTATCAATTTTAGATGCCTATGGTTTGCTCCGTACCTTACTGATTGGATTAACAATATCATATTTTACTTTTCCACGTGATCAAAGTTTAAAGTAGAACTCATCCACAATTGGGAGATTACTCATACGAAGACCAGCAAGAGCACCCATACTCCCTTCCATCCTGGATACGTCATTTATCTTTTGACGGCCTAAGAAATCCGTCGGAAGAATTTAAACGCTTGTTTAATAAAATGAATTAGCAAGTTCGAAAGACTTACGGGGGATGGGATTAATAATTCGAAAAGAATTAGCAGTAAATTAAGAAGAGAACTTTTAAAACAAGATCCAATTATTGATACCATAGTTTTGAAAGCTTTTGTCGAGCAAAGAATATATGTACGGATAAATTTTTTTAAATTTTACTTTTCAACAGCAAAAAATCTAAATATTTAACGAAGAGTAGCTGATATTAAAAATAAAATTACAACAAAGATGAGAAACTTTGTACAATAAAGCTTCTTACTGATTTTTTATTTTTTCTTTGTACGTATGTTCTAACCAAATATTGTAATCAGGACAAGCCAATGAGTGGTTTAATAAGCAAGTTGTACCAATACTACCAATACTGATAGTTTTTCTATTTATTTATCTGTAGAGTCGGTAAACCAAACATTCGACTTCAATTCCTGATAATTTTAGTGTTTCAACCCCCAATTTGCATGGTTGCAAAAGTATGTGGTTGCCGTTATACCACCTTCGACTCCGGCTCTTGATTTTGTTTGTAAGTTGACCCCACTCACTGAATTTCTGCTAAATTTTGATTCCAACTGCAGAGACCTGGTTTAGCACAACACATTTCTTTAATCGGACATACATTACATACTAATGTACTTATTCAGCATTATTAACTAATTATTGAAATAGCATGTTGTGATAATCACATCCATCATTTTTTTTTCATCCTAATCATTTAAAAATGATCACAATAAAGATGCATTTATTTTTTCAATATAATTATGCACCTACTTAACCTAAATCATACAACGAAATAAGCATTCGAATTGGTGGCAGCGCACGACTCTAGTGACGTCACGATCTCCCTTTACCCCTCAAACTGAGAAATCGCGTACTTGGATAACCTTACTACTTTATAGACCTTGTGCATAGATCACGTGAAAAACTAATGGCACTCGTCCCCGCCATTTGACAAAAACCAGTTAGGGCCTCGAAGAAAAAGGGAAGTTGACCCAGAAGCCTATAAATGAGCTTTCAATTTATGATGGACTATTCATTCCTCATAATCATGATTCAATTGATAAAATGAAGAAAATAAATCTGGGCGAATCACAAATTCTGACCGATGAAATGCCACCTGGTGATTTCATTTTCATTTTTACTTTCAAGAGGCAAAGTAATTGTGGATATTGCCGCAAGTATAGCCTTATGTGTTGTCAATGATGCATTATCCAGCCTTATGAAGATTATGGAGGTTATGGAAGATTATGGTATGAGCATAGAGCCAAACTGCAATAATATCTGCGCGAAGGCTGACGCACGGCGCATCATGTTTTCAGAGCCATCGCTGACTGATGCCGCAAAACAGGCCCGTCTGTCGTCAAAATCAAACAGAAAGAAACAAGAGGAGGAAAATGTTAATTTGGAAAGATAATTATATGGTCCAGGCTTCGCCGACTATAATAAAATATAACAATTCTATACATCAAAGTTACACAATAGTTTAAACGGTGTTTTCTCAAAACCGCATTTTTTCAAACTGGCCGGAACGATAACTTCAACTGGTCTTCGTCAATTCACTTGAAATTTTATATGCAGCTTCAGAACAATATTATCTAGAGAAGTACGTACGGAATCTACGATAAGTTCGAAACTTCTTTTGTTATAAACAATTTTTAACCTAATTTTTTACCTAAAAGTGATATTTTGTGTTCAAACGTGCGCCATTTTGTTTAAAGGGGAATTTTCTAATTTCCGTACGTACTTCGCGAGATAATCTTATATAGAATCAATATTTTTTTTGTTTATATGGCCAAGTGAAAGACTGTCTGCAAAATCTTTCCGGCCGTGCAACCCTATCCGCCGGAAGAGGTTTCCTTTGATGTGCTCTAACGCTGCTTTTTTTATTTATTTTTATTTATTGTGAATATTCCTCAAAATATGAACAATACAAGGCTTTAAAGAGATTTTGTAATTCATTTTCACTATATTGTAAAAATATACCTACAAAATCGGCTATTTTTTCTCGCGCTAGAGTGACATTACCCCTTAACAATAATTTATGAACTATCGGGCGTAAGTAACGGTTGTCAAATTAGATGCTTAATGACTTTTTAGCTGTAGACGAGTTAGATATTTTAAGAAAGCTGCTTTAGCAAACCTCTTACCTGGTCTATACTTTCCCTCACAGAAATCTCATGAAAGCAGACACAACCGATCTCCTTGCTCCTGCGTTGACCCTCTTCAGATGTTATCATTCTATCATCAACTTGGTCTGTCTTGTTACCAACCAACACCACTGGAACGTCACTAGAATTGTCCTTAGAACTCGATCCCAAACGTCGCCTACGTTTATTGTAGTTGATCAGAAATTTTAGGCGATAACACTCGTCAAATGAACATTTATCTGTCACAGAATACATTAAAATAAATGCTTCAGCCCATCTAATATTCGCTTCTAACGCCAAAGAATCGCCAGTATGCTGAAAAAAATAATAATTTTCAAGTTTTGTGTTCAGGTTTAGTTTGCATAAGCTATTATAAATATGCGGATGGATTTATAATCAAATAACTCACATCGGTATGACCAGCTGTGTCCAATATTTCGAAGTAGACCATTTCTTTGTCTACGACTGTATGGAAACTGTAAACTTTTTCTAAAGTTGGGTCGTATTCTCCGATATAACGCCTAGTTATGAATCTAACCACCAACGCTGTAAAAAAAAACAATCGAATAATCGTATACAGTGTCTCACGGGACGTTGGATTGTATAGGTACTTTTGTTATTATTAGCGATAGAACGTCGGTTAAATGCACGGAGTAGTGCATATTTATGTGCTCTTTCGTAATCTGTTCAGAAAACAGTTGAATTCAAAACGGTTCCCAAGCTATTTTGAAAAAACAAAAAAGTGACATTTATTAATTAGGAGTCGGTAAAAAAATCTGTCGACTCCGACTCCAGCAAAATTTTATTTGTTTCCAGCGAATTTAATGGCAAAAAAATTAAATCTGACCAAATCTAATTGTTAAGAGTAAATGCTAGTCACCGGCCTCAAAAGTTCGACGAAACTGAGGCGCGAGAGGAGGGAACAAGCCGCGCCCACTGTACACTCCGCAGAAAATGCAAACAACGCACTGATTAGATGAGGATGATGAGAGAACAGCGAGAGGATGATGAGGATGATGAGAGAACAGCGGTATCGTTCTTTGGCGGCGAAGATCAAAGGGGCCGTGCGGTGTCGACTGGCGCCGAACCGTTTCCTAATAATTTTGTGTATGTGACTATCGCATGTTCCGAAATGCTTTTCTTGTATATTTTAAATACAAATACAATTCCACAAAACAATACAGTGATATAAATTAATTAATTGCTTTATTATAACATTCCTATTTTACTACTAACTATGGTTGAACATTTTACCTTTTGTATGTTGAAAAAAATTGTAGTTTTGGGAAAACAGACAGCTTTTCTTACATAAATCATTTATTGCTTTACATTTATTATTAGAATTAGTAACTAATTATCAGTTAGCTCCGAAGAAGCGAACAGCATGGTTCGCGAAGACAGTAATTATGAATTTTTACTCACGGCATAAACCGGTAACTCTTTATCATCTAAATTTAAATGACTCTCGCCGTGAAAGCATTCGTACTCAGATACTTATTTAAATCCATTTAACGTTTTCTTTGTGCATCAATAATCTCGAATGTCTCGTTCGTACTTAGCAGAGATCGATACTTTCAGGTAAAACACACCTCATATAAAAATTCAAATTTTTATCGGGTGACGCAAGTAGGTGTTAGTAAATATAATATTCCTATTTTAATTCTAGATACAGTTGGGTACTGCATTTTGAAATTTTACTCAAAATTATTATTGCTATGTATAGACTTGGTAGTATACGTACTTCAATTTCAATTGTAGGTATGGGAAAAAATAGCGATTTCGATAAAACAGGCAGCTTTTGTGTATATGTATAAGTCATTTATTATACATTATATAGATACATGTTCAAATATTTTACACCTTTATAAAAGTTTTTGCCATATATGGTAATCCGACACGCTTACGCCTATAAGAGAATATTGCCCAAATTAACTAGCGAAGTTAATTAGCGAAGAATTACACTACACGTATAATATCTACATATACACTTACCGAAGGTACTCCCGCAAGTTATTAGTTTTCTTAGAACGCGGGCCACATAAAGGCAGCTGATTTTTTAATTTGCCCATATTTCTAGCGTCTGTTCTACGTCTGTTGTACAACAAGTCGAACTAAAGCCAACCATCCTACATAGATTGCGATTGCCCTGAATGCATTGCCAAGCGACAAATGTTTGGTATTAATATTATTTTCTAAATCTAAATACCAATATATTTGAAACTCTATGACGAAAAATAAATGACTGATTAGAAATTAAATTACTTGTATTTCCTCAGTAATAATTTATTTAACTCCTATTAATTATTTAGTAGTTGTAACATTGTAAGTAGGTATTGCGGTTGTTGATTATTCTTCGTTCCGTGTGTCGTACGGGGACTGCACTATAAACCCTCGCGGGAACATGCGCTCCTAATTTATAACTCGCTCTTTGCTGTCTGCGTAGAGTCCATCAGGACGGCAAAAAATGATTTCTCGTATTCGGTTTCTAGCCTATTTTGGTCGAAATTCAACAACAATTCATGTTGATCACATACACTTCCGCAAGAATATGCTGTCCTAATTTATAAGCAACTCGTTGCTATCTACGTAGCACCAGCACGGTAAAATTTATTTTTCGTATGGCCCTCGTTTGCCGGGCGCGGCGCCGCTACACCTCACGTGTCAACATGCGATCAATATTTTTGTTAGGCCGAAATTGCTCAATATTTGTGATTCCCCTGGCTACGTATTCATGCTGCTGCTTCAGACTGTACCATTTGAATTTGATTGGTCGAAGAAAATGATGTGGTGTTTATCCAACAGATGGCTGCACCGTACGACTATAAAATATGATATTCTCGTCTCATTCACATGTTCAAAAAACCAACGGTTAAATCATTACAACATTCATATTTTGTTGTCATTTTTTTACACAAGTTCATGAAGACTCAATACAAAATGTTGTAATATTGCTTTTTTGATGTTTGGTTCGGATTTGGAAAAAAAAAATAACAAAAATTACCAATTATTGGCTTCTTTAGCAAGGGTAAAAAACAAAACAACAACGCAAATGAAAAAAAGTGGCATTCGTACCCGGTGTAATACACCTTTATCTATAATTTAATGTATTACACGTGATTATTAACACACAATTAAGCTCAGGATGTTTGGTTTTATGTAGTGTTGTTTTGTAGTACGCTACTACCTCTAGTGATTCCTCTTAATACAATCAAAAAGGCCTGTTGATCGGACCACAAAATTATGGCCATATTTAAAAAGGACGCTTTTTTACTTTATCATACGCAGTATGTAAAGTATTGTAATCATGCCAAAAAAATTTTTTGAGATTTTAGCGGAAATATGTCTTTTTGGGTCCCCTGAACATTTTTGACCAAGGTACAAAAAAATGTCTGTGTGTGTGTGTGTGTGTGTGTATGTGTGTGTGTGTGTACCCGTTTTTGTGGAGACGATTCCGGAGAAACTGCTGATGGTATCGGGACGAAACTTCATATTTAGAAGTTTTATAACCAAACTTAGAGCTGAAAAGCTTTCTGTTGAAAAGGGTCCAAAGGAACTGGTGGTTTACTCATAGCATTTTTCGAAGATTTTGCAAATGAGCCGCTATTTGTGTAATGTCGTCAAAATAGTTAAATAATAAATTAAAGGAGAGGAAATTTTCCATAATTTATGTATATGACATTTTTTGGTAGAATTTATAGTTTAGCCGCATGAGCAAATTCTATTTCATCGAGATCGGGCGTACTGCTTTAAAACTAGTAGCCAGGATAAGTCAGATTGTTTTGATTCTAATGACAGTAGCTAGTGTCAAACGCTAATGTCTTGAAAATGCTACTGTCAATGTAGGCTGCGTTCGGATATTGAACACCGTTACACTTTTTACACCCAATAACACGTAAATGTCATTTGGACGGTGTACCCGCTGTCAACGGAGTACAATATCCGAACGCAGCTTTAATCGAGATATTTGTCTAGTTCTACTAGTTTTATTTTAATGCAGACATAGCCGATCTCGATTAAATAGAATCTCATGCAGCTAAACTATTAATTTTATATATAGTATGATAAAGTTATGTGCCTGGCCACATCAGATTTTTTTATTTTCAAAATATCTCTGAAATCATTACAACTTCAACTGTTTTCTCATTAGAGAGCACATAAACTAGTTTCTCACTTGAACCGATGTTCTATCTTTAATAATAACGAAAGTAATGACAAACCACTGTATAGTACAAAGTAAAATTCATTTCAATGAATACAAAATTAAGTGCAAAATAAAATGAAACTAATCTCAACTATTACTTCTGTTAGTGGCAATGCCGTCACAATTTTGGCTGCAACGAGTATGACTTGCATACATGGATCTTCCTACATTCAACTTAAGGTAGAGTTTAAATCGGAAATGCAGTTATAATTTTTAACCGGCTATTATACATATATTATGCATGTTTAAGTTTATGCATTAAAAATTACGTTAGAGTGAAGTTTGTACCTTTGCTAATAATAAAAAATATATCTGGCTCAATTCTGTCAAGAGTAGGTGACGAAATCTGCGAATATCGGTGTTTTTTAGTTGATCGCAAGAAGACTACGACATAGCCACCAATAATCTTAAAATCGGTAACCTACACTCGACAGAATCAGTAACAATTTAAAATCTCTACATATTTTGTTAAATACAAAGGGATGTGATACCCTTGATTATACCATAATATTGTATAATCAACGGTGATACTTTTGATAAATTTGTTCACGTGCCGAAAAAAAGAATCAATTTCGGTTAAACGTTTAAAGTTATCAAACATTAAAGCTAAAATTGCAAAGTTTTACTAGCAAAGCATTATCTTTTACATACATTCAGATATTGGGACTAATAAAAATAAAAAAAAATGTTGAGAGTTGATAATACGACTGTGATACCATCACGTTGTTTCTTCTGGTATAAAAGCTGTAGGAAACTATTTTTTCTTTTTAAAATTGCAAGGGAATAACACTAAAATATTTTTTGAAATATTTAATGAATTGTCGTAATTTTGATGAATAAGGAAAACCACACGTTGACGCTTCACTTTGGAAAGTTCTAATTCGTCTATAAGTATGCATCGAAGTCCGATTTTTTTTATTTGTAGATGATCGAGCAATCATAATTAGCATATTGAAGTTAGTTGTTGGAAATTGGAAATACATAAACTATATATGCGACGCGGCAAGCGACTCACAATAATCATTTTGCTAATCATCACTCACCACCGACCTGTGTGTTTTGTAGTTAAATTATATTTACTTTGTAAAAGACCTAATAATATGTTTAGTTAATCGTTTACTATCTATTGAGGCAACGGCCATCTCGCATGTCTTTTTCTACATTATTTAAACATGGACCCGGAGTCGGAGTCGGTACATTTTTTCCGACTCCGACTCCTCTGAAATTTGTCTGAACTCCGACTCCGACTCCACGACTCCGACTCCACAGCCCTGGTTCCAACAATATGGAGCACCTGCACATAATGCCCGAATTGTGAGAAACTACATATTTAGATATAAGACATAAACGGAGAGTAATTGCTACCTATTCAGAAGTATCATGACCACCAAGATTGCCGGATCTTACCCCTTGTGATTTGTATCTATGGAGTGACTTAAAAAATAAGGTGTATGGTGTTTGTAATTTTGGAAACGGTGGGGAGTTACGTGACACCGTCATCGCCGCTTTCAATTCGATTGACAGAAGAACCCTTGGTAAGGTCACCGTATTACGGAATGCAGTGAAAAATGCCTCCACGAAAATAACGAGATTTTTTTTGCTAAAATGTTGTGTAGTTAGTACAAAAAAGTACATACAAAAATTTTACTGTAACTTGACTATGCACATAAATACTGTATCACTCAAATGTGATTTTCAGACATTAAAAAAAATTTGTCCGCTTATTGTGTTGTAAATATGGCATGAGGCATACCAAATTACTCAGAAAAAATTCTGAATCCAAATATGTATAAAACCAATATGGCGTCCATAAGAAAAACAAAAGTTTCCTTTGTTTCTGACGAATTCATGGCGAAAAAAATTTTAAACTGTCATAATCAAATTGTAGACAAAAAAGTGCCTTTATAATGTCAAAACGCTTTTTTGATGGGATCACAAATAAAGAAGTTAGGACCATAATTAAAAAAAATTTCTTTTTTGTTTTTTCAAAATAGCTTGGAAACCATTTGGAATTCAACTGTTTTCTGAACAGATTATGAGAGATCACATAAATATGCACTACTTTGCCCATTTAACCGACCTTCTATCTTTAATAATAACAAAACTACCCATACAATCCAACGTCCCGTGAGACACACTGTATACGTAAATGGAAAAAAATACGTGAGTTATTTTCCATTGTATCAGACAGATTCGCATCTATTAAAAAAATATACGATGTGATTTTGTATCCACACCTTTCCAATTTAATTCAGAGTTACGAGTGACAATAAAAAAAGCAATCTGGCGTAAACAACCCTGTTTGCATGAAGTATGACCCAGTACTCAGCTGAATTGAACTGAAATGGTTGAAAGAGAAGTTTCTTTTAAGTTTAACAACCGTTAGCAATTGTTTTTTTAGATCACGTAACCTTTTAAATAGGTGTTGCTTGAAAAAACAATATTTAACAACATGATAGTTGTTGTTAACACAACACTTTTGTCAGTATCTATATACATACCTGATTTACCAACACCCGCTTGTCCGAGAACCATGATTTTTAGGGTTTTGTGCCTTGGATATAGTCCTAATTTGACCAAGGATAGCTTAGGAGACGAGCTCATTTCGTTTCAATATCTGAAAGTAAAAGAAAAATCGATTGAAATACAAAAAAAAACAAGTTTCCTATTCGAACGGACATTATCGCGATTTAGGGCTTCATGTCGAGGGGGCAAAACTCTGAGGGTCTGACGGCTAGTAGAACTTTTAATTACCTACCATTTTAGGTATGATAGAAATTTATGCAAGCATTTTTGCAAAAGTTATAGACATTTTGCTGCAAGAACTGAGTGAAATACGTTTCCTATTCGAACGGACATTATCGCGATTTAGGGCTTTATGTCGAGGGGGCAAAACTCTGAGGGTCTGACGACTACTAGAACTTTTAATTACCTACAATTTGAGGTATGATAGAAATTTATGCAAGAATTTTTGCAAAAGTTATACACATATTGCTGCAAGAACTGAATGAAATACGTTTCCTATTCGAACGGACATTATCGCGATTTAGGGCTTTATGTCGAGGGGGCAAAACTCTGAGGGTCTGACGGCTACTAGAACTTTCAATTACCTACAATTTGAGGTATGCTAGAAATTTATGCAAGAATTTTTGCAAAAGTTATAGAAATTTTGCTGCAGGAACTGAATGAAATACGTTTCCTATTCGAACGGACATTATCGCGAGTTAGGGCTTTATGTCGAGGGGGCAAAACTCTGAGGGTCTGACGGCTACTAGAACTTTCAATTACCTACAATTTGAGGTATGCTAGAAATTTATGCAAGAATGTTTGCAAAAGTTATACACATATTGCTGCAAGAACTGAATGAAATACGTTTCCTATTCGAACGGACATTATCGCGATTTAGGACTTTATATCGTGGGGGCAAAACTCTGAGGGTCTAACGACTACTAGAACTTTTAATTACCTACAATTTGAGGTATGATAGAAATTTATGCTAGAATTTTTGCAAAAGTTATAGACATATTGCTGCAAGAACTGAATGAAATACGTTTGCTATTCGAACGGACATTATCGCGATTTAGGACTTTATATCGAGGGGGCAAAACTCTGAGGGTCCGACGGCTACTAGAACTTTCAATTACCTACAATTTGAGGTATGATAGAAATTTATGCAAGAATTTTTGCAACAGTTATAAACATTTTTCTGTAGCAACGTTTCTGTCTACAATATTCTGTTACGAATAACGTCTTTATCACAAGTAATTTCATCATCATAGACAGCTATAGAAGTTTAATTGCGTTTTTATTACATCGAAATAAAGTACCGGTATGGAGCTGTTTATTTCTGGTTGCTTAGCAACGAATGCTTATACTACGAATACGATCATCTAAGCCTATTGATTTATTTTCTTTTTACTTATCTTCTACACAAAATTCAGATATTGGGATGCTTCAAGAAACTAAATACCTGTTGTTGTGTTATATGCTGATAAAGCTGTTGTTTCAATTGAGGCAAGGTAATATTTCTTTGCGGATAAAAATACATTTGTTTGGAATATTTGTTAATTAGAAAAATTAATTTAGAAATAAAGTTTATTTGTGTCGCACAAGTTCTAAAAAATCTATATGGTATACGAAGGGCACATTATCGCAAAATCGAGAGACAAACAATAGAATAAAAGTGATTTTGGTGATATTTCAAGACTCCAGGTAAATATATTTCTTGTCTTCCGAAACATATAATGTTTCTCTTGTGTCCAGAAACACAAAGAGAAAAAAAGCGTGTTGTTTGGTCTGACGTACCTAAAAGAAAAACAAGTTCATTGTTCCCCTTTTTTCTTTACCTCGAATAATACACGTTCGTGATTTTATTGCTATAATTGGGAGGGAAACATTCGACAGATTTGACCTTACAAACGTCGTAATTTCCGTTAGAAGATATGGTATCTTTAATCTGATATAACGAGTTGTACCTATCTGATTTTCAGTACATCTGAGTAAGTACTTCTAAACTCTTACCACTAATTAATACACAATAATCTACCATGTACACTGCCGCTCATGGAAGTTCGGACACATAGTAAACATATAGGAAATAATGATAAAAGCACTGATAACGTAGCAATAGGTACCTCTATTTCTACCAAATAGCGAACACATTCTTAACGTTGATTTCCAGTAACATACGACATCATTAAATGTGCTAATTTAAAATAATTTTTATATTTAATTATTATGCAACATTTATGCTGTTTTGTAACTGGTTGATGGGAATTTTCTAGTTTCCATTAAAAAGGATAATACGAAAAAACAAATAGAGTCATAAATACTGCATCTCAGACACATGTTGGGACCCCATTTTTACCAGATTCTTGCATCAAATGCTCGAATTCGTATTCAAACGAGTCTGTGCCTGCAATCTCTAGTTTGCACAAGATAACTCTGTCACTCGGAAGACATCATGCGACGCGGAAAGCCAACAAGCAAGGAACAGGGTTCTGCTATTATCGCTTTTCATCAGAAACGATTGTCAGTTCGTGAAAGTGCAAGAAATAAGTCAATGATAAGTGAGTCAACGATAAGTGTCACTCTTCACCAATAATGAAGAAACATGGAATTTGGATGACGTGTTCGGCCGGGACTATCACGAATAAGTTCCCAAGCGGATGAAGAACGATTAACATTAATTTTTACGCAAAACAGAAAATTGACAGCACCTAAAATCACCTCTGAAGTCAATCGCGATCGTGAAAGACCAATTTTCGTAAGCACAAAGTCTCCAAGCGGAAAAACTGCATGGACGCGTTGCCGTACGCTAACCATTGCTTGGTCGGGAAAATCGTCAGACACTACTGTTTCCAGTCTTCATTTGTCCAACTTCGATGTGTTCGTGCCCACTGAAGTCGTTTCTGACGATTTCCCCGACGAAGCAATGGTTTCCGTACGCCAACGCGTCCATGCAGATTTTCCGCTTGGAGACGTCGTTTCCCTGTGCTTACGAAAATTGGTCTTTCGCGATCGCGATAGACTTCAGAGGTGATTTTAGGTGCGGTCAATTTTCTGTTTTGCTTAAAAATTAATTTTAATCGTTGTTCATCCGCTTGGGAAATTATTCGTGATAGTCCCGGCCGAACACCTCATCCAAATTCCACGTTTCTTCATATTGGTGAAAAGAGTCACTTATCGTTGACTCACTTATCGTTGACTTATTTCTTGCACTTTCACGAACTGACAATCGTTCCTGATGAAAAGATAATAACAGAACGCTGTTTCTTGCTTGTTGGCTTTTCGCGTCGCATGGTGTCTTCCGCGTGACAGAGTTATCTTGTACAAACTACAGATTGCAGGCACAGACTCGTTTGAATTCGAATTCGAGCATTTGATGCAAAAATCTGGTAAAAATGGGGTCGCAACATGTGTCTGAGATGCAGTATTTATGACTCTATTTGTTATTTCGTATTTAATCCTTTTTACTGGAAACTAGAAAATTCCCAACAACCAGTTACAAAGCAGCATAAATGTTGCATAATAATTAAATATAAAAATTATTTTAAATTAGCACGTTTAATGATGTCGTATGTTACTGGAAATCAACGTTAAGAATGTGTTCGCTATTTGGTAGAAATAGAGGTGCCTATTGCTACGTTATCAGTGCTTTTATCATTATTTCCTATATGTTTACTATGTGTCCGAACGTCCATGAGCGGCAGTGTAACTATGTTTTATAAATATAATTAACTGACAGTACTACTGACTGAAAACTCCAAACGAAACATGTAGAAGAGCGCAAATATACCAGTGTCGTCTCAATGTCCCAAAGGAGACAATTATCCTTATTGTCTGTAGCAAGATAAATGTATTCCTCGTTATTCATGATACGGAGCGACCCGTATAATGAAAAACAAATGATGGAAAACCGTAGCTACTACTACGACAAAACTTACACGTGTGCAAACAGTTTTGTTACAAATTATATTTAATTTCAAAATGAAATAAAGAATATTTACTAAGTATCTTTTTGAGAAAAATGCAACGGTTGGTTTGCAGGTACCGCAAGGTTCTGTTTTGGGACCTCTATTATTTAATTTCTACATAAACGATGTTGCTTTAGTTATTTTTTCATCACTATATCGACGAAAGCGAGTAAACAAAAATATTAATTACTTCTATCTGTAATACATGTGTAATAATAACACATCAACTTCAACTTCAAGGTAGGTACTACTCAAAAATACAAATGTTGCTCTTATCGAGAGATAGTGCAAAATTATGCTGGTAGCTTGCGTTTATATAGCTGCTGATGCTTTTAGATACATATATGTACATAATACATATACCGGGTTACCCACAGCATAGGTACTCAAGTTTATTTTTTTGTTTATAAAGCTGGACGAATGAAATTTGGGAAAGTGTTAATAGACAAAAAATGCAATTCTTTGGGCTACTCTTGAGGTTAATATGACTTCCGGTTTTTCCGGAAATGACGTCACCATTGACATTTTAAATGGCACCCTATATTCTTTGTGTGATATTTTCAATCAGGATGACATCGGAACACAAAAACATATCGATCGTCAATTTTTATCACCAAGGCAACGCAAAAATAACTTTTTTGTGTATTAATCTAGGCGTAGAGGCCTCGTAGAATATCAAATAAAAACAAATTCACAACACCTATATTTGAGCACATTTAAAATACGTAAAAATCGTCCCCGAAAATGATAATCTATAATTTTCAGAATCAATTTTTGAGGATCTTTCTCCATTTTTCATCCTTTTTTCCATTTCTTGATTTGATCAATTTTTGAGGACTTCTTACGTTTCTTACTTTACTATAGTCCATTTAATAACTAGGAGGAACTTTTCAAACGTGTTACTAGGATGACCTCGCTTGGGATTGGCTGGATCCCCGACGGTTTTACACCGGGCAAATTTACGCTACCGCGCGCATTTTAAAATCCCGTTAGGTTAGGTACCAGCAGGTACCAGGCAAACAAACATAAACAAACATGGGTACCTGTTTGCCATTGCTTTGTGTGTTATTCGCGACTTCAGTTCAATTTTATCAGCAGCTCGTACAGTCATGGAAATAAGTAAGTTCGTATCGCTATCGCAGGATTTGAAAATGGTATGTCGGTTATATATTCGTGTACTGTTCTACCTCGACCCGGCCGGTTCGCAAAAAGTTGTCCGTCACGAGGTGGCTTTTCGATGGATGTAATGTAACGGGATTTAGTTTATTTTTAGCGTGTCCGACCTTTTCCTTAATGTGATATCTTCAAGGCAATGTAATAAATGAAATATGATCACTACAGTTAAGTTTACGAGTAGGTAATGCATTTAATTAAATATAGAATTACTTTTATAATAATATTAATTAACATGAAATTTGATAATATGATACGAAAACCTCATTTTAAGATATTGCGTAATATCATGACACATTATATAAATTTATGTTAACTAATACACATATTAATTACGCAAGTAAATGCCTTTGCCCAGCAGTAGGATGACGGGCTTAAGTAAGTAAGTAAATGCGCAAATCAACTTGATGCCAAGGATTATCTCTAAATATAGACTATTTCAGAATTGTAATATTAAAATATATTCACTAAATGTAAATAAATTCTCTAAATTTAAGTTAAATTTACATTTAGGACGAACATGTATTTTGTATGAAGGACAATGGAAATTTTATATCTGTATTTACTTTACAGCAGTTAATGTTCAATTATCTTTCATGACATCCAATACATGCTTGACAACCAAAATAATTTAAATTATAGCAATATATACAGGCTGTCCCACGTTTCTTCCGCAAAACAATGTTTTTTAGAAAGTAAAAAATTTTTTTTTTAATTCATTAAAAAGTTACAGCCGTTTGAATTATTAATGATATCTTATTTTAAACGGCTCCAACTTCAGAAGGAACAGAGAAAGCCAATAAGACCATATAAAACATATTACTTTCTACTTTCTAGAAAAAAAGAACAAAACATTTTGGTATTTTCTTTTGTTCATTTGTTAAGACAAATTATTAAAATTTTACTTATAATTAATAATTTTTTATTGTTGTCTTTTTAATTTCCAAACAATATAAACTATAACTGAAAATGTTTAACGACATACTTTGTCAAAGTAATATTATAAGTTAATAATATGGTAACATACAGGCGGGATGTAAATTTTAAATATATCAAAAATTACAGCCACAACCTGGATTTGAACCAAGGCCCTTTGCGTCGCTAGCACAATGTCAATAGCTCAGATGGGAGAGCATTGTGCTAGCGACGCAAAGGTCCCTGGTTCAAATCGTCAAGTTGTTGGTTTCTCTTACGTATAGCTTTTATTGCATATGATTGTGAGTAATTAATATGCAATAAAAGCTATACGTAAGAGAAACCAACAACTTTTCTTTCTGAAGCGTCTCCTTTTGGGAAAATATATACCCGTTACCAACACAATTTATACTCATCCCAGGTCAAATTTGATGAAATAATTTTTATGTTGTATAAATGTTCTTTTAGATGGTCGTATATTTTGGTTTATTTTTTTTTAATAATAATTATAACATATTTACATTCCATCACAATTCGTCGAAAATTTAGAGCCTGCTTCCAAAAATTTTTGTAAATTAGTGATATACATAATTGTCATTATTTTCAGTTGTCAGATATTTGAAACATATTGCTGTAAAGTAAATAGAAAATAATAATATAAAAATCTGATGTGGCCAGGCACATGACTTTATCATACTATATATAAAATTAATAGTTAACTGCATGAGATTCTATTTGATCGAGATCGGCTATGTCTGCATTAAAATAAAACTAGTAGAACTAGACAGATATCTCGATTAAAGCTGCGTTCGGATATTGTACTCCGTTGACACCAGGTACACCGTCCAAATGACACTTACGTGTTATTGGGTGTAAAAGTGTAACGGTGTTCAATATCCGAACGCAGCCTATATTGACAGTAGTATTTTCAAAACATTAGTGTTTGACACTAGCTCCTGTCATTAGAATCAAAAAATCTGACATATCCTGGCTACTAGTTTTAAAGCAGTACGACCGATCTCGATGAAATAGAATTTGCTCATGCAGCTAAACTATAAATTCTACCAAAAAATGTCATATACATAAATTATAGAAAATTTCCTCTCCTTTAATTTATTATTTAACTATTTTGACGACATTACACAAATAGCGGCTCATTTGCAAAATCTTCGAAAAATGCTATGAGTAAACCACCAGTTCCTTTGGACCCTTTTCAGCAGAAAGCTTTTCAGCTCTAAGTTTGGTTATGAAACTTCTAAATATGAAGTTTCGTCCCGATACCTTTAGTAGTTTCTCCGGAATCGTCGCCACAAAAACGGGTACACACACACACTCACACATCCACACACACAGACATTTTTTTGTACCTTGGTCAAAAATGTTCAGGGGACCCAAAAAGACATATTTCCGCTAAAATCTCAAAAAATTTTTTTGGCATGATTACAATACTTTACATACTGCGTATGATAAAGTAAAAAATAGTAATGATACATTCATGTTATACAAAATACATACTCCTTTCTGTTTATTAAGTTAAACACTGCAAAATATCGTTCAAGCTAAATATCTCGAAAACAACAGTAAATCACAATTAACAAATTACCATAAAGACAAATTTAAAGCAATTTAATTTTAATTTATTCCTATTTTGTGAATAAATGTCAATACATATGTCAGTTCTGAAATAACCTGAAAAGTAAAAATATTGACAACAACAAATTGATTTTTGTATTTATTAACACAAAAAAGCTATTAGATGCAATAAGGTTGTAAGTATAATTTGTTGTGTTGTATGCAATATCTTGAAATAATATTTTCATTTCATGTAATCGAAAACTTTTATGTTTATTAATATAAAATTAACGTCATATTTAATAAAAACACTGTTACATTGCAATGTAGGAATTACATTAATTAATTACACATTAAGCTAATAAATACAAACATATAAATCATTATAAATTCGATATACGAGTTGAAGCGTAAACGGACAATTTTTTGCACTTAGCGGCCGAGCGGTCGACCAGAATAACAAAAAACTTGTACTTGGATGTATCATCGACACACTGCTGAAATATTTATAGAACTTATTTAATTCTAAGAGTGTACAAGAAATAAATATGGATTATGTGCCAAGTACAAGTTCAGTGCCAGTTTCGCCCCCGAAAAAGCGTAAAATATTAGAAATGGGTCACTTAACCTTAGCTGAAATCTGTACAAACAGATTGTAACTAACGAACCCCAAACCAAAAAACACGTTGTGATAAAATTGAAGAAATGAATGCGGATGTATTTGAAAACTTTATTACCAAAATTGCCAGATAACGCAGTGATTGTTATGGACAATGCTTCTTACCACAGCCGCAAGGTTGAAAAAATACCAGCAACATCCTCAACGAAGAAACATATGCAGGATTGGCTTCGCTCAAAGAATATCGTATATGATGAAGACATGGTACGATCAGAATTATTGTGTTTAATGAAGGAACAAAGAAATAAGTTCGATATGCATGGTTGCGATGAGCTGGCAAAAGACAGCAATAAAATTGTGCTGCGGCTACCACCATATCATTGCGAGTTGAATCCGATCGAGCTCATATGGGCTCAAATTAAAAATGAGGTTGCAGCGAAGAATACCACATTTAAATTGGCAGACGTCAAACTGCTTTTAATAGAAGCCATTGGGAATGTAACAAGCACACATTGGAGTAATTGTGAAGAACATGTAATAAAGGAAGAGGATAAAATGATGACTCTAGATGGGATCGTGGACAAAGTTGTTGAACCACTAATAATAATTCATGTTAATACAGATAGCGATACAGTGATAGTGATTTATATTTAAGTACCGATGACGATGATTTTTAATATATAGTATTATTATTATAATAAAAGATATATATTTTTATTGTTTGTTTTTCTACGCACCAACAAAATGCAAAAAAAAATGATATACTAAATTGTTCGACTGTAAAAATGATTTAATTGTATTTACAGTTTTTTTATTACTGATAATATATTATACAGGGTCCTGCAGCTCAGCTCCCGTCTTCTGTAGCTCAGTTACTAATTAAGGTAAGAGTTTGACATTTTGCAAGCTTACACTGTACTTCAAGGTACATTTCAAGAAATTATTTTTGATTATACAGGGTGTCCCAAAATTGTGCAACGCCACCGTGATATATTTTTTTTAAATTGCATGCTATATATTCTTTTACATATTTGGAAGTCTGTTATGGTTGCCTACATACCACCAACATTTTCTTGAAATCGGTTGAGTGACTGCAGCGCAAAAAAATAAAAACAAAAAAAATTGATTTTGTATCGTTGGCCTTAAAAATCAATAAAAACCACAAATTGCACCTCGTTAATAAAATTTTGCAACGTCCTTATTATGTTAGATCTAGTAGTCTCGTTAACCAAGTGTTATAGATCCAAATTATACAGGATGACCAAAATCTAGTGTCAAACTTGTCAAACTTCAAAGCGTGTTATTGTTCTTATTTTAAATTGGAACCCATAAATTTTTTTAGGTGAAACGATGCAGAATTAAAAAATAAACATTGTTTCTAAATACAACCCCATCACAATTCCCAATATTTTAAAAGTTATTCGCCAAAAACTCATTTTTCAACGTTTCCAACGGCAATTGTAGGTAATAAATATCGTACGTGGCGTTGAAAAACAATTTATTTCATAAAATATAACGCAGAGAAATATTTTAGATTTGAGTGTACTTAATTAAGTAGTTGTTCAATTGCCAAATTTACTTAAAAATTTACCTATAGCGGTATGGGTGGAAATGTGGCTGCAACATGATAGAGGTCGTCACATGTCAGGCACCAGCTCAACAAAATCTTCCCAAATCGGTGGATTGGATGAGGAGGACCAGTTGCGTGGCCTCCTCGATCACCGGACTTAACGATTCCCCACAGGATTTCTTCCTGTGGGGCTACGTTAAGGACATCGTTTATGCTGAACCTCCAACAACACCAGAAAACATGCAAGATAGACGCATTTCTAACTATTACGCCCGACCTATTAAGAGCAGTGGCGAGGTCATTTCATACTCGTCTTCGTTTGTGCCTCGAAGAGCACGGAAGACATTTCGAATAACTACTTAATTAAGTACACTCAAATCTAGAATATTTCTCTGCGTTATATTTTATGAAATAAATTGTTTTTCAACGCCACGTACGATATTTATTACCTACAATTGCCGTTGGAAACGTTGAAAAATGAGTTTTTGGCGAATAACTTCTAAAATATTGGGAATTGTGATGGGGTTGTATTTAGAAACAATGTTTATTTTTTAATTCTGCATCGTTTCACCTAAAAAATGTATGGGTTCCAATTTAAAATAAGAACAATAACACGCTTTGAAGTTTGACACTAGATTTTGGTCATCCTGTATAATTTGGATCAATGACACTTGGTTAACAAGACTACTAGATCTAACTTAATAAGGACGTCGCAAAATTTTATTAACGAGGTGCTATTTGTGGTTTTTATTGATTTTTAAAGCCAACGATGCAAAATCAATTTTCTTTTGTTTTTATTTTTTTGCGCTGCGGTCACTCAACCGATTTCAATAAAATTTTGGTGGTATGTAGGCAACCATAACAGGCTTCCAAATGTGTAAAAAAATATATAGCATGCAATTTAAAAAAATATATCACGTTGGCGTTGCACATTTTTGGGACACCTGTATAATCAAAAATAATTTCTTGAAATGTACCTTGAAGTACAGGGTAAGCTTGCAAAATGTCAAACTCTTAGCTTAATTAGTAACTGAGCTACAGAAGACGGGAGCTGAGCTGCAGGACCCTGTATACAGAATTGTTACCTTTTATTACACTTTTACGATGTCGAAGAGATTTATTTATTATTTATTTATTATTTATTATTGTTTCTTTATTATTATTATTAATTTATTTATTGACCTATTTAGACACGTATTAAGACTTTCCAGTGAAAAATTCGTTAAAATTTTCACCATAGCACATTTGTTGTTGTTTACAAATAGGTTTAACCTCAAAATAATTCAAATTTAACCGCAAAAATATCTGGTGACATTTCTGGTAATGTTTTCTCAATTTTTTCTTAGTGTGAATCTGGCGTCTGGTTTTATTCCTCCTAGTTATTAAAAAGACTATAGTTAGGATGTTACAAACTTACACAACAAAACACCATAGTCGTGTATCTTAGTCGTGCCAGAAATGTAAGAACGGCCATTTTAAAATGATGCATAATAACTTAGGGATCAAAATAATTATTGTGGTGACAATACTGTCAATTCATGCTCATGATTGGTCACAAAATAACCAATAACGAGAGCGACGCACAGATTACAAGGGCATGTTTATTTCACGTCATGAACAATTAACGTTTTCTTCTAGTAATTTTAATTATCGCAGCTCACTGGAGATTTTCTCCGTTCACTTATATCAACCATTAGAGATGACGATTAAATATGTTTCTGCGTCATCACAGAAAATCTCGACGATCTTCTGCTAAATTAAATGTGACTTTGGCCTGAACAGTAAGCCTTATACAGTTATACCTATCGACATATTGACAGTAGGTACTTTATAGTCCGATTAACAATTACTAAAGATAACCAAAAACAAGGCAGTAAATGGATAATTATTGTAAACTGAATAAATAATAATTATGTCCGTGATGTTACGAAAACCAAAATAATAGCATTAAATAACTACGTAGGCTTTCACGGCCAGAATCATTTAGAAATTAACCTGCTTCCGGGTTATGCCGTGTGTCAAGATTTGTTGGTGCTGACGTTTTGCAAACCATGTTGCTCGCTTTTTCAGAGCTAACTGAATACTGAAGACCTACCAAAGAAATCTCCCTTATATATCTAAATTTACACCTCACTGCGCACATCTGGAGCTACCGCTCCCATGTGCTTTTCCACATGACCGCGTTAGGATCGATTTCCAGACCCTACTAATGTCGTTCCCGTCCTTGCGATTGATGTTGTCAGGATGTTTGTAAATTTCGATGGCTTCTCTAATAAGCCTTCGATGATAATTACCCACCCTTGCTAACATCTTCACGTCATCGAAATCCATTGTGTGTCCCGACTCGTGGCAGTGTTGAGTAACAGCGGACTGTTGAATCTTGCCTAGCCGGGTGTCCCTACTGTGCTCCTTAATTCGATATTCGATGCTTCGTCCTGTCTGTCCTACATAGCATGTTCCGCACTCACATGTTATCTTGTATACCCCTTCGTTCTTCAGGAGTGGTGTGATATCCTTTGGGTTAGGCAAAAGATCCTTTACCTTAGCTGGTGCTCTGTACCTTACAGTGATATCCGATTTCTTCAGTAATCTACCGATTCTCTCTGATACCCCACTTACGTATGGTAAGCAAGCGAACCCCTTTGACTCGTGCGGTTCCTCTGAGACTTGCTGCTTTCTTTGTGTGACACCCCGTATGCCAGATGTGGACCCGAATACGTTCCATAAAATTTCCAAGGACCCAACAGATAAGATATAAAGCCGAGTGAAGGAATTTGTTTAATCATCATCGACTTTTGTACAGGAACAAAGAAGCCTTTAAAGTTCAAGCCCCTAGGGCACCTAGGATTTACCGTTTGCCAAAGATCCACAGGATAACGTACCTTTGAGACCAATCGTTAGCGCAATAGGCTCCCCAACCTATTTGTTGGCAAAATACTTGCCTAACCCAAAAGATATCACACCACTCCTGAAGAACGAAGGGGTATACAAGATAACATGTGAGTGCGGAACATGCTATGTAGGACAGACAGGACGAAGCATCGAATGTCGAATCAAGGAGCACAGTAGGGACACCCGGCTAGGCAAGATTCAACAGTCTGCTGTTGCTCAACACTGCCACGAGTCGGGACACACAATGGATTTCGATGACGTGAAGATGTTGGGCAAGGGTGGGTAATTATCATCGAAGGATTATTTGAGAAGCTATCGAAATTTACAAACATCCTGACAACATCAATCGCGAGGACGGCACTGACATTAGTAGGGTCTGGAAATCGATCCTAACGCGGTCAGGTGGAAAAGCACATGGGAGCGGTAGCTCCAGATGTGCGCAGTGAGGTGTAAATTTAGGTATATAAGAGAGATTTTTTTGGTAGGTCGTCAGTATTCAGTTAGCTCTGAAGAACCGAGCAACATGGTTCGCGAAACGTCAGCATTAACAAATTTTGAAACACGGCATAACCCGGCAGCAGTTTATTTTCTCAATAGCATTAAAGGTTTAACCTTACACCATCTAGCGACATATTTTCCTGTAATTCTGCTCAAAAATCATTTTTAGGAAAGCTGATTTACCGATCTTTCGAAGTATTTCAAGATATCCAGAATGTTGCATTTAAAATTCTTAAGCTATTTGACAGTTAGCAAATCTCCAGCCTTGTGATAGGTATCCTTGTTTTTATCCTTACCAATTACCTCAGAATGATTTTTTGAAATATTCATGTATTTGCCATTAATTTCACAATATCTCAAAACAGTTGGTAATAGCCTAATACAAGTTGAAGTAGATACAATTAGGATACAAATCTTAATAAAAAACTGCAATACACTTTGCTGTAATTATTTTTAAATCACCTTCGATTATTATTGATAACTAGCGAGTGTGTTTAGCCGCTGATTATAATCTCAAGTTCAAGCAATATTTCCATATATATTTCTTGATAATATAAATAGTTTAAATTATAAACCATTATTTAATTATTTTTCTATTCAAAATATGCTGATTCCTCAGAAGACATGGTGTGGTAGAAATCTTTATTGAATTTCCAGTTTTTAGCATAATATACAGGGTGTGAGAATGAGAATGCATAGGTTGATTTTATTTCGTTATTTGTAGCACTCTATACCACCAATAAACATTATGTTATCTTACCCAATATTGCTCAAATTAATAAGTGTAATTATCAATCTTAACGTAGGCACTGATGCCAATCACAAATCCTATCTTTTCGATTTCAAGAATCCTATATAAACATGTTTAGTGCAAATTTTCGTACACTAACTATCCACCACGATGTTGCCGTTAGTAGTGCTCGCCCTTCTAGGGTTTTTGGGCTCTTCCGTAGCCCAAACCAACCCCAACATGTGGGACAACAGAAACACCATGATTCACCTCTTCGAATGGAAATTTTCAGACATTGCTGATGAATGCGAACGCTTCCTGCAACACCATGGATATGGCGGTGTACAAGTACGTATTCCATAAAGATCTAAAACACATCCTTAACTCAATATTTTGCGTACAGGTGTCACCGGTCAACGAAAACGCCATCGTCAGCAACAGACCATGGTGGGAGCGTTACCAACCGATCAGTTACATCCTTGCCACCAGATCTGGTGACGAAAATGCCTTTAGGGACATGACAAGGAGATGTAACGCCGTCGGAATCAGGTATGTACTATGACTGCGCTTAGATAAAAGATGCAGCACTAAGATTTAGTTGAAATATTTGTTTTTATTTAGGATATACGTTGATGTGGTGGTCAACCACATGACAGGTAACTGGGGAACCGTCTACGGAACAGGTGGCAGCACTGCAGACAGCGCAGCCAAGGAATACCCAGCAGTCCCATACGGACCCAACGACTTCAACCCCGACTGCGCCATTACCGATTATACCAACGCAGAGAATGTCAGGAATTGCGAATTGGTCGGTCTGAGAGATTTGAATCAGGTATGCCCAAAATGTTTTATTTTTTAAATGAGTATCAGAAACCAGACGACTTTTTGGAGAATAAAACTGTACCTACAAAACGGGATAGGAACATAAGTTCTCACTTTTGTTTGGAACATAACCTTATAACCCATTTCCTTTTTTAGGGATCTGAATGGGTCAGGGATAGGATTGTCGAGTTCATGAACCACCTGACCGATCTGGGCGTGGCCGGTTTCAGAATTGACGCCGCCAAACACATGTGGCCGGGCGACCTCCAAGTCATCTTCAACCGCTTGAACAATCTAAACACTGAGTATGGTTTCGCCCCAGGCAGCAGACCGTACATCTTCCAAGAAGTCATCGACTTGGGAGGAGAAGGCATCTCAGCCAACGAGTACACCCATCTTGGCGCAGTCACCGAATTCAGATTCAGCGCTGAAATCGGCAGGGTCTTCAGAGGAAACGAAAGACTGGCCTATTTGGAGAACTGGGGCACAGGATGGGGCTTCCTACCCAGCGATGTCGCTTTCGTCTTCGTCGACAACCACGACAACCAGAGAGGACACGGAGCAGGAGGCGACGAAGTTCTGACTTACAAGCAGAGCAAGCAGTACAAGATGGCGATCGCGTTCATGCTCGCCCATCCATACGGAGAGACCAGGGTTATGTCGAGCTTCGCCTTCACAGACACCGATGCAGGTAAGCAATGCTGATATACCGTACGTTTCCCCGAACGCTAGGCATAGCATTTACGGAAGAACGGCAACATCGCTCTCCCCACCCGGCGTATTTGTCAGCGCCTAAGCGGTTCCCCGGTGCGCGCTTCGTGTGCTAGTAGCTAGTAGTTTGTTGTTCGCAGGACTGTGAGCGCTCGCTTTTGTGCTTCTTTTAAAAATGCACGTACATGGTGGATACATAATTTCTAAATTCTCTTTTATTGTCAGAAAATAATATGCAAAAATAAAAACGCTATTCTCAAAAAAATATATAAATTAACTATAATATTCTACTACGAATAAACAATTAAATAAATACTATTTTATCCGGGCTCCAAGATTCCGCCTTGCGCTGCAAGACAGTATCCGAGCCGTTTGTAGAAGTTGTCCTTCACGCCAGAGAGCGTTTCGGCTGTTACAGTGTTGGCAGCTTCTGTAATTTTTGCTCTCAACTCCTGTAAATTATGTGCCCTATTGACTTCAACATAAATGGTATTTTTAAGATAACCCCAAAAGAAAAAATCGTTCGGAGACAGATCAGGTGATCTTGGGGGCCAAAGAATTTCGCCTGTCCCATTAATAAGACGGTGAGGAAATGCGGTTGTTAAAAATTCTCGCACCCTGGCCGCGTTATGAGCAGGACAGCCGTCTTGCTGAAACCAAATATCATCCTGATCTACTCCGGGAAGGTTATAAATGGCGGGAAGTACTTGCTCTTGCAGCAAAGTAAGGTACTTCTGGACGTTAAGAGATCCATCGATAAAGAATGGACCAACTAAATGATTGCCTAGAATACCAGCCCAAACATTTAGTTTTTCGGGATATTGAGTACGGTAAGCATAACTTCGGTGCTGATTTTGTTGGGCCCAATATCGAAGAATGGAAGGATTATGTTTACCATGTAACGGAAAAGTCGATTCATCAGTAAAAATAATATTTTGTATAAAATTTTCATCTGCGTTCGCCTTTTCCATTACAGTTTCACAAAACTCCATTCTACGAATACTGTCCTCTGCGAAAGTTTCCTGCGTCTCTGAGTACTTATAACTCCGGAAATCACTCTTCTTCAGAGCCTTAGCAACGGTTTTGTTACCAATACCCAATTCCTCACCAATCCGTCGAGTGGACTTCTTATCGTCCAGTACTACAGAACCGCAGATTAGATACGTCGTTCTTTTGCCTCAATTTCTTGTGGACTTGTCTCCCTTGGATGACAAGTACTGCAGCTCTTTAGACAAAGATCTTTTTCAAATTGATGCACAATATTGAAAATGGTTTGTCTGCACGGGATAGGTCTGCGTTCAAAAGTGATTGCAAACAAATCCACGCACTGTTGCGCCGAATTGCCACCGTAATACCACTTGATGCTCTGAAGCTGTTCTAGCGGAGGGTACATCGCGATTGACTAGACCTGCTCTCCCACCAGTCGGCAGTCCTACTATAATTGGCTGCCCGACACAACCGACGCGACGTCTGCAGTGTTGTTGCGTGATACGCTAGTTTCTATAGACCTATGCCCAATTTTTGCGGACACAATCTGTATAACCGACCAACTATTTTCAAATCCTGCTATAGCGATACGAACTTGCTTAATTCCATGAATGTACCAATTCTCTTCTAAACTCCCCTGTTATTCACCACTACATATACTTCCCATTTCAGGTCCACCTGCTGATTCCAACGACAACATCGTCTCTCCTGGCATCAATGCTGACGCAAGTTGCTCAAACGGTTGGGTCTGCGAGCACAGGTGGAGGCAGATCTACAACATGGTTGAGTTCAAGAATGCCGTTAAGGGAACGTCTTTGAACAACTGGTGGTCGAATGGTGACCAGCAGATAGCCTTCTGCAGAGGTGGCAGCGGCTTCGTGGCCTTTACCAATGGCGGTAGCCTGCCTGTAGATATGCAGACCTGCCTGCCAGCTGGAGCTTATTGCGATGTGATCAGTGGAGCTTTGGTTAGCGGCTCCTGCACTGGAAAGACCATCACTGTCGGTGGTGATGGTGTCGGCTATATTGAACTGGGAGATAGCGAAGATGACGGTGTTTTGGCCATACATATCAACGCGAGGTTGTGGTGAGGTGTTAAGTAATTGTGGAAATAAAGAATTGTTTGATTTACTGATGTGGTTTGATTTTGTTTGGATGTATTGCTCTTGTTTATTTTATTAACATATTGAAACTAATCTAAAAGATTAACCATCAATTTAAATCTGAATTCTTAAAACTAGGTACTTGGCTCTAATAGGCTATCCACTGATGTCCCTATATTCACTTTGTCCCAAACAAGAAGCACTAACACTTCACTCACTGTGCTCTGCTTTTTACACATTTCACTGATTCACTAATTCGAAGGGTTTAGTTCTTTTTAGTCTTCTCACTAGATTCTGGTTGTCCAGTAGGTGCAGGGCCTATACGTTGACGTGATGGCTTAAGCGAGATTCATGCTTAGTGGCGAATCTTTTTATCTCTTGGATGACTTGTGGGACACCAAGATCACGGTGCAGGTCACTATTCCGTATGTACCAAGGAGCGTTAACCATATTCCTTAGTACTTTATTTTGGAAAATCTGGATTCCTTGTATATATGCTGCATATTTGCGTGACACCCCAAAGCTGGATACCGTATAACCAAATCGGTTTTAGTACTTGGTTGTAAACTTGTAGTTTGTTCTGTACTGACAACTGAGAGTTTCTTCCCAGAAGCCAGTACAGTTCTCTGTATTTGAGGCCAAGCTCTACTCTTTTCTTCTTAACATGTTCTTTCCACCTTAGTTTTGTATCCAGTGTCATACCCAAATACTTTGCAGTGTTCGCATATGGAACTATGGCGTCGTTAATCTTGACATGAGGTATGTCCTTGATTATTTTGTTTGTAAAGTTAATGTGGACAGATTTCAGTTCGTTGAGCTTGGTGTTCCATTTTTTGGTCCATTTATATATTTTATTACTAGCTTGTTGAAGATTCCTGGTAGATTCACCAATAGTTGATCCCACTGCCATTAGAGCCGTGTCATCTGCGAGTGTGGCGACTGTTACATTTTCCATCTGTGGAAGGTCACTTGTATATAGTAGATAGAGAATTGGTCCCAATACACTACCCTGGGGTACCCCAGCTTTGACTTGTTTTAGTTCCGAGTATTCATCGATCTGTTTTATTCTGAATAGTCTATCAGATATCTGATAGTATTGCTCTTGTGACAAAAAAAAATCAATGGAACTGTGTAGGGAACCGTATTAATATCATCCATGTTAGCACTACTACGTAGAACGTAAAGACTTAACATCAACTATGGTAATTCTCGTAAGCAATGTGGAAATAAAGAATTGTAAGATTGATTAATGTGATTTGATTTTGTTTCACGTATTGCTCTTGTGGCAGAAAAGATAGAAGTTAACTTATTGATTATTGATGCCCACTATTGGCAATTGGTATACCACGTGCTTTGACAACGTGTTTATATAATAAGGGTATGTCAAAGATATGTATAAGACCATAATAAATAACATACTTATTATACAGGGTGTTTATCGTCTTGTGATTTTATTTTCAAGGGGTGATAAAACATCTTAAAAGAACGCCATTAACGTAAAAATGTCTTAAGAAAAGTTGCATAATAGGAGAGATATTACTGTTAATTTTTTTGTTTTATTTTTTACGGGGTGATTAAACACCTTGAAAAAAACCTACAAAAAACCTTACCACCTACGAAAAATACAGGCTTTGCAACCTGAAGATCATCCTTTACGTTTACAATTTTGCCGATGGTTTCTACAAAAACATGCTGAAATTCCAGACTTTTCTTCCATTGTGTTGGTTACTGATGAAGCAACGTTTACACGTAACGGAATAACTGTCATACTACTCATATCTGGGCTGTCGAAAATCCACATGCTGTTCGTTTTAATCATTTCCAGCACAGATTTTCGATAAACGTTTGGGCCGGGCTGGTCAACCGACAACTTATTGGCCCACTTGTGTTGTCAAATCGATTGACTGGAAATGATTATCTCTTTTTTTGCAAAATCATTTGATGGAACTATTGGAGGAAATTCCTTTGAATGCACGTCGACAAATGTGGTTTCTTCAAGATGGCGCACCGCCGCATTTTAACCCGGACTTTTCTTACCCGGACTTTCTTACCCGGACCTTTCTTACCCGAACTTTACTTACCCGGACTTTTCTTACCCGGACTTGTTCCTACCCGGACTTTTCTTACCCGGACTTTTCCTATCCGGACTTCTCCTACCCGGACTTTCCCTATCCGGTTTTGTTAAGTTAATGGCATCGTTAGATCTAGTCTCTATTTAGATAATATAATCCTTAATTAAAAAAAAAAACGAAGGACCAACAAGTACTACAACAGTACTACAAGTATTAGAATTTTCGATTTAATTCGTTGCAGAAATAAAAAAATGTTAAGTTGTTTTAATACCCAGTATATTATTCATCTAAGCAAATTAAACTGAGATTTATATTTTATAAAAAAGTTAAAGCTTCAAAATTCCTAGAGTATAAAAATGTTATTTCGATTCGAAACATCGCACTTACAAAACACGTTTCAAATTCTCGAAGCGGACCGGCCGGCTGGACAAAAACGTGTTCTATTATGGCTGTAAAATAACTACGCCGAATGTTGCTCGAATATTTGACGAAAACATACTCATACCGTCAATGCTCCACAGAAAAATACATTTTTGTTCTCGAAAGAAATTGTTTTCGAGGCATAGTACGAGATGTCTTTTTATATTTCAATTTCGACAAGGAATTAATATCCTTGTACGAAGTATGCACATGTTGTCTTTGCTGCATTACTAACGCGTTTCGGAAAATATAATAATATGAAATGAATAAGGAATTTATTGTTGATGCCAAAAACACTATACATACCTACATCGTAATAAAAATATTATTTTAATGCTTTAAATAAACAAATATTGTTAAAAATGTACGCTGTTTTTCCGTCGAGTTCAAAAACAGTACATGTCCATGATGATTGTTTTAATCATAGAAATAAAATAAATAAATAAAATATGTAATACATTTAATTCTCTGTGAGCTACTTTATATTTTGTCTGTTGGCACAAAATAGCTAACTGCTATACTTTTCAAGATATTGCACTGACAAAATAATTTTGTTAATTTTCCCAGAATTCATTTTTTGGACTTGTAGTGTTTTCGAACCGACCGATTCAAATATAATGTAGACATGTCATAAACTGTACATCTCCTAGCGTTAACTTGCAATAATAATTTATGTAGCAAAGTACTGCTACAGAAAACCATGTTTAATTTAAAAAAATTCAATCTTGCGGTCTTATTGAGACACACCTTAGTTAGAGGCACATTCCTTGTCATTTTGTGGAATAGTCACATGCGTTCTGACCCCAAAATATAACAAATTCTCGAATAACTATGTATAAATCATTTTATTTTGCCACTGTAGAACTATATCATAGCCATGCAAATATTGCAGTACGCGCATGTACATATATGTAGAAATCTTTCTTTTGTGTCAACTGGAATTTATGGTACCTACTTATTACTTTGTATTACAAAATCACTACAATTAGAATTTTTACCTATCCTATATATATATACGTACTCATTTTAGAAGAGAAACAATATCTATTTTACACTTGTAATTAATCAGTACACTTTGTTTTAATTAATTTTAAATCACCTTAGATTAATTATTGATAACCATCGAGTGTGTTTGGCAACTGATAACAATCTTACGTTCAAGTAATATTTCTATTTATATTTTTTCGATAATTATAAATAGTTTAAATTATAAACCGTAAGTATGGCAAACAATTTTAATAATGAAAAGTGCGGTAGAAATATTTATTAGACTTCCAGTTTTAACCCTAATATACATATAAGACTGAGAATAAGTTTGATTTTATTTCGACATTTCCAGCACTCTATACCACCTATAAAAAATACGTTATCTTACCCAATATTGTTCTATTTAATAAGTGTAATTATCACTCTTAACGTAGGTACTGATGCCAATCAAAAAAATCGTATCTTTTCGATTTAAAGAACCCTATATAAACAAGTTTAGCGCAAATTTTCGTACACTAACTATCCACCACGATGTTGCCGTTAGTAGTGCTCGCCCTTCTAGGGCTTTTGGGCTCATCAGTAGCCCAAACCAACCCCAACATGTGGGACAACAGAAACACCATGATTCACCTCTTCGAATGGAAATTTTCAGACGTCGCTGACGAATGCGAACGCTTCTTGCAACACCATGGATATGGCGGTGTCCAAGTACGTATTCCATAAAGATCTAAACCTTTTCACCACACAAAACAATCCGAGCAATCACTAAAACACTCCCTTAACTCAATATCTTGCTTACAGCTATCACCAGTGAACGAAAACGCTGTCATCAGCAATAGACCATGGTGGGAGCGGTACCAACCGATCAGTTACATCCTTGCCACCAGATCTGGTGACGAAAATGCCTTCAGAGACATGACAAGAAGATGTAACGCCGTTGGAGTCAGGTATGTACTATCGTGGCCATATATTATGTCCCCTCTTTTGACGTCGATGCTCTCGCAAATCTAGGAGCGAAACAATTTGAAAAAATTCTGATGCTGTCCTTGATTAATACTCTACCACTCATAAAAATTAGAAAGCTGTAAATGTTGGCGTTTTCCCGACTTTTCCAAATTAAGAAGAATTGCCGCTGTTTTTGGCCCGTAAATTTCATTCGTTTAACTTTAGCAATTAATTACTCCGGAAATAATCCATACATTTCAACGAGTTAAAAAGTAAAATCACCCGCGGAATGTTAGCTTTCAATGCGCATTTTTGTAAAATGATTGGGTTAGTGGTTGACCCACAAAAAGCTATATTATGCAATGCCAGCAATTCCGGTATTAGAAGAGCTAGAATAATGAAATATAGACTATAGGCTACCCAATAAATCATAGGTTTAAAGTTTATTACACAATCATTGTTTATCTTGCATTTTCCATACAAAAGTGGAAACGTGCTGAAACGCCGCGTGAATTCCGACGCTCTACGGTCTTGGTGTGATGCGGGGAAGGGAGTCGTTAGCGGTGCTGTCCACAGTGAGAGAACGGCGGACAGCTGATTACCAATACACAAAAAGAACTTTTCTAGGTAGCAATTTTAACTAACAGAATTAAATTCTTAATTTTTAAATTCAGAATTTTGATTGTAACGTGACCCCGCTACGAGAAAAATGCCCTAACTGCCATCTCTCGTTTCGATAGTATTGACTCCTCTGTTTGACGTCTCATAACTCTAAAACTACTGAACAGAAAAAATTTAAATAAAATGTGTCATACTCCTCAATAATTTTTACATATTATGTTGTATGACTATCAACATTTTTTGCCTCTCGGTGTAAACATGAGAGCGACAGAAGTGAAAAAAGGTACACGATTTTTGCATTTCTAAATTAACGGTCGTCTTTCCGATTTTCTTTCTCCTAAACCGCTTACCACAAAAATTTCAATGTTTGTTCAGGTTGCATTCAGAGCCTCTTCTATCGATTGGTGTTTTTATTTTCTTCACTTCTTATACAATAAGGTTGTAAATAAGATTTTGATGGAAGCGGATAGATCAGTAAGGAATGTTAACAGCACAACGCATTTAGCATGCAAATAATCCTTATTTACTGCGTCACATGTCCTTAAATTTAATACCATTCCTACCATTTGTTAATTTTTAAGACCGAAATAAACATGAACATTGTTTTGCGCGTGACTCCGCCTGAGTCCGTTTTTGTGTTTATTTATTAGTAATATTTAAATACAGGCAAAAACAATATAACATAAATACAACTGTTGATATATTACATATATTACAAATGGCAGCTCTGAGCGTATAAAACTGATAGGTCGTTATATTGTGTCCGTAAACGCTGTTCTCCGAGTAACTATTGCACCGTGCGATCCCCACTACCGGCAGCGTCGCTGTCGATCCCTTCCACCGCATCACCCCGAAGACCGAAGAGCGCCGCGTCAATTGCGGCGATCATGAGATGCTTCAACACGATCTTTTGTGTGGAAAATGCAAGATAAACAATGATTCTGTAATAAACTTTAAATATATGATTTATTACGTAGCCTATGATTGACACTTCAACATCCTAGCTCTTCTAATAACGGAATCGCGGGCATTTCATAATATAGCGTTTTGTGGGTTAACCACTAATCCGATCATTTTACAAAAATGCACATTAAAAGCTACCATTCCGCAGGTAATTTTACTTTTTAATTTGTTGAAATCTATGGATTATTTCCGGAGTAATTAATTGCTAAAGTTAAACGAATGAAATTTATGGGACAAAAACAGCGCCAATTCTTCTTAATTTGGAAAAATCGGGTAAACGCCGACATATACAGCTTTCTAATTTTTATGAGTTGTAGCATATTAATCAAGGACAGTACCAGAATTTTTTCGAATTTGTTCGCCCCTAGATTGGCGAGAAAATCGACGTCAAAAGAGGGGACATAATATATGGCCACGATAATACAATACTGCGTTTAGATACAAGATGCAGCACTAATAGACCAAGAGCCCGTGACCGCCAGATCTTCCTCATAGTATAAAAGCTGCAAATTTCTCTGTGCATTTCCCAGACACAGGTAAAGAACGAGAAGTTTGGATCATAGTGACTTTGGCAAGTAACGGGTAGCAAAAGGGTAGAAAATTGCTACCTACTTTCGTCAAAGTATAAAGCGTAATTTTTTTATATTTTCTTCGGAATAATATTAGAAATCTCATTAACCATTGCCAGACACTTACTATCGTGGCAACCCTTCGCCAGACACCCTTAAACTTTAATAAATTGTAATTGTACTTTCGTTATTTTATAAAGGCTGAATTTTATATATGTTACTTGGGTAGCTATTAGAAGATGTTTTCTGAGAAGCCAGACAGTTTCGACAGTTCTAACATCTTGCCAGACAAAATTGAAGGGCAGCTGTAGGTGCGAGCGCTGAGGCAACATACGTTCAACGGGTGCCAGTAAAGATAGTTATTAGGATTTATCGGATAAAAAAAATAATTTTCAAAGGATTATTCAATATAATTTTCATGTTATAATAATAATAATAATAATAATAATCTTTATTTCGCCAAATAAACTGTGTACAGGGAAAACGTCATGGTAAAGAAATGAAAAACAATGGTAATTTCAAAGTTAATTTCAAGTTCAAATCAATCTATGTTGCAGATATTCGATAGCTGCAGCCACCTCGTAGAATGGTTTCTTGGTTAATTCTCTCCTCAGGTCTTCCTTGAGTTTTTTCTGTGGTTTTTCCCTCCAACCTTCGGGCATATAGTTGAACAGGTGGAGGTGAAGGTGCTGGTTGACTGTAGTGTCAATTCGGTGGAATGGGATGTTGACGTGTCCTGCGTTTCTTAGATTTCGAGATGTTATGTCACTTCTGGTCGACAAATTGGCCATCTCTCGTTTTGCACGTAGTAGAAGTTGGTAGATGTACACCGATGGAAGTGTCATAATTTTCAGCCGTTCGAAAATCGGTTTACAGTGTGTGTTCCAGGAGACTTGCTCGATGGCGCGAACTGCCTTTTTCTGCAGTCTAAAAATTTTGTCAGCGTGCGCTGATCCTCCCCACAGCTCCAACCCATAGCTTAGCCTTGAGTGAAACAAAGCATGGTAGCACATCAGAGCAGCATCCTGACCAACTATTTGGCGCACCCTTCTTATAGCATATGTGGCTCTGGAGAGAGTTGGTATCAACGTCTCGATATGTTGTGCCCAGGTGATACGTGTGTCAACAGTGATCCCAAGTAACTTTACTGACGATTTTTCCAGTCCCTGTATGTTGCGCTTGCTTGTAAAGTGTACTTGCGATGTTTTGCTTTCGTTGAGTTGGAGGCCATTAGTATCAAACCATGTCTTAGCTTCGGTCATAATGTTATTACATTTAGCGTTTAGAGTGCCCATATCTTTGTCACTAGCAAAAAGTGTGGTGTCGTCTGCAAACAGAACCATTTTACCCGACACTTCCTCAGGGAGGTCATTTATGAATAGGCAGAAGAGAACAGGGCCTATCAAGGATCCCTGTGGTACGCCATTCCTCACGGATTGTAGCTCAGAGAGTCGTCCCTCACCACAAACTGCCTGCTTTCTATCCTCTAGGTAGGAGCGGAATATCTTCAACGGCAGACCCCTGATCCCGTAACTCTCCATTCTCTCTAGGAGTCGACCGTGTTGGATGCAGTCAAAGGCCTTTGAAAGATCGCATAAGATGGCTTGGGTTTCCTCTCCCCTTTCCATGGCGGCCCAGACAAAATCCATTAAGGATCGCACTGCGTCAATTGTGCTTCGTCCCCTCCGGAAACCAAACTGACAGTCATTTAGGATGTTGTGTACCTCCAAAAATTGCGTCAGACGCGTCAATAGCGCTGATTCAAACACCTTGGAGAATACTGGCAGTATTGCTATTGGTCGGTAATTGGAGCAGTCGGTTGGATCATCTTTTTTTAGTATTGGAATGATTTTGGCAATTTTCAAGCGATCTGGGACCTGGCCATGTTCAAAGCATGTATTGATGACTTCTGTCAATGGTTCTGCGTAAGATCAGCACTCCATTTTAGCAGTTTGGTGTTGAGGTTGTGTACATCCATAGTTGTTTTAGTCTTTAAGTTCAGTGTGATTTGTCGGATTTCAGTAGCAGTCACCGGATTCAGGAAGAAGGTCTTACAGTTCAAGGGCATTTGTCGGGTTGGTGGTAGTATAGGAGTCTGGTTGGAGACGGAAGTGAAAAAGGTGTTAAGGTCTTCGCATGAGGGTAGGGAATTGGATTTGTGCTGTTGGGAGGTTTCGTGTTTAATTATTTTCCAAAGATCTGATTGTCGATTTGAAGATAAGTGCAATGTGCTGTTGTAGGTGGCTTTTTTTTCTGCTTGGGTGAATTTCAAATAGAATTCCTTATAGCTTTTTAAGATACCTTTAAGGTCTTCCCCTCCCAGTTGGTTATATGAATCTTGTATAAGACCTAGGGTTTCTTTTATTTGGATAGACTCGGGTGAGAGAATTCGTGTTTTATTTTGAGGTCTTTGCTGCTTTTTTTTCATTGGAAACGCGGTGTCCACGATGTTGAGGAAGGTTGTCAGAAAAGTATTGTACTTGCTTTCTGCTCCTTGTTGGTTCTTCATTTGATGCCAGTCTTCCTGTTGGAGTAGATTCTGAAATATGGTGTAGCCCTTGTCGGTCAGTGTTCTTCCCGTTTGACATTTGTACTGTTGTTGATGTTGATTTCGTAAGGATAGCAGAATCCCGTAGTGGTCCGATATGCTGTGTTTGGTAACTTTGCTGCCGTAGTCCTGGATGTTAACAAAGATGTTATCTATGGTCGTATTAGACAAAGGTGTAACTCTGGTATGTTCCGTTGTGGTTTTCTTCAGGCCAAAGCTGCTCATTGAGTTGATTAAGTCTTGTGTCTCTAGGCTCTGTTTGGACATGTCAATGTTAAAATCTCCGGTGAGAATCAGCTTAGTCTGAGGATTATACTGATTTAGAAGATCGGACAGAACTGATGATATAATTTCTAGGAATGTGTGCACATTTCCATCAGGTGATCTGTATGTTGTCATAATAATGAGCTTTTGCTGTTTTAAGTAAATACCTGTTACTTCACATTCCTTTTCTATTGACTTAGTTTTTAACCAACAGATTTCCGTAAATTGCAAGTCTGAGCGGATAAAGATACCAACTCCTCCATGTTTATAGATGGATCGAACATAGAAGCTTCCTTGAACAAATGATCTTATGTTGTAGCATGTTTTATTCTCACTGTGTAACCAGTGCTCAACAATGCACAATATGTCAACGTTGTATTCCTGAGTAATAAGTTCAATTGCGTCGACTTTATTTGTTAGGCATTGCACATTTAGGTGTAAGAGTGTCAGAGAGTCTGAGGCTGCTGATTTGTGACATTTATTTTTATTATTTAACTTTCCTTTGTTTTCTGAGCGATACGGTATAAAAAACGGTTGACTCTAGCGCCTTTTGGCCAGAAGTTTGGTTCGTGAAGTGTTTCGAGTTCGTTCAAGTTAATTGTTACCTTAAAGGAGGAGTATTCTTCGGGATGTTTTGATGCAAGTTTTGAACATTTTGGGTTGGTGATTTTTTTGGATTTTAGGTATGATAACATATCACTCTCTGTTGTTTCTGGGCATAATCGGTACACGTGCAAGTAGCCATAGGATGGAACAGCCTTTAATGTGACGTTGGTTTCGATTGCAGCTCCATGGATTGTTGTTAGAGATCGCCTTTGTCGTCTATTTTGCACAGTTTTAAACTCGTCATCCGTATTCTGTTTGGTTTCTGGTGGTGGCTCAGGCATTGTTGACGGGGTTCTATTCAGATTTATAATGGTATTCATGGTTTGTTGCTGTCTTGCTTTCATCTTGTCTAAGTTATTTGTGGTTTTGTTGTGGTAAAGAGCTCCACTGTACGACTTAGTATGATGCAATGCTGGTTCAACTTGTCCACCAGAGAGGTCTCCGGCAGGAGAGTTTGTCAACACTGGATCTGTACATTTTTTGCTGGTTTTGTCAGCTGTAACTATTCGCCCACAGATGTCCTTAGTGGTGTTTGTTGTTATATTTTGGAGATAATTAATCTTTTCCTTTAGCAACACATTATTTTCCCAAAGGATACTATTCTTCTCTGCCTGTTCCTTCACGAGTTTTCTTAATAAACTTACTTCTAATTTTAGGAGCTCAAACTCTTGTTCTTGATCAGGATTCTTAACCTCGCTTTCAGGTGGTGCTGATTCTTTCATTGGGCAGTGCTTCGTGTGCCTTCCCAAGCAACTAGGGTGGAATGGTATCTTGCACTTTTTGCACACTGCTTCTGATGACGTTGACTTTTTGCAGTATCCACATAGTATCTCAGTTCTGACTTCTGTATCACTAACAATGTGTTCATCATTGTCCACCATTTTGAAAAATTTATTTATATAAATATAAATAAATAAAAAAAAGACATCTAATACATGAATAAATAATGCTTTATAATTTCATAAATTTCAATTTGTTTTTAACATTCAATTTAGTTCAAATATCGACATTTCATTAAAATTTTATGTTTATTATGGTTATAGAGAAAGGAATTGTTTCAGTACTAAGAAATCAAATGAAAAATAGTTTAATATTATAATCATACCCATCGTGTACAATATAAAAAATATGTATTTATACTATAAGGATAATACAGGATTTAAAGAAATGTTTAATCGTTTATTACTTTTCATCGTTGTAATCGCTATCTTCGTCACTACTACAGTCCGTAGCTTGATCGTTTTCAATATCGTCTTCACTGTCAGTTTCTGTAAAAATGTAAAGAAGTTAATACAATAATTATGAATAGGTAGCTACAAATGTATGTATAATTGTGTCAACCAGAAAATAATGTTTATAGGTTAATAATATGGTGACATACAGGCGGGATGTAAATTTTAAATAAATCATAATAATAATAATAATAATAACTTGTGTACCCAACTATTAGGTTTAGCAATGGATGTGTCTCGGTGGTATGACCACGTTCCATCTCCTGTTGTGAGTAATGATCATATTACCATATTATGGAACATGCCTATTGTCACTGATAGAATGCTTGATGCTAATAAGCCAGATATCGTGGTAAAGGATTTCCAGAGGAAGGTATGCACGTTCATAGAAATCTCGGTACCTGCTGATGCGAATGTTGTAAGGAAGGAGCTTGAAAAACAACTTAAATATAAGGATCTCTCAATAGAAGTTGGACGTATGTGGGGAATGAAAGTAAACATTATTCCGGTGATTGTAGGTTCATTGGGAGCAGTTACTCTAAATTATAGTAAACATGTCAAGGAGTTACCGTGCAAAATTTCGCCCTGGGAAATTCAGGAAATTGCGGTTTTGGGAAGCGCGAATATTTTGAGGAGAGTTTTATCATAAAGCATCCTAAATTTACTGCTATCGTACTACTTTTCATCTTTACCTTCCTTTGTATATGTCTATTAATAAATATCTGCATGTGTTTTTACTGACCTGTACACAACGCTGTACGGGGTTTCCACAGTTTTCCTTTGCTTTGCAAACTTGTGTTGCAAAGCATAAATGGCGTTGTTTTTCAAAATTGGGTTGAGCTGTGGTGATACCCGCAAAGGGAGTACCCTAGGCTTCAGCGAAGCTCGGTACTACCAATTTGCCCTGATGATCCTCATTACTTGTCAAAATCTATTAGTGTAATTTTAGTATTTATATGTTGTATCTAAATTATATTATCTAGGTTTAATGTATTTAATGAGATGTATCAGAGAATTCCAATAAATAATAATAATAATAATAATAATTATGTCGTTAAACATTTTCATCAGAAAATAATGGTTTGCGGGTACAGGAAAGCAACCAGTATCATTTTAAATGGTTTGAAGGGGATCAGCTGCCAAATTACGTCAGTAATTCACTAAAAACTCTATCATGTATTTCATTATTATTTCAAATTATACATACATTTGTAGCTATTCATAATTATTGTATTAACTTCTTTACGTGTTTACAGAAACTGACAGTGAAGACGATATTGAAAACGAATTAGGTATATCATATTTTTGATATGTTGGATTTTGAATTATTAAGTTATAATGTTATGAATTGTGTACTTTATTTATCTTTGAATTATTGATGGTTGTTAAAATTCAATTAAGTTGATTTTTTTATACATATTTCTTATTTATTTGTTTTGAACACTATTCAACGCGGGGGAGAATGTTAAGATTTTATATTGAGTTTAAAACGCATTTATTTTGTTTTCCGGTTATGTTCGTATGCTTCGAGGAAGACCGGGTCTAGTTTTAGTTTTCAGTATTGTGATCGACACCAAGCGTATTACATGTATATACATCACCTGTCTGTAAGTTGGTTGTGAAATAAAATTGTGAAAATTATACAGTCTATTCTGTCGATTAAACAATTATTTCTTCATTTATTAGATCGGTCATTTTTTATTTATATAACATGAAAAAAATATTGAATAATCCTTTAAAAATTATTTTTTTTGTCATAAATAATTCTATATAATGAAATTATCCGATAAATCCTAATAACTATCTTTACTGGCACCCGTTGAACGTAATGTTGCCTCAGCGGTCGCACATACAGCTGCCCTTCAATTTTGTCTGGCAAGATCTTAGAACTGTCGAAACTGTCTGGCTTTTCAGAAAACATCTTCTAATAGTTACCCAAGTAACATATATAAAATTCAGCCTTTATAAAATAACGAAAGTACAACTACAATTTATTAAAGTTTAAGGGTGTCTGGCGAAGGGTTGCCACGATAGTAAGTGTCTGGCAATCGTTAATGAGATTTCTAATATTATTCCGAAGAAAATATAAAAAAAATTACGCTTTATACTTTGACGAAAGTAGGTAGCAATTTTCTACCCCTTTGCTACCCGTTACCTGCCAAAGCCACTATGATCCAAAGTTCATAGTAGCCAACCGTTCTTTACCTGTGTTGGGGAAATGCACAGAGAAATTTGCAGCTTTTATACTATGAGGAAGGTCTGGCGGTCACGGGCTCTTGGTCTATAAGATTTGGGTGGAATATTTATTTTTGTTTAGGATATACGTTGATGCAGTCATCAACCACATGACCGGCAACTTGGGAACCGTGTACGGAACAGGTGGCAGCACTGCAAACAGTGCAACCAAAGAATATCCGGCAGTCCCGTACGGGCCCAACGACTTCAACCCCAACTGCGCCATTACCGATTATACCAACCCAGAGAATGTCAGGAACTGCGAATTGGTTGGTCTGAGAGATTTGAATCAGGTATGGCCAAAACGTGTTTTATTTTTTAAATGAGTATCAAAAACCGGACGTATTTTTGGAGAATAAAACTGCACTTACAAAAGGGGGATAGGAACATAAGACAACTTGGAAGGAGAATGTCAGCCCATTGTGGAGCTATGCCTAAGGTGGCCAGACGTCCCGCTTTCTCACATTTTGTCCCCCGTCCCGCGGTGTTTTCAAAATTTCCCGCTTTTTTAGGAAGATTTTAAAATTTTAGTGGACACGCTATACATTGTCTATTAGTACATGTTTATTGTTCTCATTTGGTCCAAACAAAATTGCTCATAGGTACACAATAATTACATACCACAATAATTAGAAGTTATAATAATAAGTTAATGTTGATAATAATAATAAATTACTATTGATTAGTTTGTCAACATCAATACTCTCGGCTGAATGACTATAAAGTTCACGTTCCATTTGTACGTGAAGATGATTTGGTTGAAAAGTCCGGCGTAGCAATCTAGTTTCAATTTAAACAAAGTCACATACAGAAGTATGTGTATTCCAATAATTATTATATATTATTATAATAATTATTTATTAGTATTCCAATAACATGGTTTACAATATTTAATTTAACGTCGTAATTAGTACATCTTAGCAGGTTACTAGAACACACGTCAATAAATAAAAAAAATGATAGCGTGTTTCTTTTTGCAATTTGCGCAATGTTTTCTTTTTAACTCACAAAAAAACACATCCGACTCCGTTTCATTTCACTGCTTTGCTTTAATAGTGTTTATGAAAAGCTAGGTAGCTGTCAGAGGTAAATAAATTTGTCTTGCTACCATACTTTTCTGGCAATTTTGTTGACAGTAAGTTGAAGAAAATCTATGGTTGTAATAATGTACCTATGAACAAACAATTTATTGATTTATTTTTATTGTTATCCTGTCATACATTAAAACTCAATTAAATTTCAGCTATAATATGTCGCATTTTTTACTTTTAATAGAAATTTTTGATATTTTCCTTTTTGTTTGTTTTTAATCTTTAATGGTTTTTACAAAATCATTTGAATTTCTTTTTTAGACCGTACCTCTCAACTTGAGATATTTTGTTGTATTATTCAGGTCACTGAATTAGAACCTTTGTTTACCATCTTCTTGGAACTCAAATTGTTTATTAGTCTTTCCTTATACCTTAACCACAAATTTAGCATTTAGGTGTTCCCCGTATCGTTACAAAAAATTATACTTAAGGAAAAGTGTTAAAATTTATAAAGTCAATTATTTAAAAGATACGGTGTCTAGACAATTTTTTTTAAATTCAAAATATGACAATATGTTCTCAAATTGAGTTTTTTACAATTCAAATGAGTTATCAAAAAGTCGATATAAAGTTGACTTTATGGACCTAATATATCACAAATTAACCAATTAATAAAATATGTCTACTGCATGACACTAGCGTCTAGGATGTTTGTCACTTTATAATCCCGAACATTCACGAGCGCCGGCGAGTTGCCGTAAGGATCGGTCGGGACGGAGCGAATTTGATAGTACAGACTCCCTTGTTTCTCTCTAGATTAGAATTGACTGAAAAGGGCGTGATACCGATGTAAATAAACTATAGAATACGTTAAATTAAATAATGTAGTGTATTCTTTATAAAAGCTTCTGAATTGTGTTATCCCTATAATGCAAATATTAAAATGTAATTATCTTATGAGTACCTTTATGTTCAACGCTATGCAAAAATGTTTTTTGAAAAAAGTATTTAGAAATATTAGAGGTCATACGAAATTATAATCATTATTATAATCCATTATCCATTGCATATACCGGGTGTTTTTATTAACAATTAACTTTTTTTTTATCACTTTCTCATAATATTTTCAATCCTTACAAAAACGTGCCACTTGATTGACAATTTATGTATATATACACAGGGTGATTTATAACTCGATACCTAATTTTTTCGAACGGCTTTAGTTTTCGAGACATTCTAAAGTTTTGTGATCGCGGCTAAATTAATAAACAAAGAAATAAAGGCAGGTGTACCGGTAGTCCGGTAAGCAAATTTGTGTTCATTTGTGTTTACAGTACTTGTCAGTGCCAAGTCGTGTTGACATTTTTAGAAAAACACATGTGAGTTAATAATTTGTCTAGCAATTAGCTAATTGATAGAAAAAAAATCATATCAGTTCATTCAGCAAAAAAAACTGGAAGTTTGTTTCAAACTCCGAATTAACGTTCTGTTTTCGTATATTATAGAATAGTGAATACGATTATGCAAGGTATCCTGCAACTTGTGGATATAAAACTCAGATAAATAAAGAGACACGGATGGGCGCCGTGAAAAGTAATGTGGTGGTAAGCGACTGTAAACAAAACAGTTCTTAGCTTTATGGGCGGCGAGCGTGTTTTACCCAAGGGGTTTAGAGTAACGCAACATTTTTCAATATTTCCAGCAAATAAATACAAGTTTATGGAATAAACTAATAAGTATATCATCAGTATGACACATAATAATAGTCAACATATAGGAGTACCACTTACCACTATAAATAGATACTAATACACTTATTAAAAAATAAAATTAAATAAAAGTATACATTACCGCACAGCGAAGGCGTTGGTCTACAAAAAAGCAATCAGCAAAAAGAAAGATAGACTACAGAAGCATTAAATGTCTGTATTTTCTTTTTAAATAAATGCTCTATATAAGAATTAGTGAATGTTTTAATTGTTACAATATTCATGTATGTACGTAAGAATGATTGCGGTGCACTTAATACATTCTAGAACTTTAGAATTATAAAACTTTGAAATAGTTAATACAAGATGGCGGTAATTTTTTAAGTTAAAAAACTAGTTAACTTTTAGGATTATAGTTATGAAACACGAAAAAATATCACACCGTGTGTACTTCATAGTAAATGATTCTAGTAATTTAATAAAATGCTAAATAACTTACATTTGAATCATTTCGTGATCGCGGATAAATGAATAAACAAAGGTAATATTATTTATTACCGCCAAAAATTTGTATTGTTTAGTTTACATGTTCGGAATATCATCCATTGTTAATATTTATTTATCCATCACCTGCCTTTATTTTTTTATTTATTAATTTAGCCGCGATCACAAAACTTAAGAATATCTCGAAAACTAAAGCCGTTCGAAAAAATTAGGTATCGAGTTATAAATCACCCTGTATATATGCGTAAATTGTCAATCAAGTGGCACGTTTTTGTAAGAATTGAAAATTTTATGAAAAAGGTATATATATATAATCTTGGACCCAATTTTACCCGAAGGTGTTTGGGTGTATGTTCATTTAAACACTGCTCACAGGTGCACAATTCACGAATATTGTCCAGCGACTTCTGTCTTTAGACATAACTTTTGCTGCGTTCCAAGATATTCCTCTCCTTTTCAATATTCCCGCTATTTGCTGATCCCAGGATTTTCGGAGTCTTCCTCGTTGCCTCTTGCTTGTTGGTCTTGCTTGCCATATCTTTTTCACTGGTCTGATGTTGCTCATTCTATTTAGGTGCCCGAACCATCGTAGTTGTTGTTTCTCTATTTTTATAATCATTGGCTCCACTTCCAATTCCTCTCTTACGATGTCGTTTCTTATTCGGTCTCTCCTTGTAATTTTTTTTACTCTCCTCAGGTACTTCATTTCTATCGCTTGTATTTTGCTCTCTAAAGCCCGTGTCATAGTCCAACTCTCACACCCGTACATCAAAATCGGACAGAATATCGATCGATACACATTCATTTTTGTTTTTGTGCTTATTTGTTTATTTTTCATAAACGTGTGGTTCAGTGAGCGATACATTCTACCAGCAGCTTCTAGTCTTTGATTTATTTCTGCTTCTTGTCTTCCGTTTGCCTGCAGTTGCACACCCAGGTATTTGACACTTCCGGCCATCTGTAGTTCTTTCCCGTCTAGCAAAATTTGTACTCTGGAGTCTTCCGCCCCCACTATCATAACCTTCGACTTCTCCATGTTTATTTGCAGATTTCTTCTCGCCAAGGCCGCCTTCCAGGTCTCCAGATTTTGTTGCAGTTCCCTCTCTCCGCTTGCACATAGGACAAGGTCGTCAGCAAACGCAAATTCAGCAATACGCACCATCTCCATGTTCCTATATCCCACCTGCATCAGCTTTATCCTGCCCTTCACTTCCTTTATTATGTCGTCCATTGTCATTATAAATAGTGTTGGGCTCAGCACCCCTCCCTGTCTTAGTCCTTGCTTTGTTATGAATTCGCTCGATATTTCGTTTCCCATCCTTACATAATTTCTCGTGCTCTTGTAGATGCTTTTGATGTTATTTCGCAATTTTTTGTTCACTCCTCTCTGCTCTAGACTCTCCCACACCACCCTCCTGTCCACACTGTCAAACGCCTTCTCCAGATCTAAGAATGCCAGGTATAAGCTCTTAGTCCGTTTCTTCTCCATTAGTTGCTTAACTGTAAATATATGGTCCTGGGTGCTCCTTCCCTTTCTGAATCCACTCTGCGATTCTTCCAGCTGGGTGTCGATTACGTTTTTCAACCGGTTCTCTAGGATTCTTTCGTACATCTTCAAGGCTGTGCTCAGAATTGTAATTCCTCGGTAATTCCTACAGTCATCCCTACTCCCTTTTTTAAATACCGGTATTATCACTCCTACCTCCCAATCTCTAGGTATTCTCTCTGTAGACCATATTTTGTTAAATAACTCTGTCAGTATACTCATTCCCTTTTCACCCAACTTCACCAACATTTCCGACGTGATCCCATCGTATCCAGCTGCCTTTCCACTTTTCATTGTCTTCACTGCTTCTGCCACTTCATGCGTTCCAATTTCTTCCACCTGCACCAAATCCTCGTTGGTACCTTCCTCATCCTCGTCGACAGCCTCCTCCTCGTTTTGTCGCCCCATGTCATGATCATTCAATGTATCTTCAAAATATTCTCTCCCTCGGTTTATAATTTCTTCCTCATCTCGCAAGGTCACTCCATCTTTGCTTTTTATTTGGCTTGTGTTACCGTCTCGTCCCTTCCTCAGCGTTTTTAACATTTTATAAAATAACTTCATGTTTGCTTTGCTATCTTCCTCCATCTTCTCTCCAAACTCCTCCCATGATTTCCTCTTTGCCTCTGTCACCTTCATGTCCTTTACCTTCATTCGTTGCGTCTTGTACTCTCCGTAACTCATGTCCGTCTTTTCCTGCAGATATCTCTGCCATTTCTGCTTCTTTACCCTCACCTCTGCCTTAATCTCATCATTCCACCATCTTGACTGCTTTATATTAGCACCAACCGCGATTGTCCCACATACTTCTTTTGCTGTATTCAACATGGTGTTCTTTATCAATTCCCACATCTCGTCCACTGAATTCGCTTATGAAAAAGGTAATTGTTAATAAAAACACCCGGTATATGCAATCGTTTATAATAATGGATTATAATAATGATTATAATTTCGTATGACCTCTAATATTTCTAAATACTTTTTTTCAAATAACATTTTTGCATAGCTTTGAACATAAAGGTACTCTTAAGATAATTACATTTTAATATTTGCATTATAGGGATAAGATAATTCAGAAGCTTTTATAAAGAATACACTACATTATTTAATTTAACGTATTCTATAGTTTATTTACATCGGTATAACGCCCTTTTCAGTTAATTCTAATCTAGAGAGAAACAGGAAACTAGGGAGTTTGTACTATCAAATTCGCTCCATCCCGACCGATCCTAACGGCAACTCGCCGGCGGACGTAAACGTTCGGGATTATGTAGTGACAGACATCCTAGACGCTAGTCTGCATGACGGTGAAAGTTTATATTTTTCTTAAAAAAAACACATTCCGAACATTTATCAAGATGAAATAAATATGGTAATACAAAGAAGGTCTACAATTTTTGGTGTGATATAATTATGTTTTGATCAGGTTCACGAAAACGTAAAATTCTGTGTACCCAACACAACTCAAAATCACATGATAATACAAATATTTTTAAAAAGCCTAGAATACGTCGATTTTTAGACTTTTACTCTAACGCATAACGTATTTGGCTTTAATTACTACCCCCCCCCCCCCCACCCCGCTTATGTCTGGTCACCTTAGCAATGCCCCTAGTCTATCCTACAAAGAGTGTTAAAATCTGAACCTGTAGGCGTTTGGCATGATATTCTGAGCAGTTGGCTTAACCTTACAACCCATTCTCTTTTTTAGGGATCTGAATGGGTCAGAGAAAGAATTGTCGAGTTCCTTAACCACCTGATCAGCCTGGGCGTGGCCGGTTTCAGAATAGACGCCGCCAAACACATGTGGCCGGGAGATCTCCAAATCATCTTCAACCGCTTGAACAATCTGAACACAGACTATGGTTTCGCCCCAGGCAGCCGAGCGTACATCTTCCAAGAAGTCATCGACTTAGGTGGAGAGGGCATCTCAGCGAAGGAGTACACCCATCTAGGCGCCGTCACCGAATTCAAATTCAGCGCTGAAATCGGCAGGGTCTTCAGAGGTTACGACAGACTGACCTATCTGTCAAACTGGGGAACGGGATGGGGCTTCCTACCGAGCGATGTCGCTTTTGTCTTCGTCGACAACCACGACAACCAGAGAGGACACGGAGCAGGTGGCGATAACATTCTGACTTACAAGCAGAGCAAGCAGTACAAGATGGCGATCGCGTTCATGCTCGCCCATCCATACGGAGAGACTAGGGTCATGTCGAGCTTCGCCTTCACAGACACCGATGCAGGTAAGCAATGCTGATATATGTGTCTTCTTACGGTAGACTGTATGTCCAAGCCTACCCGTTGACGTTTTGTACACGAGCACACCCAAGAATGGCAGCTGATTATCCACTTCTGTTTCCATCGTGAATTTGATGGACGGACTAGCATTGTTCAGGTGGTTAAGGACTCTTTGGTAGGTCTTCAGTGTTCAGTTAGCTCCGAAGAAACGAGCAACATGCTTTGCAAAACGTCAGCATTTTTCTAGTTAAGATAAAGTTTTAAAGTTCTAATATAAACCTTCCCCAGGCTGTATAGTGTTCTCGACGCATATAAGCATTCTGTTAACCGCCACGGCACCACGTAAATTGACTCCGCCTACATCGTGCAGCGGTTGGACGGTAAGCGGGCTGCCTTAAGGGTCGGCAACTGATTAAGCACACAGAAATCAAGTAAAATCAATATGTACAAGGCGTTGGTTAGAGACGATTAAATTAATATCTGAATTGGTAAGATTGTTAATGAACGTCTTATTTTAAATACCTCTATTTATTGATGATTTTTAAATATCTAATAGCCGCATAAAATAGACACAATGGAGATAAAATAGAAATTTACCGACCCTTAACTGCTTCGGCACGTAAATACTGCTCTCGCGTCGGTCCGAATAATAAAATATATTAAAATACCGTTTCAGTTCCCATATGTTTTTTTTTATTTACTACTCAATATAATAATAATAAAATAATAATATATTATAAACTCATTTATAAAATTTATATTTCCGTGTTATTATAAGAGTTTTAGTAAAATATCGGCAACAAATACTTATTCTCTTTTTTTATTTTCAATATTTCTCCTTAATCAAAGACTTCATCAGGAAATTAAATAAACTATAAAAATCCTAACTAAGTAAAAGTTAAAAAAAAAGTTCATTGTTCACTAGTATTTTTAGCGTTTATTTATGAAGTCTTTACTTAAGGTAAAATATTGAAAATTGAAAAAACTATAGAAACCTGAAGAAGTTATTGTTGCCTTTATGCAACGCCGACTAGATTACAGGCCTAAGACATGGAGTGGGGGATACTCCGAGAACGATGTTGGTAGGGTAGGGGCCAAACCGGCCAAATCGCCGAGCGCAACACGGATAGGCAAAGAGGCATCTAAAAGTCTACGCGGCTTTGCTGGGTGTTTGCTTGCGAACTACGTTTAATAAAATTTGAAAGACCACAGAGGAAATAAATAGATAAACGAAAATTACTAACGAGACTTCAATTTTTTAAGCTTTCTTTCGCTTTTACTAGAAGCTATTTTTGTATTAATACTTTTGACATAATTATTCAGAAATATGTTACATAAGTATGAAGAGACGTGTGTTTCAATTAAATATGGTAAATTGCTATCACAATTACATTTGAAGAAACTATAACAATCATTTTTTTCTAATTGTCGCTGAAAAATGTCTTTTAATACCGCTTTTTGGTTGGAAACCTTTTTGAAGTATTCTTCAAATTCACACGAAATAATGGTTTTAAATAAACAATAAAAGATGATCGTAAATATCATAAAATCGAAAGATGGATGTTTTAATTTTCCCCTTGTTTTCTTGTCAATGTAGACATAAATATCTTCGATTTCAACATCATCTAAATTGCGATCAGCAATTATAAGTAAGCTCTTACAGTGATCACATGGGATTTTTGGACATAATTTGAAACACAGATATCCAGCAATATATGCTAAAACTGAAATCTCTTCAGGAGATATTACTATTTCTGAACATTTTTTATTAAACTCATTTAGATGAGAAATTATATAATTGTACTCGTTATCACAATTATCCCTTGACGTATCTTCCACGAAATCAAAATAGCTATCAGAAATATCAGAAATAGTAAATGCACCATGTGCTTGTGAGTATAGTTTTAGAAGGCTTATTTTCTTAATTTTTTCTTCGGAGTTAATGACATTTTGAGCGGTAATAAAATAATTACAACCAGATAGCCAACGATATCTTCCAAAACGATGTTCCAAGTTATCGGTCTGAAATTTACCAAGTAACACATATTTAAAATGTAATTTACTTAGTAAATATTCGGAAAGTTGTATTAAAGTTGCGGTAGTGTTTCTTAGAGCATTAAACGTATCAGTGCTTAGTTTATTATTGGTATTGAGTTTGTGCCATTTGTCTAAAAAAATTAAAAATTCTTGTAGAAATATTATTTGTTCGCAATGAATGTTTGTAATTGGTTCGCAGTCTTTGTCATTTTTATGTATGTATTTATAAGGTGTAGAACAATTAACAATCTTCCACCATTTGATTATCATTTTTAAGAATGTTGTTGTTCCTTTAATATCGTCTCCTGCTTCATTTTGGAAATAATTTTCTAGTGCTATTACATTATTTTCATCAAAATTAGCAAGTGCAAGTTTTACATTTTGTCTCTCTAATGATGACGGATGTAGAGACTTCCATGTCAGTTTTGGAGCTAATTTTACTAATAACGATTGTTCTTTCTTCTGTATTGTTTCCAAATGTTCCGTTCGGGCGGTAAGTAGCGTGTCTTCGTCCGATGGGTTTGGAAAAATAAAAACCTTCTTGTTCAACCAATTATTATTAATGTTTTTTAACGTATGAACATTGTCAATAAGAATAAAAATTTTATTATCTTCAAGAAAAGGGTTGAAAATATAACTCTTAATAGTTCCACCACACAGATCTTTGAACATTTTTTGATTTACTCTGTTATTGTCAGATATAATAGAAATAGGGTGGTATCCTGAAGATGAAACTAGGCGGATAACTTTCTTTGTACATTCTAAAAGAAACTCTGAATCTAACTTATTCACCGGAAACATAGCTACAACATCCTTATTTTTAGACAAAACAGAAGAAATCATAAATGTTAAAATCGTTTTTGCGAACTCTTTTGAATCATTATGGCTAAAGCCTGTGACAGTGCCAGAACTAGAACTGTAAACTGCAGCAGACTTTACATAAATTTCATCAACTAAAATATTAACATATTTTTCTTTGTCCTTTAGTAACTCTCGTTTTTTTCTTAAATACGTATTATTCTCAGTCGTTATTCCAAATTTTACACCGCTTACATTACATAATATTTTTCCTAATGTGGTAGGATGTGGCAAAATTATAAAATTTTGATCCCTTATGTAATTATAAGCCCCTGGAAAATAAAGAAAAAGGCAGGCTGCTGCAATAATCGTGTCAGTGGAATAACAGTGTTTCAGTGAAATTAAATTCTCTATTTGGTTTGTCAAAAAATCGATATTTCTTTTAAAGTCCGGATTTTCAATGCAGATCTCTGATAAGAGGGAACAGACTTTATTGACTTTTGCAAAAGGTGTCTCATTGCTGGTAGCAACGACATTGCTAACATCGTCGGGTTTAAATTCGTTCAAATCATGTAATAGTTTTTGTATATTGTCAAATGATTTTATTTCATTGAAATCTAAGTTTCGAATGTTAATCTTCTTATTGTTACCATATAATTCAAAAGTTAAATTTTCAAAAATTTTTAAAGATGAAATAATGGAAGGAGATTTTCTGAAATCTACTTTGTAAAAGCAAATTACGTCGTTAGAAACGTGATTTTTAAAACCAAGTAAATTTAGTTCATTAGAAATACTTTTCGTGATTGTTTGAAATGTTAATTTTTCCTTTTCAACAACAATTTTGCCCACTAATAGTGTAGGAATAGCGTCTTTGGTCAATATCAACCGCTTTCGAAATCTTCTTTTGCATTTGTCTTCAAAATGCAATTCGCAAACTCTAGATGTTGCTGTAGCCGTAAATTGGTTTCCTACCAGTTTTTCCCATTCTATTTTTAAATGGGGATCTTTGGGAAAACGGAACACAGGCACATAATTTTTATTACGTGATGAATTACTTTTACAGTGATCCACACAACAAGAATTGGGCATGTTCAAAGAAAATTTATATTCGAACGATAAATAGAATTATTTACAAAAAAAAATGATGGAACTCCAGACAAAATAAAAAACGTTTTATTACGAATTATGAAAAAACCAATAATCTAAGTAACTAAGTATACTGAAAACTAACTAACGAAACCAACAAACTAACGAAATAACTAAACAAACGAAACCTACAAACTAACGAAATAACGAACAAACGAAACCAAGTAACGAAACTAACGAAATAGAACAAAGGCAACTAACGAAATAGAACATACGAAACTAACGAAACCAACTAACGAAAATAAATTTGAATAAATAATTTAGAAGGGCGGATGATTTGCCAGCAAAGTTATACTGCGAGAGCGCAACGATCAGCTCACAACGACGGACAAAACAGCACTGAACGTTACTCCAGGATTGAGTGCAGTACCCCGACACGCCAGCTTCTCCCACTCCATGTCTTAGGCCTGTAATCTAGTCGGCGTTGCTTTATGCCAATATTTACTGCTGCTATTATAGTGTAGGAAAATTAGCTTTTTTAGAAGAAAAAATTTATAAAGTTTTGAAATTTTGGTTGTAAACTCTCAGTACGATCCCAAATACAGATCCGAAGAGTTCCCACCTTTCCGGTGGGAGCTTCATCCCCTTTTGCTAAAAAAACTACCCCTAATCGTGACCTCGCGGTCTTTCTCGGCGTTTTGCTTGTAAACCGCAATTTTTACGAAAAAAATGTTAGAGGACTTTTTATATTCTCCATTAAATTCTCTATAAAAATTTCCCTTACTATTTTTTGCGTATCTCCCACCCAACGCTCGTAAATGATCTTGGAATATATAGGAAAATTAGCCTTTTTAGAAGAAAAAATCTGATGTGGCCAGGCCAGGGTGACTTTATCATACTATATATAAAATTAATAGTTTAGCTGCATGAAATTCTACTTGATCGAGATCGGCCATGTCTGCATTAAAATAAAACTAGTAGAACTAGACAGATATGTCGATTAAAGCTGCGTTCGGATATTGTACTCCGTTGACACCGGGTACACCGTCCAAATGACACTTACGTGTTATTGGGTGTAAAAAGTGTAACGGTGTACAATATCCGAACGCAGCTTATATTGACACAAGTTATTGTCAAAACATTAGCGTTTGACACTAGCTACTGTCATTAGAATCAAAATTTCTGACATATCCTGGCTACTAGTTTTAATGCAGTACGACCGATCTCGATGAAATAGAATTTGCTCATGTAGCTAAACCTAAAGACTAAACCTCCAGTTCCTTTGGACCCTCTTCAACAGAAAGCTTTTAAGCTCTAAGTTTGGTTATGAAACTTATAAATATGAAGTTTCGTCCCAATACCTTTAGTAGTTTCTCCGGAATCGTCGCCACAAAAAACGGGTACACACACACATACACACACACACACACACACACATACACACACACACACACACATACACACACACACACACACACACACAGACATTTTTTTGTACCTTGGTCAAAAATGTTCAGGGGACCCAAAAAGACATATTTCCGCTAAAATCTCAATTTTTTTTTGGCACGATTACAATAGACTATCTGAGCATATGTAGATGTTTGCCGCTTGTAAGTTCCTATGGGAACACATAAGTCGATTGCTTGAACTTCCGCCTGGAAGACGGTAGGAGAATGACCCATGGCTTTGGATGTGCCAATTCTCTTCTAAACTCCCCTGTTATTCACCACTACATATACTTCCCATTACAGGTCCACCTGCTGACTCCAACGGTAATACCGTCTCTCCTGGCATCAACGCTGACGGAACCTGCTCAAACGGTTGGGTCTGCGAGCACAGGTGGAGGCAGATCTACAGCATGGTTGAATTTAAGAATGCGGTTAAGGGAACGTCTATAAACAACTGGTGGTCCAATGGTGACCAGCAGATAGCCTTCTGCAGAGGGAATCGCGGTTTCGTTGCCTTCACCAATGGCGGTACCCTTCCTACGGGCATGCAGACCTGTCTACCAGCCGGAGCTTATTGCGATGTCATCAGTGGAGCTTTGGTCAACGGATCTTGCACCGGAAAGACTGTCAACGTCGGTGGTGATGGCGTAGGCAACATTGAACTTGGAGATAGCGAGTATGATGGTGTTTTGGCCATACATGTGAACGCGAGGGTGTAGTGAAGCATTGAGTAATTGTGAAAATAAAGTATTGTTTGATTTATAGATGTGGTTTGATTTTGTTTGATGTATTGGTCTTGTGGCAAAAAAGAACAATGACTGCGTACTAATCGGTTGCAAAAGTATTGAGCCCTGTGTTTAGAGGCTTGTAACTCAGCAACGACTGAACAAAAAAAATTGAAATAAAGTGCGTTATACTCCTGAATCATTTCTATATAACAGGAGTGACTATCAAAATTTTCTGCCCGTCGGTTAAGGCACGAGCGCCGCAGAAGTAAAAAAAAGGTACCCGATTTTTGCGGTTTTAAAATAATTTTCGACTTTCCGATTTTTTTTCTCCTAAACCACTTACCAAAAAAAAAATTTTTTTGTTCAGGTTAGGTACTGTTAGGAGCTCTTCTATCGCTTGGTGTTTTTATTTTCTTGATTTCTTATGTAATAAAGTATGTAAGCGAGCTTTTTGTGGACGCGGATATCTCAGAAACGAACGATAGCAGGACAACGCAGTCAGCACGTAAACAATCCTTATTTATTGTGATACACATCCATTGATGTATAATAACATAATAGTATATTATTATACTAGTTTTATAAGACGTCAAATTGGCGCACGAGTTGTTTTGGGCACGACGAGCGTAGCGTCATTAATTTTATATAAGTTTAGAAATTGTGGTTACTATATCGCGCTAAATTAGAATCTAGGGTATTTTGCGGGTACAACGTGGTAGCACTGTAGTAACTGTCAACTTCGTTAAGGATGATATCGATGAGATAAAATCATGACAAAATCTAATTGTGAATAATTTTACTCTACTTTAGCCTACAAGTTTGAATAAATATTCAGCGAGGTCGCAACGATGATCATAATGGAGCTTGGGGAAACACTTTTAACCCTACTGTGATAAATACATGATACTTAACCTAAAAAGTTAACAACTTTAAAATAGTGGTTTCATAAGTATAATAATCAGAATAGAAGTGTTTGGCGGTGACTGATTAGTTACTTCGAAGAACAACCTAATTCCGCTACGTAGCCGTTGCGGCTTATATATTTACAAGCACTTATAATTAAAACCCAATTCTAATTTCGGCAAAGTAGTTTATTAGAATAAATTATACTTAGTAAAATTACATGTGATGGAGGTACATAATACAAATACGTTGCACACAACCAGAACTAAGACGAAGTCGAAAGCGACGGACAAAAACGAATACGAATTGAACCGCGCATCCAAGCGTCCAAAATATTACCGAAAACTTATACGTTACATAAACTAAGAAATCCTCTACACTTTAAATGTACTATAGCTTCGTACGTGTATGCTGATAAACAATTTATTGCGCATATACAACCTCGCAGCAGTAATTAAAATCGTTCATATCTACGATGTAGGTTTGATCTTCGCATAATACCTTATTAAAGTAAATGTGATCCTTGAATTATATCTGAAAAGGGGATTTGATGTTTAGTTGAAAAGAATGATAACGATCACTTACCAGAGTCGTAAAACATCACCGAAAACGTCATGCAGGGCGTATTTTGATGAACACAGCAAAACTAAGAAAGTCCCAATCCTTTGGCCATACTACAGGCTACACCCATGTTTAAATATGTATAAAATATTGATATTTCGCAGTTTATGCTATTGAAAGCGATTAAGAAGATGCAGTGTGTGGTTATGTTGGGTTATGTATAGTACGTTTGACATATGGCATTTGATATCAATGTGTACCAATCTTAGACAAAAAAGTTACTGTTTTCGGTATTACAATGTGTTAATTGTAACACCGAAAACAGTGTTACAATGTGTGCATTGTGAATGCAAAGTAGAAAAAAGTTATTAACGCTTCGCGCGACGATTAAACGACCAACACTCACAGGACCGTATTCAATGCTTTTGTCGTTCGGTTTTATTTTTGAAAATAGCATAAGTGATTTGTTTTATTTCTAGAATTGTATACATATTCTGTTTTGTGATTTATTATTATTTGACAACATTATTTCTGCAAAAAATCAGTAGTTGATGTTTCAATTGCGACAAGTATTTGGCCTAAACTTTGAACGAATTGTGCAGTTTCAGAAGAACCACCAACATTGGACCAATATTGCGGAAACTTCTTTATCATTATCTATACTGTTGTCATTGCAGTCTAATAAGTCATCATCATCTTCATGCAAGTTGATATTATAATTGTTTCTACAATTGAGACAAAAATATGATCAATATCAATGTATTGGTTTTGATTTTCAAAACCAAAAATTGTGTTGCAAATTTGCAACACAATTTTGCCATATCTCTTTTGAGACAAAGCTTTGTTACATAAATTTAACATATCTTTAATTTCAAATGTATTGTAGCTTTTTGCAACTTTATTTTGCACATATACCCAGATTAATTCAATTGCAATGGGATACAGGTAACCACAATAATTTTGCTTCATTGCTTCCGATTTATATAATTCCGATAAAATCTAATAGAAGTACCTTCTCTTGCTGGTGATTTTTTGACAGATACAACAGCTGTGCTTTAGTTATTTGAGAAAGGAATTTCTGACATTGATAATTAATTGTTTTACTTCCTTGGAATAATACTTCAGCATTCTTGCTCAATACTTGCAAAATACGTACGCACGCAACGCAGTTACTCAAGAAACTTTATTCAATGAATATTTATGTATTTATGTTATCTTGATTTTACCCAAAATCATATTATTGGGGCCTGAGAAAAAATATTTGGTTTTGTTATTTTATTTGTTTATGTCACCCGATAATATTTGTTTGCTGCTGTTGACTCAAAAGGAGTCAAAAACAAACAAAAAACTTACAGCTCTTCGTTGTACACTTGCAACCTATTCTTTCATTTTACAAAGAGTCCACCGTTTCTAACCTTCAACTTCAATGCTGGTTACAATAATAAATATGTACGATGTTTCTTTTATTCCCAAGTACGGGGCTGTGATACATGCTGTAGTCGACCTCAAACCCGAGCCGATGATGACTGCGTTGAACGACGTGACGTACTTGCGCGCTGTACCAAACTTATATCGAATATTTATGTCGCTTTATAAAATTAATGAACATCTGAAATGTGTTTCTATTTCAATAATCTCATTAAACAAAATTCTGCGATTGTTTTCGTACCTGTCTCGTTATCGTGCTATAATACTCGTTGCCGAGATATCCGCTTCCATGAAAATTTTGTTTATAGCCTTTATTGCATAGAAAATTAGTAAAATACAAAAGCCAATCCGCAGACAAGATCTTGAGTTATACTCTGTGTAAATTTGAATTTTTTTGGGCAAGCGGTTTAGCAGAAACAAATTTGGAAAGACGAGCGTTTATGAAAAAGTGCTAAAATCGGAGGAGTTCTATTTCAGCGATTTACATACAAATTTTGCATTCTAAAACGGGATTTGACATGCACATCTCAAAATTATACGATACAGAGCACTTAGCAAACAGTACCATATCTCAAGTTTCATGTGACAATGAAGGTCAAGTGCAAATTTGTATACTAATTTATTGTGTTCGTGATTGAAGTGTTTTGATAATGATGTGGTCAACATACCAGAGTAACAAAATTACATTTACAATACAGTCGAGTGGCGTCTACATATCTAGCTGAGAAATATGTATTCCGTTGGTTATATTCTATTAGTTTTGGCGGGGTTTCTCGCATATACGAGTGCCCAAAAGAACCCAAACATGTTAGAAGGAAGAAATACAATAGTGCATTTATTCGAATGGAAATTTGCAGACATTGCAGACGAATGTGAGAGATTTTTGCAGTATAAAGGCTATGGCGGTGTACAGGTATACAAAAAACCAATAGAACATAATTTAAATAACAGCAATTACGTCAATTTTTATCTTTTCACGAATTAATGAAATTTATTTTAACAGGAGATACACTGCCGGTCATGGAAGTTCGGACACATTATTATTATTATGCAACATTTATGCTGTTTTCTAACTGGTTGTTGGGAGTTGTCTAGTTTCCAAAAAAAACCAATAGAACATAATTTAAATAACAGCAATTACGTCAATTTTTATCTTTTCACGAATTAATGAAATTTATTTTAACAGGAGATACACTGCCGGTCATGGAAGTTCGGACACATTATTATTATTATGCAACATTTATGCTGTTTTCTAACTGGTTGTTGGGAGTTGTCTAGTTTCCATTAAAAATGATTAAATACGAAATAACAAATAGAGTCATAAATACTGCATCTAGACACATGTTGCGACCCCATTTTTACCAGATTTTTGCATCAAATGCTCGAATTCGTGTTCAAACGAGTCTGTGCCTGCAATCTGTAGTTTGCATAAGATAACTCTGTCACGCGGAAGACATCATGCGACGCGGAAAGCCAACAAGCAAGGAACAGCGTTCTGTAATTATCGCTTTTCATCAGGAACGATTGTCAGTTAGTGAAAATGCAAGAAATAAGTCAACGATAAGTGAGTCAACGATAAGTGACACTCTTCACCAATATGAAGAAACATGGAATTTGGATGACGTGTTCGGCCGGGACTATCACGAATAATTTCCCAAGCGGATGAAGAACGATTAAAATTAATTTTCAAAGCAAAACAGAAAATTGACCGCACCTAAAATCACCTCTGAAGTCAATCGCGATCGTGAAAGACCAATTTTCGTAAGCACAGGGAAACGACGTATCCAAGCGGAAAATCTGCACGGACGCGTTGCCGTACGGTAACCATTGCTTGGTCGGGAAAATCGTAAGACACTACTGTCTCCAGTCTTCATTTGTCCAACTTCGATGTGCTCGTGCCCACTGAAGTCGTTTTTGACGATTTTCCCGACGAAGCAATGGGTTTCGTACGGCAACGCGTCCATGCAGATTTTCCGCTTGGAGATGCCGTTTCCCTGTGGTTACGAAAATTGGTCTTTCACGATCGCGATTGACTTCAGAGGTGATTTTAGGTGCGGTCAATTTTCCGTTTTGCTTAAAAATTAATTTTAATCGTTCTTTATCCGCTTAGGAAATTATTCGTGATAGTCCCGGCCGAACGCGTCATCTAAATTCCATGTTTCTTCATTATTGGTGAAGAGTGTCACTTATCGTTGACTCACTTATCGTTGACTTATTTCTTGCATTTTCACGAACCGACAATCGTTCCTGATGAAAAGCGATAATTACAGAACGCTGTTCCTTGCTTGTTGGCTTTCCGCGTCGCATGATGTCTTCCACGTGACAGAGATATCTTGTGCAAACTACAGATTGCAGGCACAGACTCGTTTGAATACAAATTCGAGCATTTGATGCAAAAATCTGGTAAAAATTGGGGTCGGAACATGTGTCTGAGATGCAGTATTTATGACTCTATTTGTTATTTCGTATTTAATCCTTTTCAATAGAAACTAGAAAATTCCCAACAACCAGTTACAAAACAGCATAAATGTTGCATAATAATTAAATATAAAAATTATTTTAAATTAGCACAGTTAATGATGTCGTATGTTACTGGAAATCAACGTTAAGAATGTGTTCGCTATTTGGTAGAAATAGAGGTGCCTATTGTTACGTTATCAGTGCTTTTATCATTATTTCCTATATGTTTACTATGCGTCCGAACTTCCATGAGCGGCAGTGTACATTTACGTTCTATTGTTATTTTTATTATGATTATCATTATTATTTATTGCTTTCTTAGGTCTCTCCGGTCTCTGAAAATTTAATTGTGGAAAACAGGCCATGGTGGGAGAGGTACCAACCTATAAGCTATAACATTATAACAAGGTCTGGCAACGAATCAGACTTTTTGAACATGACCACACGGTGCAATGCTGTCGGAGTCCGGTAGGTTATATTTATTTTGTGTGAAACTTTTGGTACAGGGAGTCCCTCGTAGTAGGTAGTAATTTGTGTATTAGTAATTTACGTACCACTATAAAATTGATTAATAATAAATAATATTTACAAAGTCAGAAATACTGATTTTCGAGCAGAATTGTGGGACAATATGTCGCTAGATATAAGGTTAAATAACGGTCAAACCTTTGATGTTATTATTTTGGGATTTGTAACATTACGAGAAAAGTAGATGGGATACAGACGATTATTATGCATGTGTGCGTTACAGATAAATTAGATAATTAATCCTAAAAATTACAATTCTTTGTCTACTCTGGTTTAATCAGGGGAATTTTTCAAATTTGGAGTATGTATGTATTATGTAGCTTTGATGCTATTATTTTGGTTTCTGTGACATTACGAGAAAAGTAGATGGGATACAGACGATTATTATGCATGTGTGGGTTACAGATAAATTAGATAATGAATCCTGAAAATTATAACTCTCTGTCTACTCTGGTTTAATCGGGGGAATTTTTCAAATTCGTAGTATGTATGTATTCTGTAGCTTTGATGCTATTATTTTGGTTTTTGTGACATTACGAGAAAAGTAGATGGGATACAGACGATTATTATGCATGTGTGGGTTACAGATAAATTAATAATGAATCCTAAAAATTACAACCCTCTGTCTACTCTGATTTAATCAGGGGAATTTTCAAATTTAGAGCATGTATGTATTCTGTAGCTTTGATGCTATTATCTTGGTTTTTGTGACATTACGAGAAAAGTAGATGGGATACGGACGATTATTATGCATGTGTGAGTTACAGATAAATTAGATAATTAATCCAAAAAATTACAACTCTCTGTCTACTCTGGTTTAATCAGGGGAATTTTTCAAATTTGGAGTATGTATGTATTCTGTAGCTTTGATGCTATTATCTTGGCTTTGGTGACATTACGAGAAAAGTAGATGGGATACAGACGGTTATTATGCATGTGTGGGTTACAGATAAATTAGATAATTAATCCTAAAAATTACAACTCTCTGTCTACTATGGTTTAATCAGGGGAATTTTTCAAATTTGGAGTATGTATGTATTCTGTAGCTTTGATGGTATTATTTTGGTTTTTGTGACATTACGCGAAAAGTAGATGGGATACAGACGGTTATTATGCATGTGTGGGTTACAGATAAATTAGATAATTAAACCTAAAAATTACAACTCTCTGTCTACTCTGGCTTAATCAGGGGAATTTTCAAAATTTGGAGTATGTATGTATTCTGTAGCTTTGATGCTATTATCTTGGCTTTGGTGACATTACGAGAAAAGTAGATGGGATACAGACGATTATTATGCATGTGTGGGTTACAGATAAATTAATAATGAATCCTAAAAATTACAACCCTCTGTCTACTCTGATTTAATCAGGGGAATTTTCAAATTTAGAGCATGTATGTATTCTGTAGCTTTGATGCTATTATCTTGGTTTTTGTGACATTACGAGAAAAGTAGATGGGATACGGACGATTATTATGCATGTGTGAGTTACAGATAAATTAGATAATTAATCCAAAAAATTACAACTCTCTGTCTACTCTGGTTTAATCAGGGGAATTTTTCAAATTTGGAGTATGTATGTATTCTGTAGCTTTGATGGTATTATTTTGGTTTTTGTGACATTACGCGAAAAGTAGATGGGATACAGACGGTTATTATGCATGTGTGGGTTACAGATAAATTAGATAATTAAACCTAAAAATTACAACTCTCTGTCTACTCTGGCTTAATCAGGGGAATTTTCAAAATTTGGAGTATGTATGTATTCTGTAGCTTTGATGCTATTATCTTGGTTTTGGTGACATTACGAGAAAAGTAGATGGGATACAGACGATTATTATGCATGTGTGGGTTACAGATAAATTAGATAATTAATCCAAAAAATTACAACTCTCTGTCTACTCTGGTTTAATCAGGGGAATTTTTCAAATTTGGAGTATGTATGTATTCTGTAGCTTTGATGGTATTATTTTGGTTTTTGTGACATTACGCGAAAAGTAGATGGGATACAGACGGTTATTATGCATGTGTGGGTTACAGATAAATTAGATAATTAAACCTAAAAATTACAACTCTCTGTCTACTCTGGCTTAATCAGGGGAATTTTCAAAATTTGGAGTATGTATGTATTCTGTAGCTTTGATGCTATTATCTTGGTTTTGGTGACATTACGAGAAAAGTAGATGGGATACAGACGATTATTATGCATGTGTGGGTTACAGATAAATTAATAATGAATCCTAAAAATTACAACCCTCTGTCTACTCTGATTTAATCAGGGGAATTTTCAAATTTAGAGCATGTATGTATTCTGTAGCTTTGATGCTATTATCTTGGCTTTGGTGACATTACGAGAAAAGTAGATGGGATACAGACGGTTATTATGCATGTGTGGGTTACAGATAAATTAGATAATTAAACCTAAAAATTACAACTCTCTGTCTACTCTGGCTTAATCAGGGGAATTTTCAAAATTTGGAGTATGTATGTATTCTGTAGCTTTGATGCTATTATCTTGGTTTTGGTGACATTACGAGAAAAGTAGATGGGATACAGACGGTTATTATGCATGTGTGGGTTACAGATAAATTAGATAATTAAACCTAAAAATTACAACTCTCTGTCTACTCTGGCTTAATCAGGGGAATTTTTCAAATTTGGAGTATGTATGTATTCTGTAGCTTTGATGCTATTATCTTGGCTTTGGTGACATTACGAGAAAAGTAGATGGGATACAGACGGTTATTATGCATGTGTGGGTTACAGATAAATTAGATAATTAAACCTAAAAATTACAACTCTCTGTCTACTCTGGCTTAATCAGGGGAATTTTCAAAATTTGGAGTATGTATGTATTCTGTAGCTTTGATGCTATTATCTTGGCTTTGGTGACATTACGAGAAAAGTAGATGGGATACAGACGGTTATTATGCATGTGTGGGTTACAGATAAATTAGATAATTAAACCTAAAAATTACAACTCTCTGTCTACTCTGGCTTAATCAGGGGAATTTTTCAAATTTGGAGTATGTATGTATTCTGTAGCTTTGATGGTATTATTTTGGTTTTTGTGACATTACGCGAAAAGTAGATGGGATACAGACGGTTATTATGCATGTGTGGGTTACAGATAAATTAGATAATTAAACCTAAAAATTACAACTCTCTGTCTACTCTGGCTTAATCAGGGGAATTTTTCAAATTTGGAGTATGTATGTATTCTGTAGCTTTGATGGTATTATTTTGGTTTTTGTGACATTACGCGAAAAGTAGATGGGATACAGACGGTTATTATGCATGTGTGGGTTACAGATAAATTAGATAATTAAACCTAAAAATTACAACTCTCTGTCTACTCTGGCTTAATCAGGGGAATTTTCAAAATTTGGAGTATGTATGTATTCTGTAGCTTTGATGCTATTATCTTGGTTTTGGTGACATTACGAGAAAAGTAGATGGGATACAGACGGTTATTATGCATGTGTGGGTTACAGATAAATTAGATAATTAAACCTAAAAATTACAACTCTCTGTCTACTCTGGCTTAATCAGGGGAATTTTTCAAATTTGGAGTATGTATGTATTCTGTAGCTTTGATGCTATTATCTTGGCTTTGGTGACATTACGAGAAAAGTAGATGGGATACAGACGGTTATTATGCATGTGTGGGTTACAGATAAATTAGATAATTAAACCAAAAAATTACAACTCTCTGTCTACTCTGGCTTAATCAGGGGAATTTTCAAAATTTGGAGTATGTATGTATTCTGTAGCTTTGATGCTATTATCTTGGCTTTGGTGACATTACGAGAAAAGTAGATGGGATACAGACGGTTATTATGCATGTGTGGGTTACAGATAAATTAGATAATTAAACCTAAAAATTACAACTCTCTGTCTACTCTGGCTTAATCAGGGGAATTTTTCAAATTTGGAGTATGTATGTATTCTGTAGCTTTGATGGTATTATTTTGGTTTTTGTGACATTACGCGAAAAGTAGATGGGATACAGACGGTTATTATGCATGTGTGGGTTACAGATAAATTAGATAATTAAACCTAAAAATTACAACTCTCTGTCTACTCTGGCTTAATCAGGGGAATTTTCAAAATTTGGAGTATGTATGTATTCTGTAGCTTTGATGCTATTATCTTGGTTTTGGTGACATTACGAGAAAAGTAGATGGGATACAGACGGTTATTATGCATGTGTGGGTTACAGATAAATTAGATAATTAAACCTAAAAATTACAACTCTCTGTCTACTCTGGCTTAATCAGGGGAATTTTTCAAATTTGGAGTATGTATGTATTCTGTAGCTTTGATGCTATTATCTTGGCTTTGGTGACATTACGAGAAAAGTAGATGGGATACAGACGGTTATTATGCATGTGTGGGTTACAGATAAATTAGATAATTAAACCTAAAAATTACAACTCTCTGTCTACTCTGGCTTAATCAGGGGAATTTTCAAAATTTGGAGTATGTATGTATTCTGTAGCTTTGATGCTATTATCTTGGCTTTGGTGACATTACGAGAAAAGTAGATGGGATACAGACGGTTATTATGCATGTGTGGGTTACAGATAAATTAGATAATTAAACCTAAAAATTACAACTCTCTGTCTACTCTGGCTTAATCAGGGGAATTTTTCAAATTTGGAGTATGTATGTATTCTGTAGCTTTGATGGTATTATTTTGGTTTTTGTGACATTACGAGAAAAGTAGATGGGATACAGACGATTATTATGCATGTGTGGGTTACAGATAAATTAGATAATTAATCCTAAAAATTACAACTCTCTGTCTACTCTGGTTTAATCAGGGAAATTTTTCAAATTTGGAGTATGTATGTATTCTGTAGCTTTGATGGTATTATTTTGGTTTTTGTGACATTACGAGAAAAGTAGATGGGATACAGACGATTATTATGCATGTGTGGGTTACAGATAAACTAGATAATTAAACCTAAAAATTACAACTCTCTGTCTACTCTGGCTTAATCAGGGGAATTTTCAAATTTGGAGTATGTATGTATTCTGTAGCTTTGATGGTATTATTTTGGTTTTTGTGACATTACGAGAAAAGTAGATGGGATACAGACGATTATTATGCATGTGTGGGTTACAGATAAATTAGATAATTAATCCTAAAAATTACAACTCTCTGTCTAGTCTGGTTTAATCAGGGGAATTTTTCAAATTTGGAGTATGTATGTATTCTGTAGCTTTGATGGTATTATTTTGGTTTTTGTGACATTACGCGAAAAGTAGATGGGATACAGACGGTTATTATGCATGTGTGGGTTACAGATAAATGAGATAATTAATCCTAAAAATTACAACTCTCTGTCTAGTCTGGTTTAATCAGGGGAATTTTTCAAATTTGGAGTATGTATGTATTCTGTAGCTTTGATGGTATTATTTTGGTTTTTGTGACATTACGCGAAAAGTAGATGGGATACAGACGGTTATTATGCATGTGTGGGTTACAGATAAATTAGATAATTAAACCTAAAAATTACAACTCTCTGTCTACTCTGGCTTAATCAGGGGAATTTTCAAAATTTGGAGTATGTATGTATTCTGTAGCTTTGATGCTATTATCTTGGTTTTGGTGACATTACGAGAAAAGTAGATGGGATACAGACGATTATTATGCATGTGTGGGTTACAGATAAATTAGATAATTAATCCTAAAAATTACAACTCTCTGTCTACTCTGGTTTAATCAGGGGAATTTTCAAATTTGGAGTATGTATGTATTCTGTAGCTTTGATGCTATTATCTTGGTTTTGGTGACATTACGAGAAAAGTAGATGGGATACAGACGATTATGATGCATGTGTAGGTTACGATAAATTAGATAATTAATCCTGAAAGTTACAACTCTCTGTCTACTCTGGTTTAATCAGGGGAATTTTCAAATTTGGAGAATGTATCTATTCTGAAGCTTTGATGGTATTATTTTGGTTTTTGTGACATTACGAGAAAAGTAGATGGGATACAGACGATTGTTATGCTTGTGTGGGTTACAGATAAATTAGATAATTAATCCTAAAAATTACAACTCTCTGTCTACTCTGGTTTAATCAGGGGAATTTTTCAAATTTGGAGTATGCATGTATTCTGTAGATTTGATGCTATTATTTTGGTTTTTGTGACATTACGAGAAAAGTAGATGGGATACAGACGATTATTATGCATGTGTGAGTTACAGATAAATTAGATAATTAAACCTAAAAATTACAACTCTCTGTCTACTCTGGCTTAATCAGGGGAATTTTTCAAATTCGTAGTATGTATGTATTCTGTAGCTTTGATGCTATTATCTTGGCTTTGGTGACATTACGAGAAAAGTAGATGGGATACAGACGATTATTATGCATGTGTGGGTTACAGATAAATTAGATAATTAATCCTAAAAATTACAACTCTCTGTCTAGTCTGGTTTAATCAGGGGAATTTTTCAAATTTGGAGTATGTATGTATTCTGTAGCTTTGATGGTATTATTTTGGTTTTTGTGACATTACGAGAAAAGTAGATGGGATACAGACGATTATTATGCATGTGTGGGTTACAGATAAATTAGATAATTAATCCTAAAAATTACAACTCTCTGTCTACTCTGGTTTAATCAGGGGAATTTTTCAAATTTGGAGTATGTATGTATTCTGTAGCTTTGATGCTATTATTTTGGTTTTTGTGACATTACGAGAAAAGTAGATGGGATACAGACGATTATTATGCATGTGTGGGTTACAGATAAATTAGATAATTAATCCTAAAAATTACAACGCTCTGTCTACTCTGGTTTAATCAGGGGAATTTTTCAAATTTGGAGTATGTATGAATTCTGTAGCTTTGATGGTATTATTTTGGTTTTTGTGACATTACGCGAAAAGTAGATGGGATACAGACGGTTATTATGCATGTGTGGGTTACAGATAAATTAGATAATTAAACCTAAAAATTACAACTCTCTGTCTACTCTGGCTTAATCAGGGGAATTTTCAAAATTTGGAGTATGTATGTATTCTGAAGCTTTGATGCTATTATCTTGGTTTTGGTGACATTACGAGAAAAGTAGATGGGATACAGACGATTATTATGCATGTGTGGGTTACAGATAAATTAGATAATTAAACCTAAAAATTACAACTCTCTGTCTACTCTGGCTTAATCAGGGGAATTTTCAAAATTTGGAGTATGTATGTATTCTGTAGCTTTGATGCTATTATTTTGGTTTTCGTGACATTACGAGAAAAGTAGATGGGATACAGACGATTATTATGCATGTGTGGGTTACAGATAAATTAGATAATTAAACCTAAAAATTACAACTCTCTGTCTACTCTGGTTTAATCAGGGGAATTTTTCAAATTTGGAGTATGTATGTATTCTGTAGCTTTGATGCTATTATCTTGGTTTTGGTGACATTACGAGAAAAGTAGATGGGATACAGACGATTATTATGCATGTGTGGGTTACAGATAAATTAGATAATTAAACCTAAAAATTACAACTCTCTGTCTACTCTGGTTTAATCAGGGGAATTTTTCAAATTTGGAGTATGTATGTATTCTGTAGATTTGATGCTATTATTTTGGTTTTTGTGACATTACGACAAAAGTAGATGGGATACAGACGATTATTATGCATGTGTGGGTTACAGATAAATTAGATAATTAAACCTAAAAATTACAACTCTCTGTCTACTCTGGCTTAATCAGGGGAATTTTCAAATTTGGAGTATGTATGTATTCTGTAGCTTTGATGCTATTATCTTGGGTTTGGTGACATTACGAGAAAAGTAGATGGGATACAGACGATTATTATGCATGTGTGGGTTACAGATAAATTAGATAATTAATCCTAAAAAATTACAACTCTCTGTCTACTCTGGTTTAATCAGGGGAATTTTCAAATTTGTAGTATGTATGTATTCTGTAGCTTTGATGCTATTATCTTGGTTTTGGTGACATTACGAGAAAAGTAGATGGGATACAGACGATTATGATGCATGTGTAGGTTACGATAAATTAGATAATTAATCCTGAAAGTTACAACTCTCTGTCTACTCTGGTTTAATCAGGGGAATTTTTCAAATTTGGAGAATGTATCTATTCTGAAGCTTTGATGGTATTATTTTGGTTTTTGTGACATTACGAGAAAAGTAGATGGGATACAGACGATTGTTATGCTTGTGTGGGTTACAGATAAATTAGATAATTAATCCTAAAAATTACAACTCTCTGTCTACTCTGGTTTAATCAGGGGAATTTTTCAAATTTGGAGTATGTATGTATTCTGTAGATTTGATGCTATTATTTTGGTTTTTGTGACATTACGACAAAAGTAGATGGGATACAGACGATTATTATGCATGTGTGGGTTACAGATAAATTAGATAATTAATCCTAAAAATTACAACTCTCTGTCTACTCTGGTTTAATCAGGGGAATTTTTCAAATTTGGAGTATGTATGTATTCTGTAGCTTTGATGGTATTATTTTGGTTTTTGTGACATTACGAGAAAAGTAGATGGGATACAGACGATTATTATGCATGTGTGGGTTACAGATAAATTAGATAATTAATCCTAAAAATTACAACTCTCTGTCTACTCTGGTTTAATCAGGGGAATTTTTCAAATTTGGAGTATGTATGAATTCTGTAGCTTTGATGGTATTATTTTGGTTTTTGTGACATTACGCGAAAAGTAGATGGGATACAGACGGTTATTATGCATGTGTGGGTTACAGATAAATTAGATAATTAAACCTAAAAATTACAACTCTCTGTCTACTCTGGTTTAATCAGGGGAATTTTTCAAATTTGGAGTATGTATGTATTCTGTAGCTTTGATGCTATTATTTTGGTTTTTGTGACATTACGAGAAAAGTAGATGGGATACAGACGATTATTATGCATGTGTGGGTTACAGATAAATTAGATAATTAATCCTAAAAATTACAACTCTCTGTCTACTCTGGTTTAATCAGGGGAATTTTTCAAATTTGGAGTATGTATGAATTCTGTAGCTTTGATGGTATTATTTTGGTTTTTGTGACATTACGCGAAAAGTAGATGGGATACAGACGGTTATTATGCATGTGTGGGTTACAGATAAATTAGATAATTAAACCTAAAAATTACAACTCTCTGTCTACTCTGGCTTAATCAGGGGAATTTTCAAAATTTGGAGTATGTATGTATTCTGTAGCTTTGATGCTATTATCTTGGTTTTGGTGACATTACGAGAAAAGTAGATGGGATACAGACGATTATTATGCATGTGTGGGTTACAGATAAATTAGATAATTAATCCTAAAAATTACAACTCTCTGTCTAGTCTGGTTTAATCAGGGGAATTTTTCAAATTTGGAGTATGTATGTATTCTGTAGCTTTGATGGTTTTATTTTGGTTTTTGTGACATTACGAGAAAAGTAGATGGGATACAGACGATTATGATGCATGTGTAGGTTACGATAAATTAGATAATTAATCCTGAAAGTTACAACTCTCTGTCTACTCTGGTTTAATCAGGGGAATTTTCAAATTTGGAGAATGTATCTATTCTGAAGCTTTGATGGTATTATTTTGGTTTTTGTGACATTACGAGAAAAGTAGATGGGATACAGACGATTGTTATGCTTGTGTGGGTTACAGATAAATTAGATAATTAATCCTAAAAATTACAACTCTCTGTCTACTCTGGTTTAATCAGGGGAATTTTTCAAATTTGGAGTATGCATGTATTCTGTAGATTTGATGCTATTATTTTGGTTTTTGTGACATAACGAGAAAAGTAGATGGGATACAGACGATTATTATGCAGGTGTGAGTTACAGATAAATTAGATAATTAAACCTAAAAATTACAACTCTCTGTCTACTCTGGCTTAATCAGGGGAATTTTTCAAATTCGTAGTATGTATGTATTCTGTAGCTTTGATGCTATTATCTTGGCTTTGGTGACATTACGAGAAAAGTAGATGGGATACAGACGATTATTATGCATGTGTGGGTTACAGATAAATTAGATAATTAATCCTAAAAATTACAACTCTCTGTCTAGTCTGGTTTAATCAGGGGAATTTTTCAAATTTGGAGTATGTATGTATTCTGTAGCTTTGATGGTATTATTTTGGTTTTTGTGACATTACGAGAAAAGTAGATGGGATACAGACGATTATTATGCATGTGTGGGTTACAGATAAATTAGATAATTAAACCTAAAAATTACAACTCTCTGTCTACTCTGGCTTAATCAGGGGAATTTTCAAATTTGGAGTATGTATGTATTCTGTAGCTTTGATGGTATTATTTTGGTTTTTGTGACATTACGAGAAAAGTAGATGGGATACAGACGATTATTATGCATGTGTGGGTTACAGATAAATTAGATAATTAATCCTAAAAATTACAACTCTCTGTCTACTCTGGTTTAACCAGGGGAATTTTTCAAATTTGGAGTATGTATGTATTCTGTAGCTTTGATGCTATTATTTTGGTTTTTGTGACATTACGAGAAAAGTAGATGGGATACAGACGATCATTATGCATGTGTGGGTTACAGATAAATTAGATAATTAATCCTAAAAATTACAACTCTCTGTCTACTCTGGTTTAATCAGGGGAATTTTTCAAATTTGGAGTATGTATGTATTCTGTAGCTTTGATGCTATTATTTTGGTTTTTGTGACATTACGAGAAAAGTAGATGGGATACAGACGATTATTATGCATGTGTGGGTTACAGATAAATTAGATAATTAATCCTAAAAATTACAACTCTCTGTCTACTCTGGTTTAATCAGGGGAATTTTTTAAATTTGGAGTATGTATGTATTCTGTAGATTTGATGCTATTATTTTGGTTTTTGTGACATTACGACAAAAGTAGATGGGATACAGACGATTATTATGCATGTGTGGGTTACAGATAAATTAGATAATTAAACCTAAAAATTACAACTCTCTGTCTACTCTGGCTTAATCAGGGGAATTTTCAAATTTGGAGTATGTATGTATTCTGTAGCTTTGATGCTATTATCTTGGGTTTGGTGACATTACGAGAAAAGTAGATGGGATACAGACGATTATTATGCATGTGTGGGTTACAGATAAATTAGATAATTAATCCTAAAAATTACAACTCTCTGTCTACTCTGGTTTAATCAGGGGAATTTTCAAATTTGTAGTATGTATGTATTCTGTAGCTTTGATGCTATTATCTTGGTTTTGGTGACATTACGAGAAAAGTAGATGGGATACAGACGATTATGATGCATGTGTAGGTTACGATAAATTAGATAATTAATCCTGAAAGTTACAACTCTCTGTCTACTCTGGTTTAATCAGGGGAATTTTTCAAATTTGGAGAATGTATCTATTCTGAAGCTTTGATGGTATTATTTTGGTTTTTGTGACATTACGAGAAAAGTAGATGGGATACAGACGATTGTTATGCTTGTGTGGGTTACAGATAAATTAGATAATTAATCCTAAAAATTACAACTCTCTGTCTACTCTGGTTTAATCAGGGGAATTTTTCAAATTTGGAGTATGTATGTATTCTGTAGATTTGATGCTATTATTTTGGTTTTTGTGACATTACGACAAAAGTAGATGGGATACAGACGATTATTATGCATGTGTGGGTTACAGATAAATTAGATAATTAATCCTAAAAATTACAACTCTCTGTCTACTCTGGTTTAATCAGGGGAATTTTTCAAATTTGGAGTATGTATGTATTCTGTAGCTTTGATGGTATTATTTTGGTTTTTGTGACATTACGAGAAAAGTAGATGGGATACAGACGATTATTATGCATGTGTGGGTTACAGATAAATTAGATAATTAATCCTAAAAATTACAACTCTCTGTCTACTCTGGTTTAATCAGGGGAATTTTTCAAATTTGGAGTATGTATGTATTCTGTAGCTTTGATGCTATTATTTTGGTTTTTGTGACATTACGAGAAAAGTAGATGGGATACAGACGATTATTATGCATGTGTGGGTTACAGATAAATTAGATAATTAATCCTAAAAATTACAACTCTCTGTCTACTCTGGTTTAATCAGGGGAATTTTTCAAATTTGGAGTATGTATGTATTCTGTAGCTTTGATGCTATTATTTTGGTTTTTGTGACATTACGAGAAAAGTAGATGGGATACAGACGATTATTATGCATGTGTGGGTTACAGATAAATTAGATAATTAATCCTAAAAATTACAACTCTCTGTCTACTCTGGTTTAATCAGGGGAATTTTTCAAATTTGGAGTATGTATGTATTCTGTAGCTTTGATGCTATTATTTTGGTTTTTGTGACATTACGAGAAAAGTAGATGGGATACAGACGATTATTATGCATGTGTGGGTTACAGATAAATTAGATAATTAATCCTAAAAATTACAACTCTCTGTCTACTCTGGTTTAATCAGGGGAATTTTTCAAATTTGGAGTATGTATGTATTCTGTAGCTTTGATGCTATTATCTTGGTTTTGGTGACATTACGAGAAAAGTAGATGGGATACAGACGATTATGATGCATGTGTAGGTTACGATAAATTAGATAATTAATCCTGAAAGTTACAACTCTCTGTCTACTCTGGCTTAATCAGGGGAATTTTCAAATTTGGAGTATGTATGTATTCTGTAGCTTTGATGCTATTATCTTGGTTTTGGTGACATTACGAGAAAAGTAGATGGGATACAGACGATTATTATGCATGTGTGGGTTACAGATAAATTAGATAATTAAACCTAAAAATTACAACTCTCTGTCTACTCTGGCTTAATCAGGGGAATTTTCAAATTTTGAGTATGTATGTATTCTGTAGCTTTGATGCTATTATCTTGGTTTTGGTGACATTACGAGAAAAGTAGATGGGATACAGACGATTATGATGCATGTCGAGGTTACGATAAATTAGATAATTAATCCTGAAAGTTACAACTCTCTGTCTACTCTGGTTTAATCAGGGGAATTTTTCAAATTTGGAGAATGTATCTATTCTAAAGCTTTGATGGTATTATTTTGGTTTTTGTGACATTACGAGAAAAGTAGATGGGATACAGACGATTATTATGCATGTGTGGGTTACAGATAAATTAGATAATTAATCCTAAAAATTACAGCTCTCTGTCTACTCTGGTTTAACCAGGGGAATTTTTCAAACTTGGAGTATGTATGTATTATGTAGCTTTGATGCTATTATTTTGGTTTTTGTGACATTACGCCAAAAGTAGATGGGATACAGACGATTATTATGCATGTGTGGGTTACAGATAAATTAGATAATTAATCCTAAAAATTACAACTCTGTCTACTCTGGTTTAATCAGGGGAATTTTTCAAATTTGGAGTATGTATGTATTATGTAGCTTTGATGCTATTATTTTGGTTTTTGTGACATTACGAGAAAAGTAGATGGGATACAGACGATTATTATGCATGTGTGGGTTACAGATAAATTAGATAATTAATCCTAAAAATTACAACTCTCTGTCTACTCTGGTTTAATCAGGGGAATTTTTCAAATTTGGAGTATGCGTGTATTCTGCAGCTTTGATGGTATTATTTTGGATGTTGTGACATTACGAGAAAAGTAGATGAGATACAGACGATTATTATGCATGTGTGGGTTAGAGATAAATTAGATAATAATCCTAAAAATTACAACACTGTCTACTCTGGTTTAATCAGGGGAATTTTTCAAATTTGGAGTATGTATGTATTATGTAGCTTTGATGCTATTATTCTGGTTTTTGTGACATTACGAGAAAAGTAGATGAGATACAGACGATTATTATGCATGTGTGGGTTAGAGATAAATTAGATAATAATCCTAAAAATTACAACACTCTGTCTACTCTGGTTTAATCAGGGGAATTTTTCAAGTTTGGAGTATGTATGTATTCTGTAGCTTTGATGGTATTATTTTGGATGTTGTGACATTACGAGAAAAGTAGATGAGATACAGACGATTATTATGCATGTGTGGGTTAGAGATAAATTAGATAATAATCCTAAAAATTACAACACTCTGTCTACTCTGGTTTAATCAGGGGAATTTTTCAAGTTTGGAGTATGTATGTATTCTGTAGCTTTGATGCTATTATTTTGGTTTTTGTGACATTACGAGAAAAGTAGATGAGATACAGACGATTATTATGCATGTGTGGGTTAGAGATAAATTAGATAATAATCCTAAAAATTACAACACTCTGTCTACTCTGGTTTAATCAGGGGAATTTTTCAAATTTGGAGTATGTATGTATTATGTAGCTTTGATGCTATTATTTTGGTTTTTGTGACATTACGAGAAAAGTAGATGGGATACAGACGATTATTATGCATGTGTGGGTTACAGATAAATTAGATAATTAATCCTAAAAATTACAACTCTCTGTCTACTCTGGTTTAATCAGGGGAATTTTTCAAATTTGGAGTATGTATGTATTCTGTAGCTTTGATGGTATTATTTTGGTTTTTGTGACATTACGAGAAAAGTAGATGGGATACAGACGATTATTATGCATGTGTGGGTTACAGATAAATTAGATAATTAATCCTAAAAATTACAACTCTCTGTCTACTCTGGTTTAATCAGGGGAATTTTTCAAATTTGGAGTATGTATGAATTCTGTAGCTTTGATGGTATTATTTTGGTTTTTGTGACATTACGCGAAAAGTAGATGGGATACAGACGGTTATTATGCATGTGTGGGTTACAGATAAATTAGATAATTAAACCTAAAAATTACAACTCTCTGTCTACTCTGGTTTAATCAGGGGAATTTTTCAAATTTGGAGTATGTATGTATTCTGTAGCTTTGATGCTATTATTTTGGTTTTTGTGACATTACGAGAAAAGTAGATGGGATACAGACGATTATTATGCATGTGTGGGTTACAGATAAATTAGATAATTAATCCTAAAAATTACAACTCTCTGTCTACTCTGGTTTAATCAGGGGAATTTTTCAAATTTGGAGTATGTATGAATTCTGTAGCTTTGATGGTATTATTTTGGTTTTTGTGACATTACGCGAAAAGTAGATGGGATACAGACGGTTATTATGCATGTGTGGGTTACAGATAAATTAGATAATTAAACCTAAAAATTACAACTCTCTGTCTACTCTGGCTTAATCAGGGGAATTTTCAAAATTTGGAGTATGTATGTATTCTGTAGCTTTGATGCTATTATCTTGGTTTTGGTGACATTACGAGAAAAGTAGATGGGATACAGACGATTATTATGCATGTGTGGGTTACAGATAAATTAGATAATTAATCCTAAAAATTACAACTCTCTGTCTAGTCTGGTTTAATCAGGGGAATTTTTCAAATTTGGAGTATGTATGTATTCTGTAGCTTTGATGGTTTTATTTTGGTTTTTGTGACATTACGAGAAAAGTAGATGGGATACAGACGATTATGATGCATGTGTAGGTTACGATAAATTAGATAATTAATCCTGAAAGTTACAACTCTCTGTCTACTCTGGTTTAATCAGGGGAATTTTCAAATTTGGAGAATGTATCTATTCTGAAGCTTTGATGGTATTATTTTGGTTTTTGTGACATTACGAGAAAAGTAGATGGGATACAGACGATTGTTATGCTTGTGTGGGTTACAGATAAATTAGATAATTAATCCTAAAAATTACAACTCTCTGTCTACTCTGGTTTAATCAGGGGAATTTTTCAAATTTGGAGTATGCATGTATTCTGTAGATTTGATGCTATTATTTTGGTTTTTGTGACATAACGAGAAAAGTAGATGGGATACAGACGATTATTATGCAGGTGTGAGTTACAGATAAATTAGATAATTAAACCTAAAAATTACAACTCTCTGTCTACTCTGGCTTAATCAGGGGAATTTTTCAAATTCGTAGTATGTATGTATTCTGTAGCTTTGATGCTATTATCTTGGCTTTGGTGACATTACGAGAAAAGTAGATGGGATACAGACGATTATTATGCATGTGTGGGTTACAGATAAATTAGATAATTAATCCTAAAAATTACAACTCTCTGTCTAGTCTGGTTTAATCAGGGGAATTTTTCAAATTTGGAGTATGTATGTATTCTGTAGCTTTGATGGTATTATTTTGGTTTTTGTGACATTACGAGAAAAGTAGATGGGATACAGACGATTATTATGCATGTGTGGGTTACAGATAAATTAGATAATTAAACCTAAAAATTACAACTCTCTGTCTACTCTGGCTTAATCAGGGGAATTTTCAAATTTGGAGTATGTATGTATTCTGTAGCTTTGATGGTATTATTTTGGTTTTTGTGACATTACGAGAAAAGTAGATGGGATACAGACGATTATTATGCATGTGTGGGTTACAGATAAATTAGATAATTAATCCTAAAAATTACAACTCTCTGTCTACTCTGGTTTAACCAGGGGAATTTTTCAAATTTGGAGTATGTATGTATTCTGTAGCTTTGATGCTATTATTTTGGTTTTTGTGACATTACGAGAAAAGTAGATGGGATACAGACGATCATTATGCATGTGTGGGTTACAGATAAATTAGATAATTAATCCTAAAAATTACAACTCTCTGTCTACTCTGGTTTAATCAGGGGAATTTTTCAAATTTGGAGTATGTATGTATTCTGTAGCTTTGATGCTATTATTTTGGTTTTTGTGACATTACGAGAAAAGTAGATGGGATACAGACGATTATTATGCATGTGTGGGTTACAGATAAATTAGATAATTAATCCTAAAAATTACAACTCTCTGTCTACTCTGGTTTAATCAGGGGAATTTTTTAAATTTGGAGTATGTATGTATTCTGTAGATTTGATGCTATTATTTTGGTTTTTGTGACATTACGACAAAAGTAGATGGGATACAGACGATTATTATGCATGTGTGGGTTACAGATAAATTAGATAATTAAACCTAAAAATTACAACTCTCTGTCTACTCTGGCTTAATCAGGGGAATTTTCAAATTTGGAGTATGTATGTATTCTGTAGCTTTGATGCTATTATCTTGGGTTTGGTGACATTACGAGAAAAGTAGATGGGATACAGACGATTATTATGCATGTGTGGGTTACAGATAAATTAGATAATTAATCCTAAAAATTACAACTCTCTGTCTACTCTGGTTTAATCAGGGGAATTTTCAAATTTGTAGTATGTATGTATTCTGTAGCTTTGATGCTATTATCTTGGTTTTGGTGACATTACGAGAAAAGTAGATGGGATACAGACGATTATGATGCATGTGTAGGTTACGATAAATTAGATAATTAATCCTGAAAGTTACAACTCTCTGTCTACTCTGGTTTAATCAGGGGAATTTTTCAAATTTGGAGAATGTATCTATTCTGAAGCTTTGATGGTATTATTTTGGTTTTTGTGACATTACGAGAAAAGTAGATGGGATACAGACGATTGTTATGCTTGTGTGGGTTACAGATAAATTAGATAATTAATCCTAAAAATTACAACTCTCTGTCTACTCTGGTTTAATCAGGGGAATTTTTCAAATTTGGAGTATGTATGTATTCTGTAGATTTGATGCTATTATTTTGGTTTTTGTGACATTACGACAAAAGTAGATGGGATACAGACGATTATTATGCATGTGTGGGTTACAGATAAATTAGATAATTAATCCTAAAAATTACAACTCTCTGTCTACTCTGGTTTAATCAGGGGAATTTTTCAAATTTGGAGTATGTATGTATTCTGTAGCTTTGATGGTATTATTTTGGTTTTTGTGACATTACGAGAAAAGTAGATGGGATACAGACGATTATTATGCATGTGTGGGTTACAGATAAATTAGATAATTAATCCTAAAAATTACAACTCTCTGTCTACTCTGGTTTAATCAGGGGAATTTTTCAAATTTGGAGTATGTATGTATTCTGTAGCTTTGATGCTATTATTTTGGTTTTTGTGACATTACGAGAAAAGTAGATGGGATACAGACGATTATTATGCATGTGTGGGTTACAGATAAATTAGATAATTAATCCTAAAAATTACAACTCTCTGTCTACTCTGGTTTAATCAGGGGAATTTTTCAAATTTGGAGTATGTATGTATTCTGTAGCTTTGATGCTATTATTTTGGTTTTTGTGACATTACGAGAAAAGTAGATGGGATACAGACGATTATTATGCATGTGTGGGTTACAGATAAATTAGATAATTAATCCTAAAAATTACAACTCTCTGTCTACTCTGGTTTAATCAGGGGAATTTTTCAAATTTGGAGTATGTATGTATTCTGTAGCTTTGATGCTATTATTTTGGTTTTTGTGACATTACGAGAAAAGTAGATGGGATACAGACGATTATTATGCATGTGTGGGTTACAGATAAATTAGATAATTAATCCTAAAAATTACAACTCTCTGTCTACTCTGGTTTAATCAGGGGAATTTTTCAAATTTGGAGTATGTATGTATTCTGTAGCTTTGATGCTATTATCTTGGTTTTGGTGACATTACGAGAAAAGTAGATGGGATACAGACGATTATGATGCATGTGTAGGTTACGATAAATTAGATAATTAATCCTGAAAGTTACAACTCTCTGTCTACTCTGGCTTAATCAGGGGAATTTTCAAATTTGGAGTATGTATGTATTCTGTAGCTTTGATGCTATTATCTTGGTTTTGGTGACATTACGAGAAAAGTAGATGGGATACAGACGATTATTATGCATGTGTGGGTTACAGATAAATTAGATAATTAAACCTAAAAATTACAACTCTCTGTCTACTCTGGCTTAATCAGGGGAATTTTCAAATTTTGAGTATGTATGTATTCTGTAGCTTTGATGCTATTATCTTGGTTTTGGTGACATTACGAGAAAAGTAGATGGGATACAGACGATTATGATGCATGTCGAGGTTACGATAAATTAGATAATTAATCCTGAAAGTTACAACTCTCTGTCTACTCTGGTTTAATCAGGGGAATTTTTCAAATTTGGAGAATGTATCTATTCTAAAGCTTTGATGGTATTATTTTGGTTTTTGTGACATTACGAGAAAAGTAGATGGGATACAGACGATTATTATGCATGTGTGGGTTACAGATAAATTAGATAATTAATCCTAAAAATTACAGCTCTCTGTCTACTCTGGTTTAACCAGGGGAATTTTTCAAACTTGGAGTATGTATGTATTATGTAGCTTTGATGCTATTATTTTGGTTTTTGTGACATTACGCCAAAAGTAGATGGGATACAGACGATTATTATGCATGTGTGGGTTACAGATAAATTAGATAATTAATCCTAAAAATTACAACTCTGTCTACTCTGGTTTAATCAGGGGAATTTTTCAAATTTGGAGTATGTATGTATTATGTAGCTTTGATGCTATTATTTTGGTTTTTGTGACATTACGAGAAAAGTAGATGGGATACAGACGATTATTATGCATGTGTGGGTTACAGATAAATTAGATAATTAATCCTAAAAATTACAACTCTCTGTCTACTCTGGTTTAATCAGGGGAATTTTTCAAATTTGGAGTATGCGTGTATTCTGCAGCTTTGATGGTATTATTTTGGATGTTGTGACATTACGAGAAAAGTAGATGAGATACAGACGATTATTATGCATGTGTGGGTTACAGATAAATTAGATAATTAATCCTAAAAATTACAACTCTCTGTCTACTCTGGTTTAATCAGGGGAATTTTTCAAATTTGGAGTATGTATGTATTCTGTAGCTTTGATGCTATTATCTTGGTTTTGGTGACATTACGAGAAAAGTAGATGGGATACAGACGATTATGATGCATGTGTAGGTTACGATAAATTAGATAATTAATCCTGAAAGTTACAACTCTCTGTCTACTCTGGCTTAATCAGGGGAATTTTCAAATTTGGAGTATGTATGTATTCTGTAGCTTTGATGCTATTATCTTGGTTTTGGTGACATTACGAGAAAAGTAGATGGGATACAGACGATTATTATGCATGTGTGGGTTACAGATAAATTAGATAATTAAACCTAAAAATTACAACTCTCTGTCTACTCTGGCTTAATCAGGGGAATTTTCAAATTTTGAGTATGTATGTATTCTGTAGCTTTGATGCTATTATCTTGGTTTTGGTGACATTACGAGAAAAGTAGATGGGATACAGACGATTATGATGCATGTCGAGGTTACGATAAATTAGATAATTAATCCTGAAAGTTACAACTCTCTGTCTACTCTGGTTTAATCAGGGGAATTTTTCAAATTTGGAGAATGTATCTATTCTAAAGCTTTGATGGTATTATTTTGGTTTTTGTGACATTACGAGAAAAGTAGATGGGATACAGACGATTATTATGCATGTGTGGGTTACAGATAAATTAGATAATTAATCCTAAAAATTACAGCTCTCTGTCTACTCTGGTTTAACCAGGGGAATTTTTCAAACTTGGAGTATGTATGTATTATGTAGCTTTGATGCTATTATTTTGGTTTTTGTGACATTACGCCAAAAGTAGATGGGATACAGACGATTATTATGCATGTGTGGGTTACAGATAAATTAGATAATTAATCCTAAAAATTACAACTCTGTCTACTCTGGTTTAATCAGGGGAATTTTTCAAATTTGGAGTATGTATGTATTATGTAGCTTTGATGCTATTATTTTGGTTTTTGTGACATTACGAGAAAAGTAGATGGGATACAGACGATTATTATGCATGTGTGGGTTACAGATAAATTAGATAATTAATCCTAAAAATTACAACTCTCTGTCTACTCTGGTTTAATCAGGGGAATTTTTCAAATTTGGAGTATGCGTGTATTCTGCAGCTTTGATGGTATTATTTTGGATGTTGTGACATTACGAGAAAAGTAGATGAGATACAGACGATTATTATGCATGTGTGGGTTAGAGATAAATTAGATAATAATCCTAAAAATTACAACACTGTCTACTCTGGTTTAATCAGGGGAATTTTTCAAATTTGGAGTATGTATGTATTATGTAGCTTTGATGCTATTATTCTGGTTTTTGTGACATTACGAGAAAAGTAGATGAGATACAGACGATTATTATGCATGTGTGGGTTAGAGATAAATTAGATAATAATCCTAAAAATTACAACACTCTGTCTACTCTGGTTTAATCAGGGGAATTTTTCAAGTTTGGAGTATGTATGTATTCTGTAGCTTTGATGGTATTATTTTGGATGTTGTGACATTACGAGAAAAGTAGATGAGATACAGACGATTATTATGCATGTGTGGGTTAGAGATAAATTAGATAATAATCCTAAAAATTACAACACTCTGTCTACTCTGGTTTAATCAGGGGAATTTTTCAAGTTTGGAGTATGTATGTATTCTGTAGCTTTGATGCTATTATTTTGGTTTTTGTGACATTACGAGAAAAGTAGATGAGATACAGACGATTATTATGCATGTGTAGGTTACAGATAAATTAGATAATTAATCCTAAAAATTACAACTCTCAGTCTACTCTGGTTTAATCAGGGGAATTTTTCAAATTTGGAGTATGCATGTATTCTGCAGCTTTGATGGTATTATTTTGGATGTTGTGACATTACGAGAAAAGTAGATGAGATACAGACGATTATTATGCATGTGTGGGTTAGAGATAAATTAGATAATAATCCTAAAAATTACAACACTCTGTCTACTCTGGCTTAATCAGGGGAATTTTCAAATTTGGAGTATGTATGTATTCTGTAGCTTTGATGCTATTATCTTGGTTTTGGTGACATTACGAGAAAAGTAGATGGGATACAGACGATTATTATGCATGTGTGGGTTAGAGATAAATTAGATAATAATCCTAAAAATTACAACACTCTGTCTACTCTGGTTTAATCAGGGGAATTTTTCAAGTTTGGAGTATGTATGTATTCTGTAGCTTTGATGGTATTATTTTGGATGTTGTGACATTACGAGAAAAGTAGATGAGATACAGACGATTATTATGCATGTGTGGGTTAGAGATAAATTAGATAATAATCCTAAAAATTACAACACTGTCTACTCTGGTTTAATCAGGGGAATTTTTCAAATTTGGAGTATGTATGTATTATGTAGCTTTGATGCTATTATTTTGGTTTTTGTGACATTACGAGAAAAGTAGATGGGATACAGACGATTATTATGCATGTGTAGGTTACAGATAAATTAGATAATTAATCCTAAAAATTACAACTCTCAGTCTACTCTGGTTTAATCAGGGGAATTTTTCAAATTTGGAGTATGCATGTATTCTGCAGCTTTGATGGTATTATTTTGGATGTTGTGACATTACGAGAAAAGTAGATGAGATACAGACGATTATTATGCATGTGTGGGTTAGAGATAAATTAGATAATAATCCTAAAAATTACAACACTGTCTACTCTGGTTTAATCAGGGGAATTTTTCAAATTTGGAGTATGTATGTATTATGTAGCTTTGATGCTATTATTTTGGTTTTTGTGACATTACGAGAAAAGTAGATGGGATACAGACGATTATTATGCATGTGTAGGTTACAGATAAATTAGATAATTAATCCTAAAAATTACAACTCTCAGTCTACTCTGGTTTAATCAGGGGAATTTTTCAAATTTTGAGTATGTATGTATTCTGCAGCTTTGATGGTATTATTTTGGATGTTGTGACATTACGAGAAAAGTAGATGAGATACAGACGATTATTATGCATGTGTGGGTTAGAGATAAATTAGATAATAATCCTAAAAATTACAACACTCTGTCTACTCTGGCTTAATCAGGGGAATTTTCAAATTTGGAGTATGTATGTATTCTGTAGCTTTGATGCTATTATCTTGGTTTTGGTGACATTACGAGAAAAGTAGATGGGATACAGACGATTATTATGCATGTGTGGGTTAGAGATAAATTAGATAATAATCCTAAAAATTACAACACTCTGTCTACTCTGGTTTAATCAGGGAATTTTTCAAGTTTGGAGTATGTATGTATTCTGTAGCTTTGATGGTATTATTTTGGATGTTGTGACATTACGAGAAAAGTAGATGAGATACAGACGATTATTATGCATGTGTGGGTTAGAGATAAATTAGATAATAATCCTAAAAATTACAACACTCTGTCTACTCTGGTTTAATTAGGGGATTTTTTCAAATTTGGAGTATGTATGTATTCTGCAGCTTTGATGCTATTATTTCGGTTTTTGTGACATTACGAGAAAAGCAGGCGGGATACAGACGATTATTATGCATGTGTGGGTTACAGATAAATTAGATAATTAATCCTAAAAATTACAGCTATCTGTCGACTCTGGTTTAACCAGGGGAATTTTTCAAACTTGGAGTATGTATGTATTCTGTAGCTTTGATGCTATTATTTTGGTTTTTGTGACATTACGAGAAAAGTAGATGGGATACAGACGATTATTATGCATGTGTGGGTTACAGATAAATTAGATAATTAATCCTAAAAATTACAGCTCTCTGTCTACTCTGGTTTAATCAGGGGAATTTTTCAAATCTGGAGTATGTATGTATTATGTAGCTTTGATACTATTATTTTGGTTTTTGTGACATTACGAGAAAAGTAGATGGGATACAGACGATTATTATGCATGTGTGGGTTACAGATAAATTAGATAATTAATCCTGAAAATTACAACTCTCTGTCTACTCTACAAATTTGGAGTAGGTATGTATTCTGTAGCTTTGATGGTATTATTTAGGTTTTTGTGTTAAGCCCATTAATGTATGTAAAGTTATATATATATATATATATATATATATATATATATATATATATATATATATATATATATATATATATTAAACAAAATGCCTTTTTTTAGAATATACGTCGACGTGGTATTCAATCACATGACCGCCTCCACTGGAACCGGATATGGGACAGGAGGAAGCATAGTTTACGGTGCCGACAAGCATTATCCAGCCATACCATACTCATGGCAAGATTTCAACGACAATTGCGAAGTAAACGACTACAGTAACCCAGATAATGTACGAAATTGTCAACTAGGTGGCCTTCACGATTTAAGACAGGTTTTAGTTCAAAAAAAAAACGCACCAAACTTCATTCTAAGTCATCCAATAGGTTTCAGAGACTGTCCGAGACCCAATAGTGAGGTTTCTCAACCGTTTGATCCATTTAGGTGTTGCTGGCTTCAGGGTTGACGCGGCTAAACACATGTGGCCATTTGACCTAAACGTCATCTACAACAGGGTGAACGATTTGAACACTAATTTTGGATTTGACCCGCACACAAGGCCTTATATCTACCAGGAAGTCATCGATTTAGGTGGTGAGGCAATATCAGCTAAGGAATATACAAGCATGGGTGATGTAACTGAATTCAAACATAGCGCTGAAATCGGTAGAGTTTTTAGTGGATTAGATAAATTAGTGTATCTAGATTCCTGGGGTACAGGTTGGGGTTTTTTGAACAGTTCAGATGCGCTGGTTTTTGTTGATAATCACGACAATCAGAGAGGACATGGTGCTGGTGGCGCAAATATTTTAACCTACAAAAACCCCAAGCAATATAAGATGGCTATCGCGTTTATGTTAGCAAATCCCTATGGAACGACTAGGCTTATGTCCAGCTTTGGCTTCACTGACTCCGAAGCAGGTAATACACTGATCAAAAACAACGTTATAACTCTTAGTTAGGTACTTCTAAGTTACACTTAAAAATGTAAATTAATAACGCAAAACAGAATGGCGGCGGTATGTGGCTTTGCATTGTACTGCATTAGGATGAAATTATGACCGACGCCATATGGGTATATCCTGGGTAACGGACGCGCATTCGTACGCGGTTAACAAAGCTTAAAATAGGAAAGAAACGGAAAAATCATGCTATACTTCCAAATTCAGCGATGTTTGGAGAAAAAAATCTTTTAGTTTTATGTGCAAATGAAGACCACAGAATGTCTTTTGTCGGTAGACTTATGAAATGTAGGAAATATCTTTCAGCTTTTTTTATGATGTATAGTACGAGTTCGGACGCGACATTACGGACGCGACAGTTTTTTCCCAAAGCATAAAATACAATAATGTTCATTTCAACTTTAACTTTATTTCAGGAATTTACCATAAAATTAATTCAGTTATAATAATATAGTAAAATTGGATTACTACACGCTACTATACCGAGTACCGACCGATCGAGCTACTACGAGATCAATCAGAACGTAAAGGTGCGTTCTGATTGGTGGTAATGGTAGGTAATGACAGTGGTAGCAGACGAAATTATAGTATTTCTCACCAGCCGTGATAGTGACACATATTAGTTTGCATGTACATAAATTTGAGTCACTAACACTTCCTATCAGAAATACTATAATGGCATCTACTACCACTGCCATTACCAGTAATCAGAACACACCTTAAGCATACTTGATTTGAAATCGGACCTGTTTCAAGGCACTTCAAGGATTTTCGAAAATAACCTAGAAAATGACACTTAGGCTTAAGAAATGTCTAAAAATGCCTAAAAACATGCACTTTAGTCGATTAAATATACATCTATTACACAAACTATTACATAATTATGTATTTAAACTCTTTTAAAACGCGTTCGGATTTTTGACGTTTCGGATTTTTGATGTTCTACTGTATTTTAAAGCTAAGATATTATACTTTCAGATGCAATTTAATTTCTTTAAATATCTTCATTAGTTCAAAAGTTATGGTTTTTGCAACGAAATAAGTCAAAAGGCCGCCTCATAGTGTTACGGTTACGGACGCGACAAATTGCAAACATAAATAAAATATTAATTTCGATTTGTCGTGAGTAAATTTTTGTGATTTCTGAAACAAATGAATAAGCTTGCTTTGTAACTGAATGTTCCTTGAATTTGAATTGTTTATCGACTAATGACAACAATTAATATGGTTTTTGGTAACGGACGCGACATTAGGATATAGGTCAGATCAAATTTAAAAATAACCCATTATTCGAACTCGCTTCGTCCTTTTTACATTCTGAGGCAAAATGTTGTTGTTAGTAGAGAAAGTCGAAATAACAACAACAATATGATATTACTTTTAACAAGCTAAATACACAAAGATAAAAGTTAATATTATTAGCCAAAAGGTTCAATAAAAAAATATAAAAATTACAGGCCTATAATTTATTACAAAATTAGCGAAAATTGAAACTGCTTTATATTTACAACATATGCACATTTAAGCTTAATTATTAAGTAATAAAAAACAATTCGGACGTCTGAATTTTTCGCTTGCGGTTGACCTTTTTTGGGATATACCCATATGCAGCAGACTGCACATGGTCCTCCAAGATGTTTTCCATGTAATTCATGGCATTTAGTCAACCAGGAACTACAACAAGATCAGTTCTGCTCTCTATACTGATTCCAGCCCAAACCATCACAGATCAACGACCAAATGTATCCACTTCCTGTATAGTAGCGGCTGCGTAGCGTTCACCAGGACGTCTATATACACGTACTCGACCGTCGCAACGAGTTAAACGAAATCTGAACTCGTCTGTAAACAGTACATGCGTCCAGTGACGAAGTTGCCAATCTCTGTGATCCAGAGCAAACCTGCTTTGTGGTGCTGCGTAAGGCGTGGTGCGCGGACAGGTCTTCTCGGTTTCAAATTCGCTTCTTTTAATCTGTTTTTAACAGTTTGATCAGCAATTTCTATTCCATGTGCTCGTCTTAGGTCGTTTAGGAGGTCTCGTGCTGTGGCAGTACGCTGACGTAGAGAGGAAAGGACAAGAAATCGGTCTTGAGATGCCATCATTTGTCATCTTCAGTAGGCTTTCATACGGGAATCCAAAGCATACCTGACATTTTTTCCATTTTGTTTTGCGTTATTAATTTACATTTTTAAGTGTAACTTAGATCTTATCATCTGTCTCTATGCTTCATCATGATTAATCTAATCTCTCTCTAGGTCCCCCTTCGAGTTCTAACCACGATATATTATCTCCTGAAATAAATGATGACGATACTTGTTCAAATGGCTGGATTTGTGAACACCGTTGGAGACAAGTTTATAACATGGTTGGCTTCAAGAATGTTGTTTATGGAACCAATGTTACCAATTGGTGGTCAAATGGAGACCAGCAGATAGCTTTTTGCAGAGGAGATAAAGGTTTTGTTGCATTTACCAATGGTGGTGATATTAACCAAAGGTTGGAGACTTGCTTACCAAGTGGTAGTTATTGTGACATCATTAGCGGAGGCAAAATTAATGGCACATGCACTGGGACCACTGTTGTAGTTGATGGTGATACGTATGCAACAAT